>CALNXK010000008.1:2362500-2422500 GCA_942486035.1 Porites lobata
TTAATATCGACTAAAGGCTTTTTAAAGTTCTGTAAGCTTAAGCTTATATCAAACCTCATACTAGGTCAGATCAGTGTCTCAGTCAAATCTTAATACAAACGTGCATAAACTAGCTTCATAAACTGCGCCGCTGGACTTCATGAAATTATATATAAATACAATAATTACTCAGGCTTACCATAATTCGAGATGCAGCTCCTGAAAGCTATCAAGTAAGGCAAGGATCGCTTGAGCCTATATAATTCTCGTACGCATCCAGCAAGGTGAAAAACAAAAACGATGCCATTCGAAATCGGATTAGCGCCTTTGACAAGCGACGCATTTCTCGACCAAAAACCCAACAAACAAACCAGTCATGAATAAGAGAACACTCTTGATAGCAGCTGTATTTCATTTTGTACATCCAGTGGAAAAAGACAGTTAAAAACATCACAAGTTGACTCAAACTCTGTCAGCTTCAGCTGTCAAAGTAAACAACTTTCAAGATGCTGCATAAATTTTATGCATGAACTCACCTGTCAAATTTTAACCAATCAGAGCATAAAAATTGGACGTGGAGCGTGATCAACACGTGACCATGGTAAGAAAAGGTCTTCCCCGCCTGCATTTTAAAAAAACTGGCTGAATTTTTGCGTCTGAGGTCAGTTTGAAATCAAAATCTTAATAGTGCGGGACGATACTGACATAAACACAACATATTTGATGTGAATTTTAAAAAAAGTAAACGTGAGCCTGCGATCATTTGAAAACGAGTAAATTGTCAGCGGATAACTTCATAAAACACTCGGCCTTGATGGGTCGACACCTGAGCCCGCGATACGGTCAGGTGATACTGGTCAGCGGATACCCTGTTTTGACAGCTGTCAATTGATGACAACACATTGATGTGCAGTCAGCTTTCTCCTGGGCTCCCAACCTAGCTAGAAAGTGTGAGAGTAAACATTGGTATGCCTGTGGTGCGGACGGACGGTCGGTCGGTCGCTCGGTCGGTCGGTCGGTCACGTGATTACCAAATTTTCTGGGATGGGTAGATTTATTTACCCATGGTGCTCCGCAGGCGCGCTTCGCGCGCGGAGCTCCGCTAATATTGCTCTACAGATATTTGACACTGAGTTTTCACCATTTGAAAAGGTTTTCATAATCACTCTTAAGAATTCTATCACGGACTCCTAAAGTTAGACCAAAACTACAGCTGAATATTCAATAACACAACAACACAGTCAGTCTATTTTAGTATAGTTTATAGAGCAAAATTATCCATACTCAACACAGTTTAAACTTCCATCTGATTGTTCACAATAAGGTCAAAACTAGCCAATTGCTAATACAGCTGCTCCCTTCCCTCACACGCAATTAGCAACGGTGAATCACTGACGCCCCTTGTCCGATTTTAATTTTTCTTAGGGCAGGGCTTTTCATTTAAGAAAAACATATCTTTTGTTTGATCTCCGTCTATGCTGGAAAATTGCCTAATGAGGATTTGATGTATATTCCCTTAGCGTTGCCAATGCGTTTTTGGCTTGGCGAGGTGATAATTTGACTGTATGGTGATTGGCCGAGTACGTTTTTAACGCAGAGAAGAAATAAGGCTTATATTCAACCATCTTTATCGAACTGGTTTGGTCTACAAAGGACTCTTTATATAATCAAAGAACAGAAAATATTTTCTTGCGAAACAAAGCAGTTGATCCCGAGAGGTCTAGATAGGCCTGCCTTGCCCGTTTGGATAGCCCATCAGATTATAGCAGGATTCGCTTCACCTTGCCACTCATAAGTCGCGGAGCAAGTGATACAATTAAAAAAAGAACAAAAAACGGACCCTATATTTTAAACTGCCCAATAAGACGTCCTTAATACTTGGAATAAGCCTACAAAGAGAGTTGCATGGTAATCACTTAAATACGAAATCATGTAAATATGTCTCAAGATCACTATTTTCAACTGCGAGTTACATATTAAAAGTAAAATGACGCGCTGAAATACACAAAGCGTTTAATTTGTTTTTATATATTGTATCCATGCGATTAGTCACGATTCAAAACTGAAACTTCCTGTTTTTGAATTTAAAGTCCCAAACTGTTCTTCTTAAGAACAACTGCATCTCTCAATTTTTGAACAGTGACTTAAGTTAAAGAAAATCGCTTTACGCTATCTGTCTTTAAAGAGACCACACTGCACATACGCCTGCGAATACAGCTGCTTTTCGTTGCTCCTTGCCTCGCAATCAAGCTGCAACTGCCTTCTATAAAATGTTCTTTGTTTTTAATCATGCACCGCTTCCCAGTTCTTTCAATAAACAAAACTGAAATGCCATGAACATCGCTACGTGGACTAACTATACGGAGAGGAAAATTTGCTTTAAAGCCGTAGCTCAGAATACACAAGAAAAATGACGTTTATGTGCTAAAATATATTCATGCAGTATAATGCTTTTATCAACATATATTTATGGGATGACGGCACGTTTATTTTAAAACCTAGACTTCCTCTTCTTACAGTAAGCCGTTTCACCATTCGGGTGGTCCAACTGCGTTTCCCAAGATTTAAACCGAGTGGAGGGGAAAAGAAGGGCATAAGCACCAAACTATAACATTAACTGACTGGTGAAGTATGTGTGAGATACTTTATTTTCACGTGTTTTGTTTATAACAAAGCGGTGTTTTGTACGTGTTGAACGGAGAAGTTTAAGTCCCTGAGGAAGACAACGGGGAAAATACGGTTCTTTTTTCGATCTTTCCAGTTTTAGGTACCACTATCTCAGAAAGGCTCAAAGACTCAATAGTTTATTTAACAGTTGCTTTTCAGGGATAGTTTTCTATGCTTAGAACATGTTTGATCCCATTTTTCATCAAAGAGCACGGATTCTCCCTCGGGAATCCATGTATAAGCTTTATTGCTTTAAGCTGGCTACACTGGAGTACCTCTTTACAAGTATGAGTATTTGAGATGAAAATTTGTTGTGATCCATGTTTCAATGACATGGGAGTTGTCATGTATCTCCCTTAGTTGCCTCGATTATGGCAAAGTTTGAACAAATTCTATGGGAGCATTTTGGAAATATTTCAAAACAAAATTTTAAGAATCATAAACGTAGTGGATAAACATGCTATCGTCTTCATTGGCTATAATATGTAAAGGGCAAATGATGAGGTCTGGAAAAATGCAGTTTCATCTCATGGTGGTTTGATTCCATTTGAAACAGTGTATGAAAAACGAGGAGGATTGCTTTGGTCGATTGCGAGGAAGAAGAATTTGGTTAGCTTACGTTTGGCTGCCTTTTTACCATTTTTGTATGAAATTTGGTCCATGCCTACAAATTTCACGATAGTATGTTTATAGTACCACTCGATATTAAGAAAAATTAATAATCCCGAGATCACACCTTCAGAAAGGCTCAAAGACCCAATAGTTTATTCAACAGTTTCCTTTCAGGGATAGTTTTCTATGCTTAGACATTTTTGATCCCTGTCATTGCTGAAATCGGATTTTATTTTTAATTTTATCCGCTAGTTTAGATTGCAGACAATTCACAGCTCTCAAGCGAAAAAAACTGATATCGGATGCTGACGTATCTCGACTAAAAAAGACCACTTTAAAGCTGCCCATCTTTATCATTGCATTAACCTACGAATACATCCGCTCCTCATTGCTTCTTGCCTGGCGATCAAGCTACCAATGCGCTTGTTGAAAATGTTATTTGCTATCAATTTGTTCTTCCATGTTAAACCAAAAATGAAAAGTAAAAAGGTAAAAAATAATAATAACAATAATAACCTGTGACTATCATAGGACAAGAAAATTTGCCTAACCTTGTTTATTTATTTAAATTTTTTAGAAGTTTGACTACTTCGTGAATTCGTATGATTGGCAGAAAATAAAAAATAGCCAGTTTTAATAAATTATAATCATTTGGTAAATTATAAACAAAAGCTCGTCCACACGTATCCGGATATTTTTGGAAAAGGAAACTTTATCTCCGCTCTCTGAAAAATACGCTTCCACTCGTGGCGTTTTCAAAGTTTACGCCCAGGTGGTGTGCGCACTACGATCGCCAAGCATCATGGGCGGTATTCAAAATCTGATCATTTGTGTCAAGATGGCGTGAGGTGAACATCTCGACTGCGGAGTGAATATTCGTTAATTACGCTGTAGATATATACGATTTTGCTTTGAATCTCTTCCGGAAGCTCTTGAAAAAGAAAGTCTGTCCAATTCTGTGGCAAAAAACAGTCTCATTCCGTTGATAAATGTATTCTAGTGTATTTTGTTCGTAATCACTTGCATCCTGTTTGCTGCTGTTTGCTGACCGAGAAAAGTCGGCACAGTTACGCTTTGTTCAATGCTTCAATCATGAAAAGCACTGGAGGTAGGACCCGCGGTTCGCCGAAAATTTTGAATTCGCCGTGAAATCAGTGCAACTAGTGCTAAGAGGTACTGATATGCATAGCTGTGACATAATCATAATACTAGGAGCTTCTTCAGAATACCCGGCCGCGGTATTTAAACACAGTGAGCTTATTTTTTTTTTGTCATTCAGCATTGCAAGATGTTCACTTGCTAGCTGTAATAAGAAAATCGAAGTTGAAGGGGTCATCTTTTCAAGGACTTGTTTCTCTGTTGGCACCAAGTCTGCATTCAGCAGTCTGCAGGGAATCACATGTATGACTGCAATTTTATTATGCTTTTTTTAGTCCTATTACAAAAACAGACATTCCTACATCAGAGTACTCATCAGCCTTTCATGCTCACCTAATGCTATTGTTTGGAGGAACCAGTCGCCGCTGCCCCGCTATTTTGTGATCAGCTTGTGGTTACAACAGTAACACTTCCAGTAACATGTCACATTGGTCTTCGCGAGCCTACATTTTCCTATGAAAACATGCCGGTTGTGATTCGGAAAAAGTATCACAAAACGTGGGGCGCGTTGGGGAACGATAAAAAATTAGCGTAGAAAAAGGTTTGTAGAAACACTTACAACTATCTTCTACTTTCGACGGGCAATATAATGAAAATTATAGCTTCTTAAAAACCGGGTTCAAATTTCATGCTCTTACAAGAGGAATATTCAGGCTCCTCGTTTTAGATTGAAATGAAGAATATTGATTTGCTTTTCTTCACAGAAAAAATCTAAACAAATATTAGCTTATGAAATCGAGAAAAACGATGTAAGGAAAGAACTGTATCCATTGAAAAATAAAGCATATAACCTGCGAAATTTCTCGACCTTCGCCGCCATCTTGAAAATTTTGAATCCACAATGCATCGCAATCGTAGTGCGCACACCACCGGGTTTACGCCCATCCTCACAATTCAAAAACGATGGAAAAACGATAGCAACTCGTGGCATATGATTTATGACATCATGGTATTCGAAAACCTCCCGTTTTCGTCCGTCTACACGTAAACAAGAAGCAAACGTATTCAACAGTCTCCACTTTGGAAAGCATGTTAATAAGATGCATTCTAGGTAACTGTTGTCACCGGATACACTGTTTTCATCGATAGGCCAAACCGGAGAAAACAAAACGAAACATACCAAATCAAACAACAACAAAAAATCTTCGTTCTTAAATAACAACGGATTCATGTGAACGGGGCCAAAGTATTGCCTGAAACAATGGCGCCTTTTTTCATTAATATGCATATACTTCTTGGCAATTTTTTTTGTCATTTTTTTTATCTCCATGGAAAGTGGCCTGACAGCATTCCTTAGTTTTCAGCCTAATTGTATACATTATTGACCAAGCGTAAGCTCATGATGGCTTGGCAGTGGGGATTTGCCAAGTTCTTTCTTTGCTTTTTTGTGGTTTGATCCGGGGTTTTGATAATCATTCTTTAGAATCCAAAAAGAGCAAAATTATTGAATATCACAACAGGAGGGAATGGTTTTAGTATCATAGCACCACCTGTAAAGTTCAAACATTCATTTCAATGATCACGATTAACAGAGGAAAACATCTAAAGTTAAAACAACCTCCTACGATTCTAAGCTGTTTTGTTCTGGCTTTTTACAAGCGTGGTCGAGGATTTGAACTCGGAACTACCGAGAACAAGTCCAGCTGGCCGGGGAGGAGGGGGACCTCGTGACTACAAGTCCGCGGGCGCTCCTAATTGCTCTGCCACGCTGCCTCCACTGTTAAAACCAACTCTTACTGCTACACCAATACTGTTACACCAATACCTTTTCGTAATATAATTTGTTCTACAGGAAAGTATCCTTTTTTTTTCACTGAGTCGGCCACTTTGTTCATCCACAAAAATGTTTAAACTTCTAAAGGATATACTGAAAGAATAAATCAAAGTGACACTTCCACCAAAATAAATAAATAAATAAATAATATTGCTTTACAGATATTTGACAGTTTTGATCACTGGAAAAGGTTTTCATAATCACACTTTAGGATTCTATCACGGACTCCAAAGTTAGACCAAAACTACAGCTGTATCAATTAAAAAAAACAAAAAACAAAGTCTCGATCTTAGTTTTAGTATAGTTAGTGCAAAATTATCAATTCTATTTAGTTTAAAGTTCCATCTGAATGTTCACAATTCAAGTTAAAACTAGCCAGTTGTTAGAAGAGCCGCTCCCTTCCATCATACGCGATTAGCAACCCGGTGAATCACAGACGCCCACGGTTCTCCGACTATAGACGGGCTAAGTCAAAAGAAAATGTTACAATCTATAATAATCAACCAACTAAATAGGCAGCACATTTTTTTTTTCACAGAGTGGGCCACCTTTTTCATCTAAAACTGAATAAATTTTCTAGGTTGTCAAGAAAATTGAATTTTTAAAAACAGTGACGCTTCCACATGTAAATCAGTGTTAAACCAGACTAATCTATGAGGTATTTTGACAATTTTCACAGCTTGAAAGAGTTTAGTTATATCTGGAGTATTTTACAGCATGTTTGCGTTTATAATATGCATATTATTCTTGTCATTTAAGAAAGACATATCTTTTGTTTGATATCTCCGCTGGAAAATTGCCTAATAACTGTTGTATATTCCCTTACTAAGTGTTGCCAGTATGTTTATGCGCTCTTGACTAAGCGACAGAGCAATATCACTCTGGTTATTGGGCGTGTTCTTCTTTTAACGCTGTAAAGGAATAAGGCTAATATTCAGCGATCTTGACCGAACTGGCTTGATCTACTATACAAAGGGCAAAGCAGTTGATCCTCAGCGGGCTTGATAGGCCTGCCTTGCCTAATTAAGTTGGGTTAACCTGAGATCAGACCCAATTTGAGCGGTTCTCATACATTCTTCTCTGACGGCTACCCGTTTCGCCTTGCCCGCCGGAATGTTATTACAAAGCAAAACGAAAATTGAGCCTGATTTCAGGTTAAAGTTGGGTAGCCAGTCAGTACGTAGCCCGCAGGATTCGCTTCACCCTGTCACTCATAAGTCTCATAAGTGTCGGAGTAAGTGATAAAATAAAAAAAGAAAAAAAAACAGTAATCGGCTCCTGACACTGACAAAGGGGGAAGGGGTCTAGCAAATATGATGACTTTTATACTTTGGTATAAGTCGACTACAAAGAGAGTTGCATGGTAATTGCTCAATTAAGAAATCGTGTATAAATGTCTCAAGATCACTATTTTTAACTGCGAGTTACATGAGAAAATGACGTTTAAATGCTGAAATACACGAAACGTTGTTTTTCATTAACATTATATCCATGCGATAAGTGACGTTTCAAAACTTAAACTTTCTGTTTTTGTATTTAAAGTCCTAAACTATTTTCTTCGTCCAACTGCATTTCTCAAGATTTAAACACTGTTAAAGAAAACCGCTTAATACTATCTGTCTTTAAAGAGACCATTGCACATTAAGCCTGCGAATACAACCGCTCTTCATTGCTCCTTGCCTCGCAATCAACCTGCCACCTTCTTTAAAATGTTCTTTGTCTATAATCATAAACCTCCCTGTTCTTTCAATAAACAAAACTGAAATGTCATGAACATGACGTTACCAGGAAATGACAAGAGAGAGAAGAAAATTTGCTTTAAAACCGTTGCTTAGAGTTAAATAAGAAAAATGACATTTACGTGCTAAAATACAATATAATGTTTTTATCAACATATATTTATGGGATTAGTCACGTTTATTTCAAAAGATAGACTTACTTTTCTTACACTAAGCTAAATTTTGTGTCACTGCATCTGTATTTAAAGTCCCAGAGGCTGTTCGGGTGGTACAACTGGGTTTCCCTGCAAGATTTAAACAGTGACCGTGAGTAAAAGAAAGGCACAAACCGGCCAATCTGTCACATAAACGGACTGGTGAGGTATGTAGAAGCCTTATTTTAACGCGTTTTATTTATAACAAAAGCGGTGCTTTGTGGTGAACGGAGAGGTTTACAATAAGTCACTGAGGAAGTCAACGAGGAAAATAATGTAATTCAGTTTTCGATTTTTTCAGTTTAGGTACCACCATTTCAGAAAGGCTCAAACACCCAATAGTTTGTTTAACAGCTTCCTTTCAGTGATACTTTTCTATGCTTAGAACATGTTTGATCCTATTTCATCAAAGAGGACAGATTCTCCCGCGGGAATCCACATGCTTTATTGGTTTAAGTTGGCTAGACTGGATATTTACCACGTCGGCAATAACAAAGATATCGGAACTGACCAGTTACCACAGCCCTACTATAAAAAGGTGAAAATTCGTTGTGATCTTTGTTTCATTGACATGGGAGTTGTCATGTACCTCCCTTAGTTGCCTCGCCGATTATGGCAAAGTTTGAACAAATGCTATGAGAGCATTTTGGAAACATTTTGAACGCAGTTTTAAGGGTCATAAAAACGGTGGATAAACATGCTATCCACTTCATTGGCTAATATGTAAAGGAAACAATGATGAGATCTGGAAATGCAGTTTCATCTCATAGAGGTTTGATTTCATTTGAAACAGTGTACGAAAAAAAGAGGAGGATTAATTTGCTTCGGCTGATTGTGAGAAAGAGAAATTTGATTGGCGTGCGTTCAGCTGCTTTTATTTACCATTCTTGTATGTAATTTGGTCCACGCCTACAAATTTCACAATAATTTAAGAATCACTTGATATTAAAAAAAAAAAAAACCAACAAAACGATTGAAATAATTAAGAATCCCGAGATTAGATATCAGTTTATATTGCCTCCAAGTTTCAAGAACATTGAAATCAAGGAAGGCCATTGAATGGGCTTCAAATGTCATATTTTCCCCCAGATGTTGTGTTCACCAGTGAGCTCCCTGTTAGATCATCAAAATAATTGTAATTTGATCAAATATGAAGAAATGTAAAAAAAAATAACACACAAACTGCGGTTACAAACATCAGAAATAACAAAAGCATTGTATAACTGACTTCTCTTGTAAGGGACCACCCTTGGTGCTCGACAAAGTGGTCGCTAACGGGAGGTGGGCGTCTATGGGAAAAATCCAGAAAAAAACTCAAACTGAAATGATTAACGTAATTACATAAAGTTATAATCTTACAAGCAAAATGAGGCAAATAGAGAACTGCTTCAGTTCCGTTCCAGCGTGCAGTTTCTCATCCTCCTAAAAATAGCTTCGTCTCCCACCGATCATTCCGTGTCATATTTTTGGGACTTATTATTCAGTAATGACGGTACGATCAGGTGATTTGACTTGATGAGTTCTTTATGTTCATTTCATGAACTAGTTTTATATCTTACGCTGGAAAGATCTGCCAAACAGTGTACATTAGCAAAGGTAGGTTCCTGTTTACACGTGTTATCTGTGTTATTGTCGAATACCATATAATTTGCATAAAGCTGCAGTGCACGGTTTGTTTTTCTAGCCTTTTGATAAAAATTGACAACGTTTGCGTTATCTTTGCCTAAGAAAATATGTAATGTGTAGCTGTATACAGCGGAATACTACAGAGAAAATTGTAACTGTGCAGTACACGAGCGGCTCCTTATTGGTCTGGCAAATCGAAGAGCGAACTTGAGCTAGTACCGGTATAATTTTCATTTTAGCGCATATTTCAAGCTCTTCGCAAGATCAGAATCAAAAGATCATCTTTTTACATTATAAGGGAGGGTTTTTTAAGCGACAGATAGGCTTTAAGAGGCACGATCAATTTTTAAAGAATTTTCTTTTCAAATATTCACCGAATTTTGTTTGGAAGTTTTAGCAGCCAAGTGGCTGAACTATTGCGCGTTCATGCAATTATATTTCTGCTCCGTTGCATTTGCCCAATTATTTTATTCAACAATCTAACTTAGCTATAAGCAAACTATGTTTAGCTAAAATGGCTTAGTCTAAATCGATGTGGCATGGGTGATATTGACCTTCCAATTTCTACCAAATTTGTGTTCTTTTTAAGTACCGAAAAAGTCCGGGGAAAAAGTGCTGTGAGAAGTTATAGCCGTTCGTAGCTCAGGCTTAACCATTTTCAGATAACAGCAGGTAAATGAAAGGAGGAAGGATAGTTCTTTACAACTGTATGAGTCACGATTAAGTTATGATAATGATAAAGCTAGAATTAATTACTGTAAATCTCCTTCAGTTCACCAACATGGCGGCTCCTCGAGGCCTCGTCAAAACTGTCATTCCGGTATCTTTGAAACCAAAGAGAATTCGAACCTTAGAATATGCACTCAGTATTTAGGACACCATTCTAAGACTACATGCCGAAAATCAGCGAAATCGATGAGGTACCGTGTCAGGCCGAAGTTCGAATTTTACAGAAAATCACTCTTAAGACTTTGAAATTAACTTATTAAACATTGTGAATGGTAATCTATTAAGACTCTGAAGTTAACTTATTGAACATTGTGAATGGTAATCTATTAAGACTTTGAAGTTAACTTATTAAACATTGCGAACCTTTTTTGATTGACAAGTTAACTATATTAACTTTACGTCGTAAAATTTTATTTGATTGACAACTTAAGAAGCAGATAAATTTTATGTCGTAAAAGTTACGTCGTAAAACGTATTTGATTGACAACTTGACGAATGGATTAATTGCAACGTGCCTTACGACGTAACGTGAAGCTGAGTCTATCTTTTTGTCGAGGGTCGAGGGTCGAGGGTCGAGGGTTGCATGTCGAGGGCGAGGGTACCATGTCGAGGGTCGAGGGTAACAATGGTGTTTTCCAATTTTTTTTTTCTTGGAAAAGGTAATAATCGATGCAATCAATGTCATTAAAACAAATAAGAAGAATTTAAAAAACAAATGGCGCGTGAACATCTTCTAGTTGTTGGGTGGGTGGGGGTTGGGGGGGGGGGTGGAATTGTATAACACCCCGGAAACCCATACCACGAACAGAACACGTTACTTGAAAACACTGATTTTAAAAAAAATGTTGTAAAACAAGAATGAGTGCGTTGAATTATGAACTTCTGATCCAACGAACAAGAATGGACGGAAAAAACTCTTATTGCTTTGTAAAATGTGTCATAAAATGTGTCATAAACGAACAATGCAATCGTTGGAGTCTATCCAGAGGCACCCAACGAGAATATAGTTCAAAATCACTTGAACATAGCATTGTTAAACGTATTTTAGTATTTGAACGGTAGATATAGGCATATTTTTATGCCCTAAAAATTTTTCATCTGTTCGGATTTCCTAGCTGAAAGTCTAGTGATCCGAAAATTATAGGGATCAAAACTTACCTTTTCGAAAATTTCAGCCAGAAAAAAGGCTTCCGAAAATTCTAGGTGACCTTTTTAGGGTAAAAATCCGTTAAAAATAGGCAAATATACCATTTTTTGGATGTTCGAAAATCCTAGGAGAGGCAGGCAAGCAAGAAATTTTACAACAAATGCATAACAGGCCAGAGCTCCGATTTTAAGTACTAGGCGACTTTGAAAGACGCGTGCTTCACATATTTGTGGCGGATTAGAATACCGGCTTGGTCAGAGGCCCTTTGTTTAAAACATGGCGGGATACTCGCAGCTTAAGGCAAGCATGTGCCTTGTAGCTGTCAACATAATGCTTTTTAATTACAATCTGTCATAATTAACAAAACCCGATCCATGTTTGATTGAAAGTAATTGTACAAATCTGGTACCAGACAAACCGCTTTTAAAAAACAAAAACACAAAATTAGCTTATGGTTATTTCTCATTAATTTCACCTATCAAAACAAATATTTACTTTTATCAGTTTTCCCGTTTCTTTCAAAACATCCTTCATTTCCGGGCGTTTCACTGTAGTCAATGAAAGACACGTTTTATCGGTCTTCTTTTTCGCGGGACCTAAAATTATAATTTCAAAAGAGAGACTACCATCACCTCAGAATCTTGGGCGCGCCGCCTGTAAGCTCTGAGGGAGAGGGAAGCCCCATAATTTGGCCTATTTCGGAAACAAATGACAATACAAAAATAACCTACAATAATAATTTGGATAAATGACCAACATTTTAAAAGAGAGACTACCATCACCTCAGAAACTTGGGCGCGCCGCCTGTAAGCTCTAAGGGAGAGGATAGCCCCATATTTTGGCCTATTTCAAAACAAATGACAGTACAAAGATGACCTAAAATGATAATTTGAATAATGACCGACATTTCAAAAGAGAGACTACCATCACCTCAGAATCTTGGGCGCGCCGCCTGTAAGCTCTGAGGGAGAGGGAGGCCCCATAATTTGGCCTATTTCAGAAACAAATGACAATACAAAAATAACCTACAATAATAATTTGGATAAATGACCGACATTTTAAAACATCACCTCAGAAACTTGGGCGCGCCGCCTGTAAGCTCTAAGGGAGAGGGTAGCCCCATATTTTGGCCTGTTTCAAAACAAATGACAGTACAAAGATGACCTAAAATAATAATTTGAATAATGACCGACATTTCAAAAGAGAGACTACCATCATCCCAGAATCTTGGGCGCGCCGCCTGTAAGCTCTGAGGGAGAGGGTAGCCCCATAATTTGGCCTATTTCAGAAACAAATGACACTACAAAAATAACCTACAATAATAATTTGGATAAATGATCGACATTTTAAAAGAGAGACTAACTTCACCTCAGAAACTTGGGCGCGCCGCCTGTAAGCTCTGAGGGAGAGGGTAGCCCCATAATTAATTTGGCCTATTTCAAAAACAAATGACACTACAAAAATAACCTACAATAATAATTTGGATAAATGACCGACATTTCAAAAGAGAGACTAACATCACCTCAGAATCTTGGGCGCGCCGCCTGTAAGCTCTGAGGGAGAGGGAAGCCCCATAATTTGGCCTATTTCAGAAACAAATGACAATACAAAAATAACCTACAATAATAATTTGGATAAATGATCGACATTTTAAAAGAGAGACTACCTTCACCTCTGAAACTTGGGCGCGCCGCCTGTAAGCTCTGAGGGAGAGGGTAGCCCCATAATTAATTTGGCCTATTTCAAAAACAAATGACACTACAAAAATAACCTACAATAATAATTTGGATAAATGACGGACATTTCAAAAGAGAGACTAACATCACCTCAGAATCTTGGGCGCGCCGCCTGTAAGCTCTGAGGGAGAGGGTAGCCCCATAATTAATTTGGCCTATTTCAAAAACAAATGACACTACAAAAATTACCTACAATAATAATTTGGATAAATGACCAACATTTTAAAAGAGAGACTACCATCACCTCAGAATCTTGGGCGCGCCACCTGTAAGCTCTGAAAGATAGGGTAGCCCTATAATTAATTTGGCCTATTTCAAAAACAAATGAAACTACAAAAATAACCTACAATAATAATTTGGATAAATGACCGACATTTTAAAAGAGAGACTACCATCACCTCAGAATCTTGGGCGCGCCACCTGTAAGCTCTGAAAGATAGGGTAGCCCTATAATTAATTTGGCCTATTTCAAAAACAAATGAAACTACAAAAATAACCTACAATAATAATTTGGATAAATGACCGACATTTTAAAAGAGAGACTACCATCACCTCAGAATCTTGGGCGCGCCGCCTGTAAGCTCTGAGGGAGAGGGTAGCCCCATAATTTGGCCTCTTTCAAAACAAATGACAAAACAAAGATGACCTACAAAAATAATTTGGATAATGACCGACATTTTAAAAGAAAGACTACTTTCACCTCAGAATCTTGGGCGCGCCGTCTGTAAGCTCTGAGGGAGAGGGTAGCCCCATAATTTGGCCTATTTCAAAAACAAATGACAGTACAAAAACAACCTACAAAAATAATTTGTATTATGACCGACATTTTAAAAGAAAGACTACTTTCACCTCTGAATCTTGGGCGCGCCGCCTGTAAGCTCTGAGGGAGAGGGTAGCCCTATAATTTGGCCTATGACACTACAAAAATCACCTACAAAAATTGTTTGGATTATGACCGACATTTCAAAAGAGAGACTACCTTCACCTCAGAATCTTGGGCGCGCCGCCTGTAAGCTCTGAGGGAGAGGGTAGCCCTATAATTTGGTCTATTAAGTAAAAAGCAAGTAACAATACAAAGGTAACCTGAAATAATAATTTTTGGATTATGATTGACATTTAAAGGAGGCTAAAATGACTGATATAGAAACCATACTGCATCTGTGACGCTGATTATACAGATCGCCCAAGCGAACACGAAGATGTTGAAGTGGAAGCAAGAATATCTGGAGTAAACCAGCGTCTTGGGCTCCTTCCAGCGAATAAGATTTTGGCGGGATTTCGACAGTGCTTGGCGGGCTTTTTGGAGAGTGATTTGTCACTGGAGGCACATCGACGCTTACATCGTCTTAAGCCAGAGAAAAAAGACTTGAATCCTTCGCCGTTTGATCAAAAAGGTCATCCATTGAATCAGATAATCGGTCTTGCTGTTCCTCAAGGAGATGTGAAGTAGAGCTCGAGCTCTCGCATTCGTTTTCTCCGGCGACTATAAAATATGCATTGTTGACGGCTTTTCTCAAACGTTCAAGTAGAGAAGATTTAAAAATTTCTTTGGTCAGGGTCTTTTCCACGCCGAGTTCCGTCCAAACCGGAGAAAGATGTGCCAGCAGAGAGTGTATTCCTACTTGTGGCTCCACAGTAAAAACGTGATCCGCCGACTCGCTGTTTTCGCTTCGAAGGTCACCAATGTTGACACGGCATACTACTCTTGACAGAAGTTAAATAAGCCATCGGAGCACTATTTTCTTAAAAGAAAGCACTTGAAAAACCATTGAAAGCGTATCAAGCCTATTTGAATCCAAATGCGGCGAGAAAACAGTAGTTATCAATTGCGAAGCCAAATTTTCAATCGACCGTGAAATGAATTTATAATACCCAAATAGTCTGATCAAATTTCGCGTTTCCTTGAGATGTCTGGTTCGTTTAATCAGAAGTACAAAGTTCCTTGACAGGCAATGTGTCCGGCGCTCTCCAAAGGTGTCTGGAGGAATGCTTAAAACTAATTACCTCGTCTGTTATTGGAAACCGATTTGCGGTGGTTGCTGTGGAGATTAGGCCTTCTCCTGCGCGCACTAAAATCGGGGCTCTGGCCTGTTATGTTCGAAAATTCTAGATCTCAAATCGTCTTCCGAACAGATATTCTTCCGATAATTGTCTTTGGGTGCCCCTGTCTATCTTTTTGCAGAGCTATCTAAAATGCGCGAACTCGCATGGAAATCGCCACCCACTAACGCAGACGTTTAAAATAGAATAATGCCCTGGTAGCGACTTTCGGTGAGGTGAACATCGGCATTTGCCAACGCTTTCCCGTTAAAATACAATATATCTTTCTAGGCCACAATCGGTCATATTTATTTGTGAACGTGAACGTGGTGGACGTGAATAGGAAAAAAAAAACAGACGTACGGTCCGTGTCTCCCATTGATCCAACTAATTGTTTATAAAACAATTAGTTGGATCAATGGGATTAATTACATTTGACACATTTCTACTAAAGATCTGTTGTTTTGCCAAGTTGGACATGAATAGGAAAAAACGGAGTACTGCGATAATGCCGTTTAGCTAACCGTGAATACAAGTTTTTTATTCCAGAAAAAAAATCGACTGTCTTGTAAATTCTAGCTGTTTAGCTGTTTGAAATATTACAATGTCACACAAGGCCATTCCTGTACAATTTTTCAGTCGTCGGGAGTGTGTATAATATGCGAGCCAGCGAGCCAGCGAGTCATGCGAGTCAACATGTGAGTCAACATGCGAGCCATGCGAGTCATGCGAGTCAGCATAAAATAACTTTGTTTTTAAAGTAAACTACTAAGTAACGTATCTATTCCAAAGGCAGGTCCTTTAAAATTCAGCTTCAGAAAAATTCGCCAACATACAAATTGAACGAGGTGAAACAATAACAAAGGTTTGAGAATGTGTTAAACAAAGGTTTAAAGGTTCTTCCTCGGTCACGTTTAATGAGTCACACCATATGTGGTAAGCCACGTGACCAGAACATAAAAAACACTCTTTAAAACCCAAACGTCTTGCGTCTTTCATAATAAAACCAATGCCAATGGCTTAAGAATATCGCGATAAAAAATCTGACTTACTAACAAGTTTAACGTTCCTTCTCAAAATTCACAGTTATCGAAAAACGTCATTGAGGGGTATTTTCGTTAGCGAGTTGTCGTCTGAACGCTAATTTCATGCTACAAATGTTAAAAAAGTTAAATTGCTTATGATTCGCCAAAAAATGGATTCTCTTTCCTTCGAACTTCTGTCTCGCATGGCTCACATGATGACTCCCATGACTCGCATGACTCACTGGCTCGACTCGCATGACTCGCTGGCTCGCTGGCTCGCAGTTTGTCAAGACCCAAGAAAAAATGACATTGGGTTTGTGGAGTGATTTTTGGTTTTGTTTTGAGGATATTTTCCCTGGTTTTTCAATTCAAGCTTTCTCTGTGATCTATTTTTCCGTGGTTTCTGATGTAAATTTACTACTTTTAACATTATGCAAGAAACTGAACAGTGTACACGGAATTTTTTGTTCTTTAAATATTCATATAGTGTACACTCTTTTTTCTTTTTTTGAAAGTTGGCATAATCGGTCTGCTTCGATCTGATCGCTGTTCGTGAATAAAAGCTCCCCTCTTTGTGCAAAATAGGAAATAATCGCTGAAGCCGTTGTGAAGAAAGTTTTTGCGCAGACACCTCTGATTTCTGTTTGAAAAGCACACTAGGGATAAAGATGTGTACAAAATTAGCTTCTCCACATGACTTCATATTGTCCCAGTGCCGCCATCAACTGCGCCGATAAGTGTTGGTTTTGCGTTCCTTTTGTGTTTTAGGGTGTTTCAAATTTCTGCAGTGATACACTTTTTAAGCTGCAGAACCTAACGTTGGTAATTAAAGGAGTTTATTATTGCGGCGCGACTCGGGCGATAGCATCAACCATCTAAATTATCACTCTAGCTACGCACCTACGTACCAAGGTCAAGATTTCCGGTGTCGGTGATTATCGATGACTTGTATTTTAAAATTTCATGGCGAGTTTCTACTTCATTGAAAGCACGACAATTCGGTCGCATACAGTGGGATAGCTTAAAAAACAAGAATCGGAGAAATATCCATATTCAAACTACCCCACTGAACAGCCAAGCAAGGAAGAGAAGAGGCAGACGTGACTGAAATATAAGCCGCGAAGCAGGGGCACCCAACCACGGTTACCTCCTAAATGCATTGAAAACACTTTTTCGCTTATCCAGAGTACAGTCGAACCCCGCTATTTCGAAGTCCCAAGGGAAATGGAAAAAGTTCGAAATAGCGGGGTTTCGAAATAACCGGGGAAGCGTAAAGGGGAAGGATAAATCCAAGGGAATTCGTTCTTCCTTCGAAATAGCGGGGACTTCGAATTAACCGAGTTCGAAATAGCGGAGTGCGACTGTACTTTCAAATCTCTAGAAATGCATTCTAAGCGGCGCTATAAAAATTGTATCTGTTCGGTCGTCCTAGGGCAACTTGAATCTTTTCGAAATCACTTAGGGCCTCAGTAATATTTTCCCGAAAATTTTAGATGCAATTTTAGGTTTTACGAAAGTGAGAATTTTTCTGATTCCTCTCTCCATCGCATTTTCTAATCCGAAAATTTTAGATTTCCTTTTTCTACGAAAAATAGGCTACGTTGGGGGCTGAAATGTGAAAAACTAAACTCGTAGGGAATTAATTAGATAAGCTACGAAAACTGTACATGAACGGAACGGCCATCTAGAAAATTAAAGCTTTCCTCAAGTAACAGAAAATTGTAGGCAATTTTTGCTTCTTCCAACAGATATTTTACAGAACACAGTCGTTCGGTGCCCCTGCCTAAGCTCTATGACATTTTTTTAGGCACAACCTGTCTACCTTCACAGGAAGGGAGAAGGTTCTTTACTTTTAAGCGAATTCGAATGTCCACGTACTTGCCAACAACAACAACATCACATTTTCTTTATGGATGTCCCCGAGCTTTTCTCTATTCCACCCCCCGAACCTCCTCGTCTACGTCGTAATTTCAAGTAGATGTTATAATTACGACGTAACGTGTCATGCTAAATATAATCACGTCGTAAAGGTGACCTCGTGATATATTTGAAAACTTAAGGACGACCTTCAAAGTACACTGAACGATAATCGAATTCTCGCCGTAAAATAGACGTTGGTATATTTTACGACGTAACATCGTGTGCACAAGGTTTACGTCGTAAATTTTACAAAGTGATACCTGACTGGGGAATTTGACCTCCTGGACGTGAAAAAGGTGTCACAAAGTCAAAAATGTGCTCAAAGTGTTTTGAATAGTAATGAACGCCATACTTCGTAGCTGGCGGTATTGTGTGGGTGCGAGATTAAAGTTTTGGCGGCGGAGCCGTGTTCCAAAAAAAGGGAGTAGGGACGAGGCGGATGAAATACTTATTACGTATTTCTCGGGGCTTTGCCGCTCGTGACAGCTCCACCGTCAAATCTAACCTCGACTATATTACAACGGCTCCGCCGCCAAATCTCACTCGACTACTACACAATACCGCCAGCTGCGCAGGCTATAATGAACGCCATAGGAAGGTTCTGCATTTTTACTGAGCAAATGTGATTTTAGCCTCATGTTTCACACTGAGAGGTCATGACATACATATCGATTGACTGTAGTTATTGTTTCTGGTCAGCAGGATTTGCCCTCTGATGCAAGCGCATTTTCTTTGACCTCTTTTGAAGCGTAAAGCTTTTTTATTACTGCTGAATAAGGGTTCCAATTTTCTCCAAAGTGCCTTCTGGATCTGAATAACTAAGCGATTTTCTTTAGTCCGTGAGTGCAATGTTTTTCTGCAATGCTGTATCACGCTGGGCCCAGCTCGTCAGTTTTCTTTGCAGAATGTTAAATTATCACGGATAGTGACTTACAGATCCAAAAATATAAGAGTGAACTGCAGCTTAAACTGAAGCCACATAAACTTACTATGGAGAATTGAATTGTGACTCAGTAAACTCCAGCTTAGTGTTTTTCTAAAGATAGTGTGAGTCTTTTGACTGGAGCGCGTAGTTCCTCCCTTGGTAATAGCTTTGAATAAGCTTAACAGTCTTTAAACTGTTTTGTTATTGCTACAGTTTGTGATCATGACCAGGCAAGACCATGGTTTCGGTTCTCCACACGAACCTCATCAGTTGCCGGGTTGGCTTTATGCTTAGTTGCTTTTGCAAGAGCAACTTTAGTTGTACTTTGTTGAGGCGAGAACGGTACAGCCGTTCTGTCTATTGAGCTTTGAACTTGAACATAAATACCCACGTGGCGGATCGAAATTCTTGTTTTTCTATTGGCTTCTGAACGTAACCAATTGCGGACTGTGTATTTCGATCCTCTTCTGCTTCAAGCTAGAGGTGTGTTTTCTTGGATAGCATTTCGTGGGGTGTTACGAAAACTAAGACCCTCGAAAACTAAGACCTAAGACCTAAGACCCCCTAAAATCGAATCCGTCGAAATATAAAGTCAAATTGTAACCGAAATAGGTCTGATCTGTCAAATCATATCATGTTCGATCCTTTCCACCGAGTTTTAGGTCAAATTTAACGGTAAATTTAGGGGTCTTAGTTTCGTAATTTCGAAAACTAAGGCCCACTAAGACCCCCACCAAAACAATCTCTAAACTTTCTACAAAGTCGAATTACGACCGTTTGAAGACTATAATCCGTAAGACAAACAAAAACTACTATCATACGCGTGCTGATCTACGATCCGCTAACAATTCCGCTAACAATTAACTCGCGTTAAAAAGAGGACCAAAGCCATAGACTTCCTACGTATCTATTGTACACTGAAAATATGCCTTACCCCTATTGGTCTTTAATTTTGTTGTTTATCCTTTAAATCATAAAAATTGGCTTTCCACTGGAGATGGGTGTTTTTCTTCGTGTCTCTGCGATCGAGATTGCGTTACCTGTAACTATCACCTGACGGGGTTTGTGTCCAGCGGTTGTCGTGTTTATTATATTGTTCTGAAATTAGAACTCCAATTCTCGAGACGATGCTTTGCTAGTATAGGAAATTCATGTACTCATTCGTTTTTTTTATTATTATTATTTCATGAGTGATTTTAGCGATTATCCCTCGCAGACTATTTCTCCTTGCCCCCCACCCCTACCCCTCAAATACCTTTACATTATAACCCGGTCAGTGATCTCCGGGGTGGCAACGATAAAAACAAACGCTAGAAAAAACGCAAAGTAGCATATTCTCCTTTTTTCGCCCTTTTTATAAAAGCACTTTTCTATGTATGACCTGGCCAGTAAAGGAAAAAAAAATCCGTATTTTTGTGTGATGTTTAACCGATATATAACGCGATCAGGCATTCAGGTCGCCGCGACATGTCAGCCCGCAACGAAGACAAAAATCCATCTCCAGTGGAAAACCACTTTTATGACTTTAAGGATAAACAACCAAAATTATAGGGGTAAGGCATATTTTCAGCGTACAATTATACGTAGGTAGTCTATAGCTTTCATCCTCTTCTTAAAGCCACAATATTGATAATGCCGAGTGTCTGCAAATTGTTAGAAGAAGTGGATCGTCTAGCACGCGTATGATAGTAGTTTTTGTTTGTCTTACGGATTATAGTTTTCAAACGGTCGTAATTCGACTTTGTTGAAAGTTTAGAGATTGTTTTGGTGGGGGTCTTAGTTTTCGAAACTAAGACCCCCACTAACTAAGAGGGGTCTTAGTTTTCGAAATTACGAAAACTAAGACCCCTAAATTTACCGTTAAATTTGACCTAAAACTCGGTGGAAAGGATCGAACATGATATAATTTGACAGATCGGACCACAGGCAGCCCAAGCGCACTATTTGTGGGTTCGGGCTTCAAAGGTCATTTTGTCGGTATATACTAGAATTATTAGTGTATTATCTGATGCCAAATAAATGCAAAAAGTCTTAAAGATATGAAGTCTTCTTGTTTGTCTATCGGTACTAGTAGCCTTTAAGATAACGAAAATCGATATTTCTTGCATTTTTACATGTGATTCGGGCCCTTATTGATCGAATTTTATCACATGTATTCAAATCTACAACGCTAAGGAAAAAAAAATCATGATCACGCGAAATATTGATTCAAAAAGCTCCCTTACCTTTAGTTCATAGCCACTCTGTGTCCTACGGCTGGTTTAAACGCCGTTTAGTCGACTTTCAATCCATCGAGTATAGTGTTCAGTACTCGATGGAAAGAAAGTCGACTAAACGGCGTTTAAACCAGCCGTAGGACACAGAGTGGCTATGAACTAAAGGTAAGGGAGCTTTTTGAATCAATATTTCGCGTGATCATGATTTTTTTTTCCTTAGCGTTGTAGATTTGAATACATGTGATAAAATTCGATCAATAAGGGCCCGAATCACATGTAAAAATGCAAGAAATATCGATTTTCGTTATCTTAAAGGCTACTAGTACCGATAGACAAACAAGAAGACTTCATATCTTTAAGACTTTTTGCATTTATTTGGCATCAGATAATACACTAATAATTCTAGTATATACCGACCAAATGACCTTTGAAGCCCGAACCCACAAATAGTGCGCTTGGGCTGCCTGTGGTCAGACCTATTTCGGTTACAATTGGACTTAATATTTCGACGGATTCGATTTTAGGGGGTCTTAGTTTTCGTAATCTCGAAAACTAAGACGGGTCTTAGGTCTTAGGTCTTAGTTTTCGAGGGTCTTAGTTTTTGTAACACCCCATTTCGTGAAAATTTAAGCACTTTCTTTTATGGAAGAGTTCGAAGACTCTTGTAAATAGGTGCGCACAGAGTTTCCGTACACTCCCTCTAAAAACTGGAGTGGATACGTTCCTTGTTAGGTGTCCAATGTTGAACTTTCTACTCTGTGCTTGGTTCTTATTAGTGCCTTTGTTGATTTTCACAAGGTAAAACGGGGCCTACCCGTAAACAAGTCATAGCAATAAAAGGGGGTGGTAGGCCTACACGACTTTTACCTCATGCCAAAATGTTGCTTATTCCAATAAAATTGTTTTTATCTGCTGGGTAGATTATGCTCTGGAAGGTTCTGCATTTTTACTGAGCAAATGTGATTTTAGCCGCATGTTTCACACTGAGAGGTCATGACATACATATCGATTGACTGTAGTTATTGTTTTCTGGTCCGCAGGATTTGCCCTCTGATGCAAGCACATTTTCTTTGACCTCTTTTGAAGCGTAAAGCTTTTTTATTACGGCTGAATAAGGGTTCCAATTTTCTCCAAAGTGCCTTCTGGATCTGAATAACTAAGCGATTTTCTTTAGTCCGTGAGTGTAATGTTTTTCTGCAATGCTGTATCACGCTGGGCCCAGCTCGTCAGTTTTCTTTGCAGAATGTTAAATTATCACGGATAGTGACTTACAGATCCAAAAATATAAGAGTGAACTGCAGTTTAAACTGAAGTCACATAAACTTACTTTTTGAGAATTGAATTGTGACTCAGTAAACTCCAGCTTAGTGTAAAAACAAATATTTCCAGTAAAAGTAAATATTACATAAAGGTCTTTTTACAAAAATAAATCAACTCTTGGTCTCATTTAAGCGTAATGTGTAATTGTAAGTGGGGAAGTGGGGGACGGAGTGGGGGAATCTTTGGAGATATATAAGTGTGCGTGTGCAAGTTTCTGTTCTCAGTCGATTCATCTTGGTGGAGTACTCGAGGATTTTAATAAATCCATACATAAAATACATAACTTGTCTTGTATCACTCTTTGGTTAGTTTTACTTGTTTGTTGGTTGGGTGTTTATTTTTTTTTTTGGCGTAAAGTTACAAGAGGTTGCCAGAAGGGGGAGAGCTTTCATTAAGTAAAAATAGATCATTATAATTGGATCTTTGTTGGCATTGTTTGAATTTCGAATAATTATTTATTTCAATGAAATTGACAAGCTATTAATCGGAAAACCAGCGCTTGCGTTCTTTTAGTAATAAATATGGGACAGAGGTGGAAATAAAAATTTTCTTATATCAGGCATGAACACGTTTGACCAATATTAACTCTTTGCATGACTCATAGCGTTGATAACCGATTGAGACTTTATAGTTAATTCATTTAATTTTGACAAGTGTAAAATCTAGGCGTTGAAATCAACGTATTTTAACATAGCAATATTAGTTATTTTAAAACTTGTGAAGACTTTGAAGTCAATAGACCATTTTACAGTTGTGGACTGAGTACCCTAGCCTTCGAGTGAATGTGAGGCTGACGGTGACCTTGTTTTGATACAAACCTCCTTTGCTTTATTATGGAAATTGTCCCTGAAAAATACTGGTTAGCATAAGAATAACTTGATTTACATAATAAAGCAGGAAGGTTTGTACCAAAACAAGGTCACCGTCAGCCTCGCTTCCATCCATAACTGTAAAATGGACTATTAAGTAATCTATTAAGACTTGAAGATTACTTAATTAACATTGTAAATGGTAATCTATTAAGACTTTGAAGTCAACTTATTAAACATTGTAAACGTTTATCTATTAAGACTTTGAAGTTAACTTATTAAACACTGAAAACGTTAATCTATTAAGACTTTGAAGTTAACTTATTGAACATTGTAAATGGTAATCTATTAAGACTTTGAAGTTAACTTATTAAACATTGTAAATGGTAATCTATTAAGACTTTGAAGTTAACTTATTAAACATTGCGAACCTATTTTGATTGACAAGTTAACTATATTAACTTTACGTCGTAAAATTATATTTGATTGACAACTTAAGAAGCAGATAAATTTTACGTCGTAAAAGTTACGACGTAAAACCTATTTGATTGACAACTTGACGGAGTGGATTAATTACAACGTACCTTGCTTTTACGCCGTAAATATCCACGACGTAACGTGTAGCTAAAATTTATTTTACGTCGTAACGCGAACCTCCTCGTT
Source organism: Porites lobata (assembly GCA_942486035.1). Classification (NCBI taxonomy): domain Eukaryota; kingdom Metazoa; phylum Cnidaria; class Anthozoa; order Scleractinia; family Poritidae; genus Porites; species Porites lobata. Next base: position 2,386,780 of record CALNXK010000008.1, read on the forward strand.
TACGTGGTAATTTCAAGTAGGTGTTATGATTACGACGTAACGCGTCATGCTAAATATAATCACGTCGTAAATGTGACGTCGTGATATATTTGAAGACTTAAGGGCGACCTTCAAAGTACACTGAAGGATAACAGATTTCTCGCCGTAACTAGACGTTGGTATATTTTACCACGTAACGACGTGTGCACAAGGTTTACGTCGTAAATTTTACGACGTGATACCTGACAGGAGAATTTGACCCCTTGACGTGAAAAAGATGTCAGAAAGTCAAAAATGTGCTCAAAGTGTTTTGAGCAGTAATGAACGCCATATTGAACGCCATATTGAAGGCCTCGGTGACACACCTCTGCACGCAAACGTCAATTTTAAAAGTGCTCCCCTGGGATGAAATGTGGTTATCGCATTACAAGCTATTACTGATAATAAACTGCAACTCAGCTTTCGTCACTTACATCAGGCGCTTGACACGGCTCGTTAAGATTTCACTAAAACATCAGAAAAAAGTCTTTAAAAAACTGACACTAGTCTTAACTCTGGGCTTGAGCAGCTTTATATATGGCCAGGTTGTTACTGCTATGGGTCTTAGAGCATAAAGTCAAACTGTTTTTTTTTCCGGCGAGAGACTTTTAAAAATTTCCTTTCGCAATTATGATGTTCTAATCATAGCATGGGGTACTTGTATTTTTGTCATTCCATTATGTATTTTGTATTTTATGTATGGGCTATCGTTGATCCGAAACTCAAGTCAGCCCTTAAAACTAAAGATAAGATAATTAATGTAAACGTTATTAGTTTGGTTACGTTACCTTTATTTTGAGCCAAAAAGAAAAAACAAAAACAGTCGTAGGCTTAGAAAAGTGTTTTGTTAGGTAAATGTTGTATTTTTATATGACTGTTAATTTAGTTTCCCATACTGATTATACGACTGGAGGTGAACAAAGCGGGACATTACCATGTCAAGGAAAGCAAAGTGCTCGTACCCTAACAAATTCTAAGTTGAACAGCTAAACTAAGTGAAAAGCCACAACAAGGGAGAATCAACCCTTCAGGCAAAGACCACGAGATGATGTACGATGTAGGCATTACGTTTGAAGTCGGGCGAAAACAGTTCTTGTCCAATGAGCGTCGACTTGAATTGTCGTGCAATTTATCATCACTCAAAAATAGCTAAAAACGAGTGAAAGTTTAGTCGGATTTCGTTATACAAGGGGACTGCGGTTACAGACCTGAATTTAGCAGTAATTCAATCAGTACGTCGATAGATCAGTTAACGGCGGTAGCAAGTGAAAGTGTGTTTGCTTATCTGATTTCTTGTGGTAGCCCAGCTTAGCCGTAATATTCGTGTCCAAACGTAAGAAGGGAAATCACAGGGCCACAGCAGTCATATAAGTTTTTTGTGATTTTGGTCTTTTTGTAGTTTTTTTGTGCGAACTGCTTTTAAGACTAAGTACATGAGACTGGACCGCAAAGGGCAAAGCTAATATTTACAAGTTTCATGTAAATTCGTACAAAGATAATTAGTCTTTAGGGACGCCGCTCAAAAATAACACTCAGCATCAAAAGTGAGCAAATAAGGCGACATGAAACGCAGATGAGGTCGGGTACAACTAGTGTAATTTCTATCGGCGTGAATTGGCTCGTTTAGAAGATTGTAATCAAAGGCTTAAGACCAAAGAAAGCTCAAACCACGAGAGCTGAACGAAAGGAAGGACCCGTGGTTCATTTTCGAGATTGGCAAGCTTGCAAGGGACGAATCGTAATTGCATATCTTCGCCGATGAATTAATTAAACAAAGATAATGTCATCCTACTCAAGATATCAGTTTTTTCAACGATGAAGTGATGACATTTGCGTTTTGAACAACATCCCCTGAGTTTATTTTTTCGTTTTTAATGTTTCGTTCATTCTTTTACGGTTGATATGTATGCGATCCGCGTTCTTTTTTAGGCCCATGGAAAACTTGTTTTAAAGGTAACAAAATGGCAATCAATTTAAAAGGATTTTTGAAGACAAAATATCAATGTTTCCGCTTAAAGATACGCACACTATTGTGCCATACCAGTGCCGTAGCCAGACCAAACGGCCAACCGAGGCAGGCGGGAGTTGTTAGGGGGGTTCGGGGGCATGCCCCCCCCCTCCCCCGAGAAATTTTGAACTTTAGTCTCTCGGAAATGCGATTTGCAGCGTTTTCTGGGCCTTTCGGTAACTTTTTTTCGAGTTAATTTAAGTGGAATTTAAAAAGCAATGATCAGAAACAAGCTACATAATCTGGGTGACCGTTAACCTCGTCAATGGTTTTGATCAGTATTTGTTCAAAAAAAATTTGAGTTAACGTACGTAGCCCCTTGAGATCGATGATATGGTAATTTTTTCATAGTATATTGACTGAATTGCTGAATTCTTTGTAACATCATGATGCGTTAAAAATATCCGATGATCGCTTATGTAAAATAAAAATGATCGGCGAAATTCGTCAAAATTTTACCGAGGCGAGTGCCTCGGTTGGCCTCATACTAGCTACGGCGCTGCATACATCAGAAAACTACCACACAAGCGATAAAAATGTCAAACTATCACTCAGAAGTCGGAGGCCATAACGACATTATTTTCATTTTCATTAAATATCACGACCTTAAAGAAATCCACTTTAACTTTAAAAATTACAAGTTTGACACCATGACACTTAGGGGTCTGACACCAAAAGAGCACTCTTCAAAAGATCATCGCTCGAGGGGTGTTTGTTTGCAAGAAAACGATTTATGTGTTTACTCGTGTATTTGCGAATTGATTTAGTGTCCGTTGAGAGCGAGATGCCCCTTAGTCCCACGGCAACAGGCTAAACGCGTGTCTACTCGTTTGACAGATTATTGTTTATTGTTTATTGTTTTGTCACAGGCGGCCCAAACTCATTACATGAACGCGGACGTGACTATTGCTTGCGAGCGGTGTTGTGTTACAAACGGTTATTTACAAAGGCTTGTATGGGATCGATCGGTTTTTCTTAAAAGAGATAAAAAATGTTATGTTTTTAAATAAAATCGACGTACCTTATTGCCTTGTTGTATTCTTTGTTGTTTGCCCGCGTCTCAGGCCGTTTTGAAGCGTTTTCGGCGAGTTAGCGCTATTTTGGTGTCCCACTGCAGCAGTGGGACACCAAAATAGCGCTAACTCGCCGAAAACGCTTCAAAACGGCCTGAGACGCGGGCAAACAACAAAGAATACAACAAGGCAATAAGGTACGTCGATTTTATTTAAAAACATAACATTTTTTATCTCTTTTAGAAAAAACCGATCGATCCCATACAAGCCTTTGTAAATAACCGTTTGTAACACAACACCGCTCGCAAGCAAGAGTCACGTCCGCGTTCATGTAATGAGTTTGGGCGGCCTGTGACTCTTATGGCGAGGAAGCCCAAGAGAAGCCACGGGCTTATAAGGAATGGGCTCCCTCAGTTAGATAATTAGAACAAAATATTATCATAATCACACATGGGAAAATCAATGGCAGAGCTACAGTAAATCTTAAAATAAGTATATTAGATAGTCGTACTAATCATAGTTTGCTATTGCCATGCTATATGCATCGTTTGTCAAACGTGAAACGCTCTCCAACAGGCATCAGCTGGCTGGTGAAAAATAACTTAATGTTACACATTTTAAAAGAAACTAAATTTTTACATATATTCGTATATTAGGATCCAAGAGTCAACTGGACCCGAGCCACGAAGCAGTCCAGTAACTCATCGCGTTTTTCTTGACAACTCTCACTGCACGGAACAGGCTTCTCAGTCGCCTAACATGTCACGATCTCCATCTCGACTCTTTGATTCAGACAACCCTGGCGAAACAAGACTTTATTTAAACGTTGGCGGGCAAAAACACGAAACATTTGTCAGTACATTGGCTAACATTCCGGACACACGTCTTGCATGGATAGCTGAAAGTGCTATGAAGGATCCAAGACCGCTTGGGCAAAAGCGCGAGATTTTCTTTGATCGGAATCCCACTGTCTTTACTCATATTCTGAATTTCTACCGCACAGGCAAGCTTCATTGTCCAAGAGATGTCTGCGGGCCGCTCTTTGAAGAAGAGCTTGCCTTTTGGGGGGTGGAAGAAAAACAGATGGAGACTTGCTGCTGGACAAACTACGAAGAACATCGAGATGCTCAAGAAAAGTTTAAAGGATTTTGCCGAGAAGAAGATCAAGATTCCGAATTTGAAGATATCGACAGTGGCTCTGGTGATATTGAAATACCAAGCAGCGGAAGTGAAATATGCAGCGAATCTCGCCGACTTGGGGTCCATTGCACAAGACGTCTTTGGCAAACGATCAAAAAGAAAATCTGGAAAACATTTGACGACCCTTACTCGTCAAAGTTGGCTAGGGTAAGGTTGACAGTAGATAACACATAATCACCCTTTATGATGTATTTAGAATTAATCTTTCACAAACCAGCATCATAGTACCCCTCATGGTCGTGTTTGACAAACCCCCATAATTTGAAGAAATCCTTTGGAAGAAATCTTTTGACGCCTTTGAAATTAAAATGAATAACTAATATTGATAAGGAAAATTTTCATTCTTTAAGTGAAAACTCAGTTGTTAAAGTACAGTTTTCGTGCATATGCCCATGCAGCTGTTCCCATGACAATTCTTCCGGGTCTGCGTTCCGTTTACAGATAATATTATTTTTCTTTCACGTCATTTCGCCCAGTTTCTCTGAAAATGCCGCATAGGAACCGTATACGAAGCACAAAGTCTAGCCTCGTCAGAAATCATTTTTTTCTTCGTCTTTTACTTTTTGCATCAAATTAATTTAACTTGACTTGTTTTGCTTGGCAAAGAAGACGTGGTTGGAAATTTGAGTGCCCCATGCACTTCAGTATTTGCTATTCTCTTCAATGTCGCGGTTTACGAATACTGCGTATGCTTCTTAATTTTCTGTTGTACTTAGGTTTGTCTACTAATGGCTCGCCTAGCGTTAATGGTAGAGTTTTTGGTTTACATGTTTATCAATTTCACTGAAATAAAGCACTTACTTACTAACAAAAACGTTTTGAAAGAGGACATTATCTAAAACAAGAACAAAAGCAGTATCTTTAAATAACCATACGTTGAAAACTAAAAGGGTGATAAACGCCGAAACGATCAGGCGACAACGACATCGAAGAAAAGAGTAACCTAAAGTTTGTGAAGTGTCAACGGAGAGGATTTTCTTCTTAATTTAGCCTTCGCACTGTTTGTACAATTTTCTATTTAGTTACGTCTTTTAATGAATTAAAATACATTTATTCTGTCAGTGATTGGCTGAGCCTAGACTTAGTGTCTAACATGGTGAACACCGCCTCCGATTTGGTAGTGAAAAATGAATCGTTTCTTCCTTGAAGTGAACAGCAGAAGATATTGATACGTGAAAATAAAACCACGCATTGATTTAAAAGGCAAATTTTCTAGATCTCTGTCAATAAAAAACAAAAAGAATTCTCTATTTTAGATCTATTCTTCTACTCAAAGAATAGATAGATTTTATTTTATTTTTAGATTTTTATTTTTATTTCGTATCGTGTTTACATGATGACTGGGTCATTTCATATCTCGTTATTTGAAGGTACACTTCATGTTGATAAAATACACGTAAGATTCACAATCGCAAAGATTACGCATGCGCTACCCGTTCCAGTCTACCAGCAGACTGATTTCACACCGAACAGTTGTGGTCGTTTCGCGTTTGCATGATACCGTTGCGAGATTTCGTACCGGAGTGAAATTTTCGCCCCCGTACAACAACCGGGGTGAATTCACGCCGGGGTGACTCGCGCCGGCATGACATTTTGTGGTGGTATCATGTAAACAAATGTAGAGCCATGAGAGGGAACCGAAGTGAACTTACTCCAGAGCGAAAGTCGCCCCAGTGTCATGTAAACACCCCCTTACCTGTAATTGTTCCTAATGTTATCAGCAATTGTTCCTAATGTTACTCGCGATCGTTCCTTATGATACCCGAATTGTTCGTAATGTTACCCGCAATTGTTCCTTATGTTATCCGCAATTGTTCTTAATGTAACCCACAGTTGTTCCTTATGTTACCCTCAGTTGTTCCTAATGTTACCCGCAATTGTTTCTTGTTACCCGCAATGGTTCTTTATGCTATTCGCGATTGTTCCTTATGTTACCCGCAATTGTTTCTTGTTCCTAATGTTACCCACAGTTGTTCCTTATGTTACCCACAGTTGTTCCTTATGTTACCCGCAATTGTTCCTAATGTTACCCACAGTTGTTCCTTATGTTACCCGCAATTGTTCCTAATGTTACCCGCAATTGTTCCTTATGTTACCCGCAATTGTTTCTTGTTCCTAATGTTACCCACAGTTGTTCCTTATGTTAACCACAGTTGTTCCTTATGTTACCCGCAATTGTTCCTTATGTTACCCGCAATTGTTTCTTGTTCCTAATGTTACCCACAGTTGTTCCTTATGTTACCCACAGTTGTTCCTCATGTTACCCACAGTTGTTCCTTATGTTACCCGCAATTGTTCCTTATGTTATCCGCAATTGTTCCTAATGTTACCCACAGTTGTTCCTTTAAGGAACAACTGTGGTTAACATTAGGAACAATTGCAGGTAACATAATATGTTACCTGCAATTGTTCCTAATGTTACCCGCAATTGTTCCTAATGTTACTCGCAATTGTTCCTGATGTTACCCGCAATTGTTCCTGATACTCACAATCGTTCCTTATACCCGCAATTGTTCCTAATGTTACCCGCAATTGTTCCTTATGTTACCCGCAATTGTTCCTAATGTTGCCTGCAGTTGTTTTTAATGTTACCCGCAATTGTTTGTTATGTTACCAGCAATTGTTCCTTATTACCCGTAAGAGCTGCAGCGAGAAGAGCTCAACCGAGTAGAAGCATCACTTTGTTTGCTCTAAAACTGACAAATTTCTAACAGCTCATGGTCTAGTTTTTCAAACGAATTTTGCACGACGTTCTATCCATTGTGGCTGTCTCTGACATTTCCATTTCGTGAAATAGAGTTCTAAAGTGGTGACGTCAGAAATCTTTGTTGAGTCATTTACAAAGAACAAGATGAAAAAGTTTCACTTGACAAGAATTTTCTCCTCCAGTTTGAAAGCTAAATACCAGCACTGTCATACTCGGGTGACCCTGCACAAATCGTTCAAGTTTTAGTTGGGTCATAGTATCTCAGAGGTAATTCTCTTAACATGCTGACTCTCGGCAAGGAAACATTTCTCGTCTTGCTCTCGACAAATCCCAAAATTTAAAAACTTCAAAACTTTGACACATACGTTTTAGAACTCCTTTCCTCCTGTAACACTTAACAGTATATCTGTATAGCAGTGCGCATTATTTTATTCCATCGTAACATTAAACACCATATAGACCCTCTATCCGCCCCATGTACTGAGGAAATTCGGATTCCGGGAAAATTTTGCTAGTGGAATCCGGAATCCTGGGCTTAAGAATTTGGAACACAGCTCAAGGAACCTGGAATCCTACAAACCAATGGAATTCAGAATCTAAGTTCCAATGACAAGGACTGGAATCCAGTACCTGGAATCCGGAATACACGCCGTGGAATCCGAAATCCAAGACTGTTTTGGATTCCCTTAAATAGGTCGACTCTTTATAGGCTAGATGTATTCGTTGCTGAGGTATTTCGTCAAATTTCTAGAGTAGTTACCATTAGCAGGAACCCATTCTGAACACTTCCCATAAGTCTGTTTTTGTATAGCCCCGTAAAATTTACTTTATGACCGTATTTTTCTTTGTTATTCTTTAGGCTTTTGGCTTCATCTCTCTTATTTTTAACGTGGCGGCTGTGACACAGTTTTGTCTTCTCACGCTAGATTACTTCAGCGATAAATTGTCCACACAGTACCAAGTCCTGTTTATTATTGAATGCATTGCGGTATCCTGGTTCACGTTGGATATTGCAATACGCTTTCTTTGCTGTCCAGATCGAGTCTGCTTCCTGAAATCTCTTCAAAACTGGGCTGACTTTATTGCTATAATACCCTTCTACTTGGTTATTCTGACACCCTACGACGAAGTCATCAGAAATTTTAGCATCTTATACGTCCTTCGCTTGATCGGCACTTTTCGTCCGATAAAATCCTCCTACGTTATTCAAGTATTCACTCAGACACTTCGAGCAAGTTCACGCGAGTTGTACTTTCTCATCTTTATTTTGGGTTTAGAGGTAGTAGTGTACGGCAGTCTCGCTTACTACTCGGAAAGAAACGTGCCCGAAACTAAATTCACAAACATTCCAATCTCGTTCTGGTGGGCACTGGCCATCATAACAACTGTCGGATATGGCGATATGTTTCCGACAACACTTCCAGGCAACTTGGTGGGATGCGTTTGCGCTATAAGTGGTGTCCTTATGATAGCATTGCCAGTATCTGTTGTGGCAAGTAACTTTACATTCTATAATTCACACGCAAAGGCTAAGCTTAAGCTGCCTATACGAGGAAAGAAAAACATGTTGGACAACGCCCTTAAAGCCCTACAACTGTCTACACCGCAAACAAGAGTTAGTGTTGCTTCGCCCGACGGCTTCAATGGCCGAAGCCGTTATTCGTCGCTCGTTTCAACAGGAATTGAAATGAATATAATAAATTGTAACAAGAAATGTCCTGGCGAGGAAAATGAACCGCATCCGGAACTCCCCGAAGGAGATAGCGAACCGGAGGATATTGATAGGGCAAACAATGGAAACAATTTGCAAGCTACCAATAGCAACTTACCGAAAACAGTTGTCCATTTAAAAATGGAAACTTCCATTTAAAAATGGAACTGGAGAGTAAGGCCTTTTTCCTCGGGATATTTCACTGATAATCCAATCAGAACGATCTATTGTAAGTGCTATTAAGTGTGTGAGATCATCCCACATCTAAACCAGTCAAATGGGGACAAAGATATGTGATATTTTGGAATGTTGGGATATCTCGCGTAATAATAATAATAATAATAATAATAATGTTTATTTCTTATATTGCGCAGTCTAGCATGCGATAAAGATATGATCGAATGCGCATTACAACACTAAAATCTTAAAGTAATAAATGGCTAATCCAAATAATGATAGTAATAATAACAATTTACAATTTTCGGAAAACAATAAAAGTAAAATATGAGTTAATAAAAGAACTAATAAAAAGCTGATTTAAAAAGATGTGTCTTTAGTAAAACTTTAAAAATGTTCAATGATTGACATTGTCTAATTTCTAGAGGGAGTCGGCTCCATACTTTGGGTGCAGTATTTTCAAACGGCCCTTCCCCGAGTGTCTTTTTTGTTCTATAGGTATTGTCCATTAGGAGTATGCCCCGGTATGATCTCAACTGATACCGCGAGCTCTCTTTGATTTTTATCAAGTCTAAAAGATATTGTGGTGCGACGCCGTAGATACATTTGTGGACTAGCATTGCTATCTTGAATTCTATTCTGTGGGTAACCGGAAGCCAGTGCAGGTTGATCAGGGATGGTGTGATAGGATCATACCTAGATACAGTACATACCAGCCGAGCTGCCGCGTTCTGCAGGCGTTGCAGCTTACCAAGATGAACAGCGGGCGTACCATATAATAGACCGTTACAATAGTCTAATCGTGACATTATAATAGCCTGTACAATGGACTTCCTATTGTCATATGATAAATACTTTCTAATACGCCGGATGTTATGTAGATGGTAATAAATATCCTGACATATGCTGTTAATATGTGTGGTCATATTCATGTTTGCATCAAACCAAGCACCCAGATTTCTAACAGATTTCTAACAGAGTAGATAGCAGAAACCTTTACCTCACCTACTTGCAAGTCACTTAACGTAACCTTATTTAACTGTGCGCGTGTACCTATAATAAGAATCAGTGAGTCTCTTATCACACCGGTAACTTCACACCATTTCCGATCTCAAAATAAATAAAAGACAAGACGCTGTGTGAGCGTATATTTGGGCGTGGTCGTACTATGGGTACGATACTTTGAACATGCCTTATTGCAGCTAAAGAACTGTCGTCATATCTTACCAGAGAAGACAAATGATGTGTTTTCACACCCATAACTTTGTACAGTGTATTCCGGTTACTAACAAGGGCAAATAAAGTTCCTTAAGTCCAGTATCCACAAGGATTAATAAGAGAGTAACACGTTGCATAAACTGCTATAGAGCAGCACTATGTACAGGAACATTGGTAACTATTAACATTTGATATACTACAATTTTCAACATTGCTTGAGAAAAGATGAGGTTCAAAGGTGGCAATATGTACACCTTTAAGTTCATATATATCCTCATTCCTATGCAGAGTGTGAAATACTGTACTAATTTATGCGTGGATGGTATTTCCAACAATACACATGTCCCTTCACTATGACTGTTATGATACATATCTCTAGCATGAGAATCAAATACATTATATACCCCAGCCTCAGTGCTGTAGATACCAGCACCAATAATTGTCACCGTTAAAATGAATGAGTTGTAGTTCAGTGCCAAGAGTGTTGGAAATGCTGCAACCTGTGAGTGGCATATACAGTAGTGATGGATGTTACAAGTGTAATTGTCACTGTATTCAAGATGGAAAAATTGCTCAAACACTGTAACCGTTCCTGGCAATTCTGTTAACATTGACATAGATTGTCTTGCAAGCAGTGACAGACAAGAATATAACTGAATACTAACAATCATTATTTGAGTCATATCATCAACTGAAGTCATCTTTGTTATCTTACTGTAAATTAAAGCGCACGGACTCATTGCGACACATCGTTGTCCACCATTTTCCCCAAATCCTGTAACATTTCCTTGACAGTATGGAGCATTAATTGTTTTTGTAGCATCTACATAAACTGAAGGTCCTGGATTCTTCTCTGTATCAGTACAAAGCTTAAAGTGGCCAAAATTAACCCGGTGAATCAAACAGTTTTAAGCACTATAAAATGGATAATTACATGTACAGAGGGGCAAATTCTTACTTAGAAGCCTATTTGGATATCTCATTCCACCTAAATTGCCTGTGCTCTGCTGCTTGGACGACAGATACACCTTCCCTCGTTTACAAACTAGTTTTGTAGTTGTCACTTAAGTAAAAACCTCACATTGTTACTGTTACTTCTGTACCTGTTTAAGTGTAAACCTTTTCTACTTTTAACGTAACAATGAATTTCAGACGACAATGGCGTATTTTTCCGAATACTCTTCCATACAAAAAGTGTCACTTTCCGTGTTTTCTGTAAAAAAGATTTTAATTGTTCATTGGTAGTCTGCTAGGGGCATGACGGTAACCGGTCATTTTGTTCCATGTTCAGATCGTTGACATCGTTCCAAGTCAGATCATTCCAATCAATAGTCAGATCGTTCCATAAAATAGTCAGTTCGTTCCACAAAAAAGTCAGTTCGTTCCACATATGAAAAGTCAAGTAAATCTTTCTAAATTTGTTGAGTGAACTTTATCGAGAAGAAAAAGGTTTCGTTCATACCACAAGCTGATAAAATAATAATCGATCCAAAGTCGATTCGATCCATCCTAAATCGTTAGAAAACATACAAGAGACGATTTTAACCAGCCACGGGCTTTAACATTTAAACCGCTGCTTTGAGAGTTTTGAGCTAGAATCGATCGATAGTTTTGAAAGATATAGCACAACAAGTAAAAGCTAAGCCGTTCTGAAGGTACAGTATTTCGAAGCGCTTTTAACCTAAATATTTCTTTGCAGCGGCCGATTTATGCAAATTTTGAAAACAACGCGAGTTTCGAATTACAATCTCGATTTTATGGTAATTTTTCATACTGAAAATATAATGGACTAACCTGGTTTAAACCAATGAAATTGTAAGTCCTGTTATAAATAAATTTCCCACGACGAGATCTAAATTCAACTTCTTTTATTTCCTCCACAACACAATTTTCCTTCTGTACAACTAGCTCATTACCTTCTCTTGTCGTCACCTCGTTGCCATCAAAGCACTAACACAAAACTTGCTGATAATGCAAAATCCCGACGCACAGCATCGTATGAAAAAACACAACACGCAATACAAAAACAAGTAAATTAACCGTCACCCTGCTAAACAAAGTTGAAATATTAAAAAGGTTGCAATTCACAGTAGTTCCAAAGGAAGCCTCAGTCCCTCTTGGTTTCAATTGTTGACAATCGTCTCTTCCTTCATCGGAACAGATTTTTATCACGGGCAACTCGTGGTGCTCCGTAATGCAAAAATCAAAATCACTATTGTCACAGTGATAACCAGCTACACAAACCTTGCGACTCTCAAACTTGTTAAACATTCCTCTGTTAAAACTCTTATCCATTTTACACGTACACTCCTGACATTCCGATTTGTTATTACGTCTATGGGGTCCATGAGTCTTTCATGTCATTGAATGTCTTGATAATTTCCTTTGTTTTTCTTTGAGTTCGCGGACCAGCCCATTCCGAAAACACTCAGTGTTATTTTTTTAGTGTGGGCCTACCGCGAACAGTGTGTGCATTTGTAAGTTTAACCCGGGATAACATGATTGAACAATACTAAAATTAACACGTTCCCTGAAACGCCGCGGCCAAATGTTATCCAAACTGCTTCTCACTGCTGCTTCGAAAAATTTCGGATCAAACGATATCCAAATCGTCCCTCATTGGATCATCCACTCGACCTAACAAAATCGACCAATCACGAAAAATGGACATAATATAAAGAAAACAGCAAATTCAGAAGACCTCTTAGGAAACATGCAATTAAAACTGTCTTTCTATGATTGGTGCATTTCGATCCTCTCGTCAAAAAAAATGTCAGACGTCAATCATCTTAGCGGACCTCTTAGGAAACGAAAGTTTTCTTCAACGGGTTCAAAAGGTCATTGTTTATAATTTGTGATTGGTGGATTTCGATCCGTTTTTTGTGTTTCAAGGTTCGTTGCTTGCGATCTTATTGTGACCAAAACCCGACGTTTATATTCCAAATATTTTTGATATATTTCATCCCTGGACTTCAAACTTCCAAATCTCGATGAGGCAAAAATACTGAAGATTCAGATTAACTTTCGAGATCGTAAAAGTGCGATTAAGTGCCGTGTGCAAGCAGAGCTTTCTTTCCCACATGCCTCTTACCTTGTACAAGACGTTCGCATGGCAGACATTCGCCTCGCTTCGCTTGTTTACTTGCCTTGTTTACGTTAGCACGTATTGCGTGCCTATTGCACATTTGCGTCAAAACAAGCCGTTTCCATTACTCTATTTGGGCCACGCCCAAATAATAAGACATCTGCTATCAGGTTAAAAGGTCATTTACACAATGAAGATAGAGATATACTGTTTCCGTTCTCATAAACTTAACACAAAATAGGGAGGGGTTTTGTGGTTTGTCGGCCGACCGATTTTCTCAAAGGCGCTAGGATACGAAGCCAGAAGATGTGAGAGAATTCTTGGACGCCAAAAAATCAAAAATCGATTCGCTAATATTTCAAGATAAGTGCAAAAAAAACTATCCTTGATCCGGCCACCGTCGAGTATCAGTTCAACGACAGTTTTTTTCTCCAGTTTCAATAAAACTTCGTTACTGAGATGATGAATACATGAATCAATCACACATGCGGGATGAAGAAATAAAAGCACAGAAGATCATGATAGTTATAAATACGCAATTTATGCTGTTGGGAAAAGAAAGCCTGGTGCGTTACTGTTGTTAAGGTACACAGATCTTTTTTTACCATCTTATCTTCGACTCTTTTGTTGCAATCTCACTTTACTTTCTAGCAAACAAGAGGGGTTCGAGTACATTAGCTCGCAGCTCAAATTTCAATGATTATACATCATCGCTATTTCAAAATTATAAGTAGCGGAATATTCCACACATAGGCAAATCAGAACCTCTTCTATTTTGGGGTGCGGGATAATCCCGCGTTCCAAATTCATGCATGACGCGACATGAAAATGTCCAAGGGACAAGTGAGCTAAAGTTCAAACATCGCAAACCTGGGACTATATTACATTGGAAAACTTCGGGTAATAAAAAAAAAAACACATTCCTCCTTTCAAAAATGAAGCGCTACCCATTATGTGCTAAAAGTGTTAAAAATTCAGGCGGACTAGGCTTATAGTACTTTGCGAAACGAAACGAAACGAAACGAAATGGTACTTTGCGAAACAGTACTTTGCGAAATGGTACTTTGCGAAACGGTTACAACACAATGCTTCATCACACCTTATCTAGAGTACCTAGAATTCCACTGAAAGCGGAAGATTTGTAAAGATAAACCTGAAGCAAATTTCCTCGTTAAGTCTGTTTCCTAAGGGTCGTGACTAGAATGGATACTCCAAAATCAGTTATCCGCTCGGAGACTGGAACTGAATAAAATTATTTTTCGGCAAATCACTCCGACTCTTCACGACCTTGTTGTGTTCAAACAGATAAGTATACAAAGACTGAAAAAGGCCAAGATGCGAATGGTTACTCCAAAATATGGATCAAAGCCTACATAGAGGTTAGTTGTTTTTCACGTTCTTTTTGTAAGAATTTAGTGCAAGGAGCAAACAATGTCTGTTTAATTACAGTACCACGACTGCCGTGTAAAGCTTATTCATAGCAAAGTATCTGTTTGGATAGCTCAGAATAAGGTGGATACTTCAGAATAAGAATGGCCAAAATATGAAAGTTTTGGCCATCTGGATTATTATTACTGAACTTCCCAATATAAACATGATTGTTGCGTTTACAAAAAGGGTACAAATACAGTCAATTATTGTGTAATTATGGCTCAGTTAATTCGAAGCTTGCTTATAGGATAGCAGGCTGGGGGGGCGGGGGTGGGGGTACTCGATCAATACTTGGATATAGGTGAGCCGCTGAGGGTTTGAAACCCATACCCTGTTTAGGATAACACCCTCAACTTTAGTACCCTGATAGGACAACAACTCCCTCAGACGGGGACAAGGTTATCAAGCACACCTGTCAACTTGTACTTACCTTAGCTAGACAAAGGTGCCAAGAACAATAGCATTTATATTTATTCCAGTAAATGCTTTGGGTGATGAGGTACTAAATATCTGTAAACGTTTGCACTAAGACGAAATCGATCATGCATGAAACACCCTGTTTATAATTAGAACAGACTCGCACAAATCATGCACACTGTTTAGGACAGACTTGCACGAAATTGTATACCCTGTTTAGGACAGACTTGTGCCAAACTATATACCCTGTTTAGGACAGAGAGGACGAAAACCATACCCTGTCCAGTGGCACATCCCCATGTAGGCCATATAAGGGAGTACCCCCCTCCCCCCCGGGATAGCAGACAGTTGTTCAATTTATGGCTCAACATAAACTATTTCTGTTTTCTTATATGTTATGGTTGATTTTTTTTTTCAGTAGTAAGTTGCTGTTTAGTTTAGTGTGATTATAAAAACCAAAGTGACCCTCACAACCTGTGGGATACACGGGTCAACCTTTTGGTGTGCTGGATATCTGGCACAATTAGCCAACCAGAACCCAAATCCTTTTATAGTCTTTTCTATGACCAAAAGGCCCAATGTTGGCTACTTTTGGCAAATGTAAACTATGTGATTCCAAGTTAGTCATTTTGTATTCCTGAATCTGCTGGGTGAACCTTTGTAATTTCCAGTCACATTGAAGGTGTTGAAAAGGTAGTCCCATTATAGTCCATCCTGTCATGAAATGTTGCCCCATCCACAGGAAGCCCAGTTTGTTGGACTTTGAATTTATAAGAGAATGTATGACAATAAACAAAATGTGTCCTAAATGCCATTTTTTGACGAAAATAGAAATAAGAATGACTTACCTTGTGCTTTTTGTTTTGTTAAGCTAAAACATCCTGGAAACTCTACTTCAATAATTATTATACATTTATCAGTATTTTAGTTATTTATTTTGATATTAGGCAGGTACCACAAGGAAACGATTTGGTTGTTCCTTTTTAATTCAGATGATAGGCAACTTTGTAGGTGATAATTATTTGTAATGCACTGAAATGGGGGCCTTTCTCTGCTACCAAAAAAAAATCTTTAATTTTAACATCTTTTCATAATAACTGTTGAAAACTCTCATCTAAAACAAAAGGGTCAAGGCTTATTTGCTGAGTCAAGGCACTGTATCGTGGAACACAGTGCTTTTTAGAATTACCGACAAAGTAGTAGCTTTATTTCCAGAAAGACTGATTATAATGGAAGCTTTATTTAATGCATGGCTAATTTCAAATTTTCAGGTGACTTTCCAACCCAGGTATAGAGGGTACATAAAAGCACATTGTGGAAGTGGAGAAAGAGTAAGAGGAAAGTAAAAGAGAGGAAAGAATTATAAGAAAAGGAAAAACTGAAAAAATGGTTGTGGAATTGTAAACATTTGAACGACTTTATTTTTATAAAAGTAATAAACAATTTATTTTACACATTTTATCTTCATTTCTTTCTCCAACTGGTTTCTCTGTTCGGCTCACAAGCATTTGTCTGCAACACCCCCCAGATCTCCAACTGCTCCTCCTGTTACAGCTGCAACATGGATATGCCTGCATGATCATTTTTATTCCATTTTAAATTTATCATAAGCTCACCATACTAAGTGAAAAACAGAAAGTAGCCCATAACCAGCTTAATGCTGAAGGTCTTGTCTCATCAGGAGCTCAGAAGACAATCAAGGAAATACTAGGTCACAGGGAGGGGAAGGAAAACACCTCCCTCCTCCCCCTCGCCCCCCTTGAGTGGAGGAAGGGGGAAGAAAAAGAAAAAGAATTCATCCCAGGATAGACAGGATCTATTTCCACACTTTCCAACACCATGATGGTACCACTTGGCTGAGGACTGTTGTCAGACAGTTCAGTGTGGGATAGGGTATGGAAGGCAGAGAGTTTTGGTGACAATGAGGCTCCTGGGATTTGAATAAAACAAAACAATAAAACAAAACAATAACCAAGTGCAAAAAAAGTAACCATAAATAACTGTGCAAAAATCCTAATATTCAGGATAAATAACTTGGATTGATACTAGAGTTTCTAGTAAATGTAAAAAGATAGCCGGTGAACATGGGCGGGCTGGCAGAGGCCAGCAGTAGATCTAGGGGAGGTCCCCTGCCCTCCATATTTCTAGATCAAACTGAGGACAACAGTGCCAAGAAAATTCTTTTCTGGATTGAGCTCCTTCATGCCTCAACGTCTGGATGAGTGGTTCCTCCCCATCACCTTAAGGTCTGGTGAGAATCCTCCCCCCTCCCCCGCCCCACCCCTCTTATCTGAAGGCTCCGATCTGCCACTACACTCATACAATCTGCAGGACCGTTTTTTTTTTGAGAAATTTGAGCATATGCCTGCCTGCGCTTGTAATAGTGATCATCAAGCTACACGAAGTATGACCTGAAGTAACTTATGTGTTTTTTACTATTGTTAACGCTTGGAATCAACTAACCCATAAAATTACAAGATGGTTAACTGACCTTAACTGTATTTGTACCCTCTTTGTAAACGTAACAATCGTGTTTATATTGGGAAGTTCGGTAATAATAATCCAGATGGCCAAAACTTCCATATTTCGGCCATTCTTATTCTGAAGTATCCACCTTATTCTAAGCTATTCAAACAGATACTTTGCTATGAATAAGCTTTACAAGGCAGTCGTGGTACTGTAATTAAACAGACATTGTTTGCTCCTCGCACCAAATTCTTACAAAAAGAACGTGAAAAACAACTAACCTCTATGTAGGCTTTGATCCATATTTTGGAGTAACCATTCGCATCTTGGCCTTTTTCAGTCTTTGTATACTTACTTTGTATACTCTTTGAACACAACAAGGTCGTGAAGAGTCGGAGCGATTTGCCGAAAAATGATTTTATTCAGTTCCAGTCTCCGAGCGGATACCTGATATTGGAGTATCCATTCTAGTCACGACCGTTTCCTAAGAGCAGCATGTACTACCAGACGCCATCTTGGATTTAGGTGACTGGAATGTTGTGTATGAACCATTGTAGTGTCCTCTGTGTAACACGTGTAAATTTTGCGGGCGCATCTTTCACACGCAAACATGTAAAAAGAGTGTTTCAGAGCGTTTTTCTTGTAAATTTGTTTCTTAGTATGTATGAGTACCATATATGAATTACAATTAAAGCAAATCAAACAAAAAAATTGATTTTGGTAATTTGCTAAATGATACTTTGCGAAATGTTTGTCTTTCTTTCGTCACGCGAGGCATTGCGTGAGAAATTTTCCCGCTCTTTGGGGTCATGCATGTGAGACCGGCGTCTGCCCATGTGCTAGCAAACATTATTTACAACAGTGTTCTTCAGCGCTTCTTATTTTGGGGGGAAACAACATTTTGTATTTCCAATTTTCATTTCTTGTTAAAATTTCGTACAAGTGAGTGGCTACCTTTTTGTTGAAAATATTTAGTGTTGGCACAGAATAGTTCAGTCGGATCGTTGTGTTTTCTGTATCCAACACGTTTGTCAAAGTCGCTTGGGGCTTCTTGTATGCACCTCTTTTAAGTCTATTCGGATGGCGTCTCTGAGTCTATTAGCACGTTTTCATTACGCGAAAAAACGGACCCGTCAATAAATGACAGTTGTAGCCGTTTTCACGGTTGGAACGTTTCCTAAGAAAAATATCAATCAATGCCTGATAGTCTTCGTCTTTCCAAGAGTTCCAAGACGAAGAGACTCGGGGGCCATAGGGTTTTTTCATCATGTAAGCGGGCTCTATGGGTACGCTTTGAATACAGTCATGTCTTTGTGTACTAACCACCCTGGAGAAGTTGACAACTAGGGGCAGCTATTTTCTCATAGACGCGAAACATCATGAGGTTACCGCTATGAGACTATGAGCCTTGTCGCTAGCCACGAGGTTACAAACTGTGCAACTAACATGCGTTTTTTTGTTGCCACTAGTGACAACAAGATAAGTAATAATTTACGAGGGTGTGTGAAAAACGTTTGATTGGCGTAAGGAGGCCCCATATCAGCACACGGTTCAGCACTACACGGAATGTTACACCCTGTGAACTAAAAGCGAACTAATGTTTAAAGGCTAAGAAACACAAGTCAGCAATTTAAAATGAAATTGTTCACATTTATTGGCCTAAATTTTGCACAAAGGTTTGTTACAGAAAACCAAATCCAAATTTCGAAAAACATACAGTTACGTTTTGGATCTAACTTATCCAACATAATTGAAGCAAATTAAAACATGCAATCTATGTCCCAATTTGTCTTTAAACCAACAAAAAAGCGTCTATGGGCCACAGAAAGAGGAATTGTTAAGGGTTTACTAAATTTGTCATTGTTCCATTTGTTGTCATTGTTACTGTTAATGTTTTTGTTTGATTTGCTTTGATTGTAATTCATATATGGTACTCATAGTAATTAAAAAATAAATTTACAAGAAAAACGCTCTGAAACGCTCTTTTTACATGTCTGCGTGTGAAAGATGCGCCCGCAAAATTAACACGTGTTACAAAGACGACACTAAAATAGTTCATACACAGCGTTACAAGTCACCTAAATCCAAGATGACGTCTGGTAATACATTGCTCTTTGGAAACAAATCTTAAGCTTTCAGTAGCATTCTAGGTACTAGAGATAAGGTGAGATGAAGCATTCTAGGCTGCTAATTTTCAGGATTTCGTCGCCAACGGGAAAAATTTAGGCGCATTGGCGTTTGTGTAACCGTTTCACAAAGTACCGTTTCGCAAAGTACCATTTCGCAAAGTACCATTTCGTTTCGTTTCGCAAAGTACCATAAGCCAGCGGACTAGGATTGCTCGTAGTACATGTACTGAAGTGATTCAGTTATGCTTCAGGCTTGTGATAGAATTTATCGATTCCCCTCATTGAGATTATTGTCCACTCAACGATATTTTTCTAAAGCGAAACAGATCGATAAACGTGTGTCCGGCGTACTCATATGCATTTCTGTTTCATTGAGAGCCGAATATTAAAATATCTAATTTCATTCATTATGTGATGATAAATAATCATAAAATAGCGGAATCATCCCGCGCGGTAGCGAATAAGCACGAATTTATCCTTGGAACTATCTCAATCATCGGCATTGTGGTTTACGAAGAATCCGATCTCCTCACGTTTCGGTTTGCCCTCGCTAGAGCTCTAACAACCTTTAGTGGATTTTCAGCCTCGTTATTGCATTGACCTTCTTTTTAAGCTTACTTTTTCACCCTGTAACAAACACTTTTACTCCTATTTATAAAATTAAGGTCATTGTTGTATTTTACGAGACCTGTCCGGAAACCTCAGTTGTGAGTAGCTGACTAAAGGAGACTCAATTGAGGCAAAATTATTATACAAGTTAGCTGTGAGTCACCCTGATCAGCAACGTGAGCAAATTACAAAACGTAAAACATTCCTACCTTTTGCGGTCGGCACTTCATCGACACTGGTTGCCTCCCACGTCCTTTTTGATGTTTTCGTTTGCAGTAGTAACCATTGTTAACGTTAGGCCATCTTACAAACAGTACAAGAGTTCCGCAGCTACCATTTTCATTGTCTAGCAACTTTTGTAGCCTATTTAGGTCACTCAATTACCTTGCCGATGATTTTCGCGCCCTTTTGGCAGCAAAAACCTCTCACAACGAGGCAGAGACCTTTCTCTCATTTTTGCCTCGTCGTGAGAGACCTCTGCTAGCAGGGAATGGTAACGGAAACAAGGTTTAAAGCGTTAGAGGTTCTATCGT
This sequence comes from Porites lobata, assembly GCA_942486035.1. Taxonomy (NCBI): domain Eukaryota; kingdom Metazoa; phylum Cnidaria; class Anthozoa; order Scleractinia; family Poritidae; genus Porites; species Porites lobata. Next base: position 2,407,502 of record CALNXK010000008.1, read on the forward strand.
TGTGTGGCTGGGAGATGGTTTTTTAAGCTCTTTCAGTAAAGATAACAATGCTAATTTTTTGGTGAAAAACAAGTGCAATGAAGCTTTCCGGGGTGTCTATACTCGAACAAACTTTAAGTCAAATCTCATACTTGTAGCCGTTCTCGTCCTGGAATCTAAAGGTCTCTATCACTGGCAAATTGATGAAGGACGATTTCTTTCTTCCCTGACGTTTCTCAAGCTCTTAGTAATATCAGTATAAAGGTTAAGTTTTGCACTGCATGGTCAGCTTCATGTCAAACCCAGGTCAGAGAATTTTTTTGTTCGTGTTGAGATAAAAGTGAAGACTTCCGGTCATGTCAATAAAGTGAATTGACCCTTGATGACTGTTGATCAAATTTCAGAACATTGTGTTTTTTTTTTTTTTTTTTAATTTTATCTACTATATCATGTACATGTATCTCCGGGCGTCATTTGAGTCCCATTTATCATATGAAACATTTTTCGTCTTTTCTTCTTCACAATTGCTTTTCCAATAAGTAAAAAAGACTAAAATAATAGGCATGTTTTTTCTATCCGTGAAACATCTCCATCTGCGACGAGAGAAAAGTAAGGGAGTCAAGAGAAGGAATTTTATCGCAAACTGACGTAGTTCTAGCTCATTCTTTTGTGGCTCTCCAGTCTCGCGTGCCGAGGGTGCTCCTTGGTGCCGACACTATTACGATAAACAGGAGCCATTATGGCTCTTGCAATAGAGTAATAGTCTCTGGAGGAGAATTAAAAATGTGGCCCTCATAGGAAAAGGGGGCTTATGTAATTTTGAATAAAAACCTTAAATGCCGCGTTTAAAACGCAAATAAACGGGTGTCACACAGTTTCAAACCCGTTTCAAACATTTTGAAATGCCTTTGACTTTACAGCGTTTTAATCGGGGAAAACGCGTTTGTGGCGTTTCAAATGCTTGGTTAACATGCATATAAGACATATAAATACTAAATTACTCCACAGGTTCCCGTTTTATGAATTCCTTCAGAGTGTTTGTAGAATGCGTGTGATATTAAACAGGTACCAGAAACTGCTTTGATGAGTCCAAGTGGATTTACTTAGTATTGCTTTATTTTATACTGTAAACATCAGCGAAAATCTAGATAGAGCTAATGTGCAGTGCAAAACCTAATGTGTTCGGAAAATGATTACCTGCTTAACATGCTCTCTTCCCGGAGTGGTGCTTTCAACAAAGACACGAGAATTCAAAGTTTTCTTTCATGTTTTTGAACAACACAGATATGGCATGAATGCTTCTCTAAGCCTTAAAACCAACACACGGATCATTTTTGGCTGCTCTGCGATATTTTTCTTGCCGTTGCTTTTCCGTTTGGTTTCTATTAAATAGGTGCTGCCTCTGCAGTATTGTCGTGGATTTGTATTTCATAATTTTATCAGTAAACAGAGTAAATAGTCACGCGTTTAACCTTTGCTACATTTGTTATGTAACTTGCGGTTAACATTCCATGTCCATATATGGGCGTAAAGAAATGCTGAAAGTATTTCCCTCTGTTATCTGACGGGCACACAACGACTGTTTTCTGTAAATCATTAGTTTGAAGAAGCAAATATTACCTAAAAGTTTCGATAAGTCAAGAAAGGCTAAAAATTTCTAGATGACTGTTTCATCTTTCTAGTATGTTTTTGGCGTTTTTCTATTTACGTTTTTAACAGGTTTTGTGTTACAACGGTGACCATTTCTGCCCGATAAAAATTGCAGAGAGGAAATGGAAAATCCACATAAAGTTGACATCTCCAGTGAAAATGTTAAAAACAATGAAAGAATAAACTTAACAGTTGCGAATCGCGTGCCAATATGGATCATTTATTGGATTCAACCCTCGCAGAAACATAATGCTTTCTTTGAGCGCTTTTGGAACAAAAAGGTGAGATAAGTACAGTATACAGTGGCAAAGGTATTCTAGTTTGTGCTTATTACGTGTTTAAGTCTGCATCAACAAATACATTAAAGAAATGCCGTGACTATTTTGGGAAATGTGCTTACATCAATAGCGCGATGTATCTCGATTTGAAATCAAACAAAAGGAATGTTCTGCTTTGCTGCAGAAATGTATCCTTTCTTTATTAAAATAAAGAAAGGATATTTCTGCCTCAAATTCATTATCTCACGATTTCAAAAGCTACTAGTGTACATGCATGCATGAATTTGGAACGCGGAATTATCCAGCACCCCGGAATAAAAGAGGTTCTGATTCGTTTATGTGCGGAATATTCTGCTACTTATAATTTTAAAATAGCGATGATGTATAATGAATGAAATTTAAGCTGTTCAAATTAATGCACTCGAACCGCTCATGTTTGCTAGAAAATAAAGTGAGACTGCAATAAAAGAGTCAAAGATAAGATGGGAAAAAAAGATCTGTGCAACGCAGGCTTTCTTTTCCCAACAGCATAAATTGCGTATTTCACTGTCGTGATCTCCTGTGCTTTTATTTCTTCATCCTGCAATTTTAATATATTTATAACATTCATATATTCATCACCTCATTAACGAAGTTCCATTGAAACTTGAGAAAAGACTATCGTTCAACGGATACTCGATGGTGGCCGGATTAAGGGTAGTTTTTTTTTTTTGTACTTACTGTTGAAATAATAGCGAGTCAATTTTTGATTTTTTGGGGTCCAAAAATTCTCTCACATCTTCTGGCTTCGTATCCTAGCGCCTGTGAGAACATCAGTAGGCCGACAAAACCCCTCTCACATAAACAAACTGACGGATTTTGTGTTAAAGGGACTGGTTCACGATAATGCGCATATGTGAGTTCTGACAGTAGCTGATTGTTTTTCAACCAATCGGAAGCGAGTTAGATGCACGCAAGTAAATTTACAAAATTCAAATTAATTGTTCGCGGCGCGAGAGTATTTCCGGGCATTTGGTTTGATTTTATTTATCCCCATAATTCAAGTTTATTCTTTGCTACTCGTCAGATATATGTTGCAGCCGATAAGAATAAGATTTACAGCCCTGTCCTGCTTTGAAACAAACATTTACCAAAACGTATTTTTACGAGGTCGTACCCACGCTAACAAAACAGTCACCGATCGGCAAACAAAATTTGTAAACAAACATCTTATTACTGTTCTCTCAGTTCGCCTTATATCAACCCAGAAATACCTACAAATAGCGGCTGACCGGTGACAAAAACACACAACGTATGATAAATAAAGATTATCCTTAATTGAGCATAAATTTCAATTGCATATCAGCAAATGAACAAATTCATTCGCGTTGCATCGGGTCAGTGTTCCGCAAAACAAATGTTATCGAGTAGCACACATAAAGAAACTAGAATTATAAACAGAATATTCAGACAATAATTTATTTTAAAAACATCAATTCTTAAACATATACGATCGTAAAGCAAAGATACAAGGAACATTTCAAGTGTAACAGATCGGTGAAGATCGCGCGGCCTGTTGCGGTATAACTACAGGTCGGAGTCAAAAATCAAATCAAAGTTGAACGAACTCATGCCTTTAACCACTTTCCAAGTGTCGTGTATTCTTTTCGTATGCCACATACTACTCCTAGAACCATACCAGATCGATAGGCTAAGCTTCTCTATCTCCAGAGACTCTTGAGAACGTCCTGTTGCCGGACGGCCACGATGCTCTTCTGAACCTCCATGATCAAAACATTATTTTTTGCGTCTTCTTAAAACGTAACCAGTCAAACGACACAACCACACGTTAATCACCACTACCGAAGTATAACTAGACCAGCCAAAGCGACGGATGTCCGAATAAAACGAAGGATTTTCGATGATTGTACCGGTAATGGCGATTTCGAATTTAGTGTTGACCCGACAAATTTATTCTGACGAGACAAACGGCGCGCATGCGCATTATCGTGAACCAGTCCCTTTAAGTTTATGGGAACGGTAACAGTATATCTCTATCTTCATTGTGTAAATGACCTTTTAACCTGATAGCAGATGTCTTATCTTTTATCTATTTTGAGATCGGAAATGGTGTGAAGTTACCGGTATGATAAGAGACTCACTGATTGGCTCATACACGAGATATCCCAACATTCCAAAATATCACGTATCTTTGTCCCCATTTGATTGGTTTAGATGTGGGATGATCTCACACACTTAATAGCACTTACAATATATCGTTCTGATTGGATTATCAGTGAAATATCCCGAGGAAAAAGGCCTCACTCTCCAGTTCCATTTTTAAAAGGAAGTTTCCATTTTTAAATGGAGAACTGTTCCCTGAATAATCAGAGACTCTCACTTGTGAAGGCAAAATTTCTGACAAAATATTAGTGAATTGTAGCCCTTATTTTACTACCTTACAATATATCAGTAATCTTGAAACTAAGAGGTCATATAAAAAGACGGTTTATCTCAAGACTCTTAAATTTTTTAAAAAATTTATCGAGCGGTTTAAAAATTATTCGCTAATTTGTTAAAGTAGACCGAAATGTTTACATTACCGCTAATAAGAGCGCCCCGATAGATAATAATCAAATCCTTCTTTCTTGCAATCGGCTGGAGGTATCTCCATGATCTTTCACACACGTTTTTAAAAAGATTGAAACAACTATAAGGTGAAATTGCATGTCAAAAGCGCTTCGTTTAGTACACATAACAGTCGAACATCAAGATTGTCCATTTTTTTACCGTATTTCTAACCATAAAAACTTCTTCCCAAAATATCTCGATAACGCTGTTACAGATTTCACTTACACTTCACGAACATCGAGGCGGTTATTGTAGGAAAAAGCTCCAGTAAACGATTTTGGAAGAACAGTTCCCAGTGCCGAGAAATACTGCTACAAGTAAAATAGGTAATGGCGTCATTTCGTTGCCATGTCAACTCCGATGTCATTGCAACCCTGATCATAACAAAGTTTCATCTTTATCTAATACAACTGGGGTGTTAATTTTTCCAAATCTTTGTTTATGGCGACGTAGTCTACGCTCAAACATGGGAGGTATTCACTCTAAAAAACTGTATCGAGCCACCTTAAACATATCGGATAAAATTGCCGAAGAAAATAAATCAGGTCTAATAAATAAAATAAATCTTTTGAGTACACAACTAAATATTCATAAACAGTCAGTTAACTTTAAAAACCCTTCTACTTTCTATCCAAGGCTGAGAATAATTTGTCAAAACATCTGAAAAACCACCAGCTAAATTTGATAAGAACAAATAAAAAACTAAAATTCTACTCCATCTTTAAAAATGAAACAAATCACTCTGAATTCATCAATCATATCCGGAATCCTGAACATAGGCGTGTAGCTTCCAAATTTAGGATAGGAAATCATAATTTAAAAATAGAAACTGGAAGATTTACAATCCCCAAAACTCCTGAAGACCTTAGAATCTGTGATCATTGCAACCAAAATTGGGTTGAAAATGAACTGCACATATTATTTCACTGTGATCAATACAATGATTTGAGAAAGACTCTTTTTATTAAAATCAACGACCGAAATACATTATTTACACATTACAATATCCATGATAAAGTCTGTTTTCTTTTTAACAATACTGATTCACATATCAGCAGGCTAGCTGCTAATTTCATCTTTCAGGCATTTGAAAGACGAAAGAAACATAGTTGATTCTACCATTCCATCATACCTGTATTTCCTTAAACTTAGCTGTTTATTATTGTTATTTTAATCGGTAACACCTGTACAAAATGGTAATACTGAATAAACTTGTTATTGTTGTTGTTGTATAGAGGTTTATAGTGATGTATAGGGGCGTATAGGAATGTATAGGGGTGTATGGTGATGTATAGGGGTGTATGGGGATGTATAGGAGTATATGGTGTTGTATAGGGGTGTATGGTGTTGTATAGGGGTGTATGGTGATGTATAGGAGTGTATGCGAATGTATAGGGGTGTATGGTGATGTATAGGGGTGTATGGTGATCTATAGAGATATATGGTGATGTATATGGGTGTATGGTGATCTATAGCGGTATATGGTGATGTATATGGGTGTATGGTGATGTATAGCGGTGTATGGTGATGTATATGGGTGTATGGAAATGTATGGGGGTGTATGGTTATGTATAGCGATGTATGGTGATGTATAGGGGTGTATGGTTATGTATGGTGGTGTATGGTTATGTATAGCGATGTATGGTGATGTATAGGGGTGTATGGGATTGTATGGGGGTGTATGGTGATGTATAGGGGTGAATGGTTATGTATGGGGGTGTATGGTGATATATAGGGGTGTATGGTTATGTATGGGGGTGCATGGTGATGAATAGAGATGTATGGTGATGTATAGGGGTGTATGGTTCTGTATGGGGGTGTATGGTGATGTATAGGGATGTATGGTTATGTATAGGGGTGTATGGTGATGTATAGGGGTGTATGGTGATGTTAGGGGTGTATGGTTATGTATGGGGGTGTATAGGGATTGTATGGGGGTGTAACATATAATAAGATATAATAAGTATGTTTAGGTACATAATAATAATCATATATGAAGCACCTACCAGGCTGCGGACTGCAGACTGCAGACTGCGGACCAGGGGTAAAATGCAGAGAGAGTGTAAAATGCAGACTGCAGACTGAAAGTAAAACGCAGGCTGGGTGCAAAATGCAGAATGAAGACTGTACTCCTTCTTCTCCAAATAGCTAGCTGGTAATCAATTACACACCTCGCTTCCTAGTCGAAGTACGTTACACATTCTCGCCAAAAGTTCAATGAATATCCAAACAGCTAAAGTCTGTGTACCTTGATTTTCAATCCTTTCATAGAAGGTCATCCAGATTTCCTGCAGAACATCTTCCTTTGTTGTTGGAATGATTTACTCCCTTTTTTATCGCCATAATTCTTTTGAATTCTTTCTGTACAGTATTTTGGGTCAGCAGCTTTTGTTTAAGCGTAAACATCGTTGTGCCAATTCACGGTCACGTGTATCGAAAGTCGAAGCGTGAGGTCTCTCGGACGGAAAAAAGGTTAAAGACTGCGTTTACTAGTATGTTTTCGCGTCGTCGGTGACGTTCCAGAGCGAGGAAGAAATGGATTTGTGAAAGGAGATGTCAAGTAAGTGTTCGTTTACATGTATTTGCGGGATTGTTTTGCCGTTAAAGCCTTCCGCAACTACAGTTTATAATTATGCTCGGTCTGCATTTTATCCTGCGTTTTACTCTTAGTCTGCAGTCTGCATGTGACCTTCCCTGCTGCGCTGGCGTTTCCTTAACAACCAGTGACGTTTTTCTCACGTGCGACACAACCCACAGAACCGGTTTGCGCGCGAAACTTCAGCTGAAGGCGGGGGTATATGTTGTGGAGAATTCTTCGCAATGTGAAACGATGCCGAGAACTCCACAATCTCGCAAATTTGGGGAAAGCGCGTCACCTCGGACGCCCATTAAACTAGTTGGGTCTGGAAAAGACGTTAGATGCCTTTTGTGTGGTTTAGATTTTAAAGGTGAAAGGTGTTGACAGGCCAAACACGACTCATAAGCTCGTGATAGTGTGATACGTGACCTTATAGTTTTGCTCTAACGAGGATATCTCCCAGCCATTTTGCTCTTTTATATGAAATGATCGGAGGCTCGTTGTATATTTCTCTCAGTAGTGGTTGATCTTGAATTAAGTGCCATTTGCTCATTAAAATGTTTTTAAGGTTCGGCAAAGCAGGGTGGTATGTGGTAACGAAAGGCAGAATTTTCTTTCGCACTTCATTGTTCTTTTGTAAAGCTGACTTCCGTTCGGTAAATTTAACCTCAGAGGTGAGGGTAACCTCTAGCGCGAAGGCGTTTTTTGAAGTTGTAGATGTTCTCATAGAAGGATTTAGCTGAGGAGTTCAAAGGAGAGACAACTAAAACCACTGGTTCTGTAGAGAAGAGATCCTTGTAATTGTAAACAACAGATAACTCGGCCGCCACTCGTACTGCTAGTTGGTAAATTAAAAATTTGCCGTAGCCCGTCGGGAGACGCGCAAACGTATCGCGTCCTTTAAGGAAACCAAGTAAGACTTTTCTTTGTAGGGAAGTTATTTCTTTTATATATACGTTTGTCGCCAAGCTTAGAAACGGACGATTTTATGGCTTGATCAAAGTGAGAAATTTCGAAACTCGAGGATCTCATGAAAGCCATAATTCACTGTGGGCTCAATAATTGTCAGCGTACAGTTTAACAAGGCACGCGCATTACACATTAAACGTAACCGGTTTTAAAAACCGGTAAGTTTCGACCAGAAATCTGGTCGGCGGCTTCATCAAACAACGCGTCGGAAGCCGGCAGAGGTCTCTCTCCTTTCTCTCATTTTTGCCTCGTCGTGAGAGACGTCTGCTAGCAGGGAACATGTGACCACATTGAGACAACAACTCAAACGCGGTGAATTCTAAAACTGAAAAACGGCTGTTGTTTTACTGACAAGTAGATAAGGTTGACGTAAAACTAGAAAGGAAAATACAATTGAAAGATCTTAATTACATGCGACGAGAAATGTACTAAGTAAACAAATACGAATACAAACTTAACTAGAAAATTACAACAGGCGAAATAATAAACCAAATAAAAGAGGAAACGAAAGAAAGACTAATAGCTTGTGAGCCTATCATAGATTTGTCCAGAAAAACCAAAATCCATCGCTGAACTAGTGAGCGAAGTAATCTCTGACCGCCGAGCTAACGATCATGCAACTTAAAAATAACGGCTTGGTCACCTGACCCCAAAAGGGTGCGAAAATTACACTACCGCGCGGTCCTGGGATGGCTAGCAGCCACACTGCATTTTACACACAGTCTGCATTTTACCCCTGGTCTGCAGTCTGCAGTCCACAGTCTGCGTTTTACACTGACCGCATTGCAAATGATAAGTACGGTAACCGTTCAAGGGGTTGGCGGCTTTATGATGAGAGGCGGCCTCTGGTTGAGGCAACCGACGTATGCGGGTCGACCGGAAGCTGTTAGAATGGCAATGTGCCTTGGCATGAGTGTTTTATTTTGATCGTTGTTTTTATGTGAATTTGTTCTGATCTTTGGTTACATTTGCAGCAATCTGGTTGTTAATGCACCACAATCAGTATTCAACTGGTCACATAACCTTAGGTCAGGCGTTATATTTTCTCGTTTGCTTCTTTGGCTTGAGATTGTAGAGGAAAAGGGAGAGGGCATGATCCCAGGCTATTGGTCACAGAAATTATGTTATCCTTGTTAATCTTAATAACCTTGATCCTATAACTTATATATATTTTTTAACTCTAGAAACCACAGTTGGGTCAGCTTTTCTGGCTTCTCAACAGCCTACAATGGGGCGTTCCACCTGCTTTCAGGAGTGGGAAGTATTAATATTATTTGTATTATGCACATGTATTTTGAATACTTACTTTCTTCAAATTGGCTGTTGGTTGCTCCAAAAAATATTATGAATGACTGGCTCGAATAGCTATTGGTACAAAAGTTTTTATCAGTTACTAATTTATTTATTTTTTGGTTTTGTAGGCTATGGAGAAAAACAGTGCAGTTCTGCATTTTGGAATGGAGAATTGGAGTCTGAGCTGAGAGAGCTGGGTAACCTCGAATTTTTTGGACTTCTAAAGGAAAATGATAGTCGAGAGAAGGTTATCGAAGAGGTGGATAAGATACGTAGCAAGTCTGTCTACAGTCATTCAGAAGATGACTGTTCTGATGCTTGCAAAGCACATGGTAAGGACTGTTCTTACAGCTAGTTATTTCCTGGAACCATTGTCAGATTCCCTATTCCCGTATCTCAACATGGCCTACTATTGTTTACTTATTATGGAAATGTCATCAGCTTGCCCCGGGGGTAGACCCCTGGGCCAACCAGGGGGACTGTAAAATGAGCGGAACAAAGTTTAGGATTTCGGGGAAATTAATAAGACAAAGTCCCCTGGAAAGGTAATGCTTTAATCAGCTGATGAAACTGACAATCAAAGGATTGTTTTTGGGATTTCTCATATAATCCTCAACTCACCCAACTAATAGCTGTAAATCTTTTATTAATTGCTTTCTTGGAATCTTAAAGAGTTGTGGAATCTACAACAACCATCTGATTGAGTCATTTTGATAATTGCTAGCCTCCCACACAGACACGTACTCTTAGGGCTTTATCACACGCGAGAGGCTACATAATAGCAAGAATAATGCGTGTACACATGACATTTTTTACTAAATACGGAATACAGTTGCCTGAATTTCAGACGTCTTCTCTGTCATCTAGTTTTCACAATATTTTTTAATAAAATTGTATTTTAATTCAATCAAATGACAGGCTGTGGAAGGTTGTGGGTTTGTGATGGTCAGTGGAAGCTGATGTTCGCTCATTGTATGATGCATAGGAAGGTAAATAGCAACATATAGTATTATATTCGTATTATTTTAAATGCCAAGAACAATACTAAAGTTGACATAGTTGACAAAGCAAAAATTTATTGTAAACAAGCAATACACAACTTAACAACTATTTTTGTCTTATACATACGTTTTGATATAAAGAGTTTGTCGTATGAACAAAGTGTACAAAATGACTGTGGGAAGACATAGTTTAAAAGTAATATATATTATATATCATTATGTCCATCAACACATAAAAATTAATGTAATACTTCCTCGATGTTTTGTAATTAGTTATCATTTTCATTAATGTTTTCACTTTGGGAATTACCGGCCTTTTTAACTTTCCAACAGAACTTTGTCCGAGGGCTCCCCCTGCTAAATTACCCCAACGTGTGCACCAATTCACCACAGAGTGGAAAGGCTTTCTGTGCTGAGCACGTACAGTTTCTAACAGAGAAGCACCCTCAAGGGCCTACCGATATTCATGGTTTTTTGAAGTATTGTGGAGTCCAGCATGGAAGTGCAAGTTCTGGTGACTATGCATCCTTTTTTTTTTTTTAAACCAGCTCTCTATCTGTGCAGCATGGTCTGTATAACCAGTGCAAGTAAAGAATCAATGTTTGCAAATTAAAACACATTATTTTAAAATTAGCTTTTAGTGTTAGGTAAAATACACAGGCATTGGTTTGTAGGGTGCTTAGAAATTTCATTTTAATTAAACATACATACATACATGTATTGTTCTGAACCGTGCGAAATATTGCACAGTCTCTTTAACAGGTGATGACAGTAGTGACACACTCTCTGAAGAGTTTGTACAAGATAAAGATGTGAAAAAAGTGGATGATGTTCTGTCACTGTTGAGGGATGATTCATCAAATCTTGGCAATAGTGCAGTCGAGGCCCAAGGTGAAGTATACTGAAGTATGACTAAAGTTTTATTAGTTATTCGTTGTTTTTAAGGGTAACAAGCACTGGTACATAAAGATACAAAATAAATAATAATAATTTATATTATTAGATTCCTCAATTCCAACAGGCTGGCACGAGCTCAAATCCCACCAGCACAAAACTGCCTGTTCAGTATTTATCCGTTGGAGCTGAAACTTAGCAGAATTTTAAAAAGTTACATTGTCTAGGTACCCATGTTTTTAGATTTTGAATTTCTAAGTTTTTGCCAGAAAAATGACGTCACAAGATTGACATCAAATTTTAAATTGTAACGGATACTGCTGCGAGTGGGTACATTAGAAACACCGCAACGAGATAGAAGCCTATGTTAAAAAACTTTTTTTTTGAAAAGCTGTATTGGTTGAAGAGTTATGAAGCTTTAACTTTTGAATTTCCTGCCATTTTGTCACTAGTTTTAGAAAACAAAACTAAAACTTCAAAATGCTAAATGAGAGAGGGGGAGTGACAAATAAAAGAAAGGAAACTTTAAAATTAAATTATTCACATTTTAAAGGGGACTCATTTAATAAGTACTTGTTGACTCTGTGACTTTGTTAAGCATGTTACCACTTTTATTTTACTTTTTGGACAGGTCAGAAAGCCCATCCCAGGTCTTCATCATCGTGCTCTCCTGGCTTTTCACAATCTTAAAGTATATGAACCCACTGAACTGGGGTGGGGTCTTTCTGGCTTATGACAACATGTGCCATTTGGATGGCCTAAAAGCTGCTAAAAATCCCTTGCCATGGGCAGCTCCTTGGGACAGAGCATGGATGTTTATCCAAAAAATGATAGATAGTTTGGACATCCGCAACCACAAAGACCAGTCTTGCAAAGAATCATACAATCCAGCCAGCCTGAAAAAAGAACTCCCTGATGGCAACACTATGGCTGCTGAGCAAACATTTGTGTGGCTGTCACACTTTAAGAAAATTTTATGTGCCATGCCAAAAGTCCACCATTTATTTTATTTACATCGGATAGTTAAACGTCGAAACAGATATGCAACGACTTGTTACAAGAAAGGCAAGAAGCCATTGCTGCCAAAGGCTCGTGGAACAGCAGGCAGAACTGGGAAAAACTAAGTGCATTGCTGGGATATAGCAGGGATAAATCAGTGCAGTGCTCCAAGCTCAATTTTTTCATACTCCCCCTTCGGCGATCAGAGCCCAGTTGTTTAGCACTAACCTGGGGTTAAATTTCAACACGTGTTTCTTTTTCTTTTTAACAAAGAAACTCCCTCGGATAATTTTCTCTATTGTTATTCTTTCTTTTTTCAAGTTGTAGGCAGGGAGAATTAAACTGAATTTGCTGTTTGAGCTCCCATATCTGAGTTCAGGTTTTGCAGTAACCCTGGGTTGTCTTAACCCAGCTTCGAACAACCCAGCCCAGAAGTAATAATATAGTTGCCAAACATGAAATATTGGTAACTTGTAAAGTAGGCAACCAAGCAAAACGGTTGCAGCTTGGAGTGCTGCTGTGGTTTCATGGGACAAAGACCTGATTTCAGCCCATTTGCCATTTACTGGGCAAATGTAGCTTTTTTGCGCTGAAAGATGGATTTCAGTACAAAAACAATTAATTCGCTTAAAGCTGCAAAAAGAGGTAATTTGGGTTGAGATTGTTTTTTTGGAAAGAAAATAATAGTGAAAAACTTAGTCCATTTAATGTTAGAAATGCAAATGTGGGTGGAATTGAACATGTCTGTTTTATTAAAATGGCGAGAAGTCACATGATTTTCTCGCTGGAAAAAATTGTTTAAAGAATAACCACTATTGTTGTCCAAAATGTTTGTTACTTCAACCTTTTTGGCTACATTTATGAAAAATGTGATACAAGAACTGTTTGCCAAAGTGAAAGTTCATTAATAACCAGGGTGCAAAGAAAGTCATTATTACAGCTTGCCATTTGGGCCAGCTGAAGTTAGCATTTACTAGCTCAAACTTCGTTTCAACTGGCCCCCAAAATTTTTTGATGATTTTCGCCTCCTACTTGGTTAGAATTGGCCGGCTACTATGGTTGGCATTTCTTTACATATGGCATTTTGAAATAAGTTATCCCTGGACTGACTGCTTACTTTGACATCTCAGCTGTCTATTCCAAACCTTTCTGATTGCACATTTCTTCTATAAGTAGAATTCCTCAAAATACTTCACTTGCCCATCGGGCAGGTTAATAACAGAATTCACTAGATCGATAGCAAAACTCACTAGCCGCGGGCATCGGATAGTACTTTTTTTGCATGCTGATTACTTGCATTGTACTTTTACAGACAATTATTTCAAAATTATTATAGATGCTTGCTGGTTGTAACTGAAAAAATGGCGTCTTTCCATCCTACCTCATGACAAATTCAATTTTCATTGCTGGTGTGGATATAATATGCATTTGATTTTTAAATTTGTATACTTGTCAGTGGAGTGTACAAGAGCATTCCTATCTTAGTATTTTTGCGTGCATTGTTTAAAAGAGCATGGAAAGTTTTTATAATAGTTATTGTAAGTTTTCTAGTGGCTTGCGACCAATAAACAAAAGTAGTCAATCATGTTGTTGTTTTTCAGTGTTTTGGCTTCACAAGAATGGCAGAACATAATTAACAACAGAGTATGTTGTAATTCGGAAGGCAACATGAGACTTAGCTCTTTTTAGTTCCAAATAATATTAATTTGTGACTGTTTTTTTTTGGGAGACATTACACAGGCTATCAAGGAATTTGAGTTTTCTCCCCAATGCTGCGTTTTTTGTACCTTAAATCAATGATATTTATTACATTGATATTGTAGCTATTTCTATTGACATTGCTATCTTTTAACCTAGTCTCAATTTTATTAATCTTTATTATTATTGTTATTAATTTTTTCTTACATTTTGGATTCTACATTAATAATAATTTATTATGTAATGTTTTGATTTAATTTAGATATTCGAAGATATTAGAACCATTTTGCTTTCGCAAATTCAAATTCGAATAAAGTTTATTGTATTAATGTATTGTATGCAGAGGATTTTTTTTCTCAACTATCCGAAAACAGTGAAGGCTGCATTAAGCGGACACCTTGGGGACCTTCCCAAGTGTCCATGTTGTTAAGAAAGCTGCGCTGTACTTTTTGCAAGACTTTTAGGTGAACCTTTGACAGCTAAATGTATTGATTTATCTTTATTAATTCAGTATGTTTTCAAGGACGTAAGCCAATGTTACGAGTCCTATTGACAATTCAATCTGGTGTCCGCTTAATAGAGGTTTTTAACAATAAAAATTAGCCAAATACAATTTATTTTAGTGTCCGCATCCATTTAATAGAGGTGTCCGCTGGATAAGGGTTCGTTTTAAAGGAAAATATAATGCGTTACTTTCGGGACCCGGCTTACTGTCCACTTAATGGAGGGTGTCCGCTTAATGAGGGGTCGGCTTAATAGAGGTTTCACTGTACATGCATCGATTTTCCAAGTAAATATTATCCACAGTTCTACAGTCAAGGCAGGTCAAGCGTAAAACCCAAGATTCTCTTACAGTCAAACCAGGTCAAGCGTACCCCCCAAGAATCCATTAATGAATTTATTATTCAAAAGTTGAATCCGTTGCTAGTTGCAGATTTCAGATTGATCTCTGCATTCTTGCTTGTGTAATGAGCCGTGAATTCACACGCGAGGCAGTTATGAAATTTCTACCAGCTCCATTTTCCTGAAATTGATGTAAATGTCTTCTAA
>CALNXK010000008.1:2432500-2435000 GCA_942486035.1 Porites lobata
CAGGAGCTGCTTGCAGACAGAAGAATTGCAAAGATGAAGCCCAGTGATCTCAGTGATTTTATCACTTTAAATGTCTCAGATCGAAAGTGGCATCTTGTGATTCAGTTTGTGGCAGGTCTTCTTGGTGGCCAGGAACCTATTGAATCTATTGACAGTTATATCAGCCTTCTTTGTGATTCTTTGACAAAAGAGCTGCCAATGAAGACGTCCAAAACACGACAGAAGGCTTTACTCTTGATGAAATGTTTGCACGAGTGTAACAATGAAACTGTCCTAAAGAAAGTAGCTTCTAAACTGCAGAAGAACAGTATGTTTGGTAACAGATTAGATTTGTCAGATAGTCAACTAACACCTGCTGACTGTCCAGCAATTGGGCATTTCATAACACACCTGCAAGAACTATCTGAGCTGGTCCTTTGTAACGTAGCAGACCAAGGTGTAGCACACCTGTGTGGTGCTCTGAAAGATGGAAATTGTAAACTCACTAAGTTGAGCCTTGATTGCAGCCATATAACAGACCAGGGTGTGGCACACCTGTGCGATGCACTGAAAGATGGAAATTGTAAACTCACTAAGTTGAGCGTTGGTTACAACCATACAACAGACCAGGGTGTGGCACACCTGTGTGATGCACTGAAAGATGGAAATTGTAAACTCACAGTGTTGAACCTTGTGTGCAACCATATAACAGACCAGGGTGTGGCACACCTGTGTGATGCACTGAAAGATGGAAATTGTAAACTCACTAAGTTGAGCCTTGGTTACAACCAAATAACAGACCAGGGTGTGGCAAACCTGTGTGTTGCACTGAAAGATGGAAATTGTAAACTCACAGTGTTGAACCTTGTGTGCAACCATATAACAGACCAAGGTGTAAAACACCTGCGTGAGTCGCTGAAAGATGGAAATTGTAAACTCACTAAGTTGAGCCTTGGTTACAACCATATAACAGACCAGGGTGTAGCACGCCTGTGTGTTGCACTGAAAGATGGAAATTGTAAAGTCACTAAGTTGGACCTTTCTCTTACCAAAATAACAGACCAAGGTGCAAAACACCTGCGTGATGCACTAAAAGATGAAAATTGTAAACTCACTGTGTTGGACCTTGGTGCTACCAATATAACAGAACAAGGTGCAGCATACCTGTGTGATGCACTGAAAGATGTAAATTGCAGACTCACTAAGTTGTACCTTCATGAGACCAATATAACAGACCAGGGTGTGGCACGCCTGTGTGATGCACTGAAAGATGAAAATTGTAAACTCACGGAGTTGAACCTTGCACGCAACCATAAAACAGACCAGGGTGTAGAACACCTGTGTGATGCACTAAAAGATGGAAATTGCAAACTCACTAAGTTGGATCTTTATTTTAACAATATAACATACCAGGGTGTGACACACCTGTGTGATGCACTGAAAGATGGAAATTGTAAACTCATGGAGTTGAACCTTCAACAGAACCATACAACAGACCAGGGTGTAGCACAGCTGTGTGATGCACCGAAAGATGGAAATTTTAAACTCACTTAGTTGAACCTTAGGAAGAACAATATAACAAACCAAGGTGCAGCACACCTGTGTGATGTACTAAAAGATGTGCAAAAAGATGTACTGGTAAATTGCAAACTCGGATTTTAACCAAACAGACTAAGGCACATCATTTAAGTTAAAGATAGAAGACGATCAGTAAATTTTAGAATAAAAAAAATTATTGCAGGAGATTTATTGTTGATACAGACTATACATTAGGGATAATATCATCAAATCTAATGTGTTTTTTAAAGCACTGAATTGACCAGAGAATAGTAAAAAAAACGAAAATGCACACAGCAAAAATAACAGATGTTCACCATGGGCCTGAATATCTATCTGTACATCTCTAAAAATTAATATCAGTAAATAGTTTGAATAATCTTGTGTGCAAGCATGTCTTTTACTGAAATGGTTTAGCTTTTCTTTCGCACAGTTTCATTCATTTGCATTTTTCTTTTCATGCAGTGATCTTAAGAAACAATGAATTTGTAAATATCCTAATGAATGAATGCCTAATGAGAGTAGTCATTTCAATAGGAGTGATGGAGATGTCAGTTATGTTAGAAATCTCTGAAACAAATGAGAAAAGACCCTGGTTCTGGAAGATTTCTTAGTTCTTAATTTTCTTAATCAAAAATGCTTATTAGAAGCAGAAAGAATAAAGTTGCATAGAATTTGGATATTTTTTGTTTTGCTTTTTTGAAGAATTTTGTTTATGTGTCACGCAATGTGGGAATCAAAACATTTATTGAGTTAGACATATGATAGTTACCGGTTAACTTCATAATGTAAATAATAATTGGTTCCATGTCCACCTGTACAAATAGGCTGTGCGAACAATAAGAAATACTTTGAAATTATCATCATTACTAGATTGGTTAAGTTCAGTAATTTATTGTTGGAGACTGAGCAGGAGAAGCTTGCTATGTAGCTATAGGTAGTGGGGACAAGAGCAAGGATAAGC
>CALNXK010000008.1:2450000-2515000 GCA_942486035.1 Porites lobata
TTCTGAAAAAGCACCTAAACATGAATTTCAAGAAAAGCCGAGATTTCCTGGCGCTGCGAATGCGCATTATACTTAGAAAATGGATTTTGTTAATCCCGATGATGGTCAAATTATCCCAGTGTATCGAGTCATGGATCTTGATGGCAACGTCTTGAACGAATCACACGATCCTAAGGTACCATGATCAAATAATTATAAGATTAAGTGTCTGTAACTGTTATTTACTAGTGAAAATGTAATGTAAGTATTCAAAAAAATTTGACCCCTGTATCTGGAGACAAAAAGTCGGCTTTGAGGAAACTTACCAGATACGCAAGTACGTACCAGAAAAATGTGCGGCTTTAAAAAGAAGTGCCACAATCTATAAGGCACGGTCATAATTTGTTGAAACACTTTCGAAAAACACAAAATGCACCATTGAAAGTCTTTGTGGGGTACACGTATTGCCGGCTTTCCTCATCTCCCTAATGTTTGTTTGAAGGGTTTTCTTGGGTATAAATGCTTTCGAAATCAACATTGTAGGCCGCAAAAAGCGGGGAGGGGGGCAAAATTCGTTAGATTCAACGATTAAGACCAGGAAAGAAGCCGCTTTCAGAGCCAGTTTAACTCGTAAAATGAATGCATCATTTATTCATCCATTCTTGGATCACAGTTTCGCTGCATGATTGGTTTTGTTGCGCACGAAAAGGGAACGTTCTCATAGAATAAAACCTGATAGACTGGAGAAAGTTCATTATCAGTGTTTCTTAAGGCGATATGTTTGAGAGGCAGAATTAAGTAAGCTACAATTCCCTATCGTGCTCTAATCGTGCTCGAGTCCCGCTTTACCTAAGTAAATGTCGAACAACGTTCTGAAGATCGTGGTCACGCGATAGTAGTATGCAGTTGGCATGGGTTTCCCTATTACCACGAATCCACCAACTTTATCTCGTTATGGATTATTATTGATTGGTATTATTCTTGTCTGTGTTTTTCCCTAGCTGAAGAAAGAAACCGTACAAGATATGTACAAAAAGATGATCCTTTTTAATACAATGGAGCGTATCCTATATGAGGCACAACGACAAGTATGTTTAATCCGAATCCATATTACATGGCCGCGCGAAGATACGAAATTTCTCTTCGAGTGCGAACGAGTGAAATATTATTTAAAACCCGCGAAGAGAAATTTCGTATCTCCAAGCGGCCATGTAATGTTTTATTTATTAAATAAACACCAATTAATGCCAAACCATGTGAAAGGCGCGATTTATTATGTAGCCATAGCAACGGCGATCTTTCCAGGCGTGAAGAAATCGTCTTTTTTCGGGAAAGCTTGCCTGGTATTTCATGGGTGTTTATATAATAAATATATATATTGTAGGCGATTGGCTTCCTTTCAAAATATCAGAAACTAAAACATATGATCATTACAATTTTACCGACGCCCGGTTTGCTCGTTGGTAGAGTGCCGGTCTGCTGAATATGAGGCCGTGAGCTCGAACCCCAGCAGGAGCACCAAAGGGTCTTTAAAAAAATTAGTAATAACCAATGGTTAGAGAGTACGGGCGACAACGATCGGAGGTCCAAAACGCTCTTGCTCAAGCGCTGTGCTTTGCGTACGTTTGCACGTGACAGATGATAAAAACACGTGTGATCAGATTACGATTGACATAAGGCCCAAACGCGCGTGATCAATTCCATTCATTCTTAGTCGGAGTCCAAACGAATACATGGGACGCATGCGTAATAGCAACCTGGAGATTAGGATTGCGGGCTCCTCCTTTCGCCCGCAATAACTGGTAAGACTATGCTAGCCGCGATTAAAACGCTTTTTTGAGGTCAGATGATAGTGTCATTACCCGGTGGCGTGAAACCTGATTGGCCTTGTCTCCTTTAAATAACCATGCGCATCAGCTGGAAGGAAAATGTAAAAGACTCCTTGACACTGTTCGGAAAGTGTAGGGGACCTAGGCCTTGATGTTATGGTCCATCCGACTTGCTCCGTCATCACTTGTCTGTGTGGGCGAGGTGAGGGCCGTGAGGGGTCCAAACAGGAACCGGCTTAAGCGGATGCAGAATGCGTCTTTAAACACGCTGTCGTCCAATCTCACCTCTCCAGTTCCTATGCTATTCAGCCACTGGTTGGAAAGAGAGGAAAACCGGCACCATTTGCGTTTCCATTTCATAGGGACGGATATCATTTTACATGACAAACTATGGTGAAGAAGGCACTCATTTTGGTAGCGCGGCTGCTCTGTTGCCTGAAGATGTAATATTCGCCCGGTACCGTGAGGCTGGTGTGCTGATGTCAAGAGGCTCCACAATAGACGAATACATGAGCCAGTGCTTTTCTAATCGGAATGACAATAGAAAAGGACGACAAATGCCTGTTCATTTTGGTTCTAAAGATCTTAACTTTGTTACTATTTCATCCCCCCTTGCTACTCAGATGCCACAAGGTTAGTAAGTGTTAACTGTGTTATGTTAAGGTTACCTTTGAATTTCAAACATCAGATTGTAAATTACTAGTAACAACAGTATGATGCAAGTTAAGGTTAAGAGATACCTGAAATTAAATGAGATTAGTCTGTGTACAGCTGCCCCTTAAATGAGGTCCACGTCTATTTAAGTAATCACCACGTGATCACATGTTTTGTGTCATGGGGCATGACAAAACTTGTAATACGAGCCCGAAATAAAGTAGAACCCCGATAACTCGAACTCGGATAACTCGAACTCCCTGCTAACTCGAAGTAAGTCCAATTTCCCTTGGATTTCACCCTACTTTTCAGTCATATTTACTTGGATAACTCGAATTCCCTTCCAGCTCAAACTAATTCATTTCCCTTGATTCACTGACGTTTACCTCGATAACTCAAATTCTGGTTCTTGTAACTCCACTCGGATGCCATCCCATTAGCTCTTCTTTTTGTAAAATCAGTAAAAACAATAAAACTAACTCTGGTCAACGAACAGATCACATTTTATCATTTAAAAAAATTCCCAATCATGTTACCTTTTCTGATAAAATAAAGTGATTTTACTTAACCCGTGAAACAGGTTGTAGAATACTACGCGCTATTACGCACTAATCCCATTGTGTTCTTTTGTGTACCTCTTGCTGTTTTGCACTACTTGACCTACTCGTTATTATCTGTTTCACGGTCCAAGTAAAATCACTCCGAGGCTTTCTGGTCATTTTTCTATATTTAGTTTGGTTTTCTTTGTGCTCAAGTCTCTTCTGGGAATTGCGACACAGTGGAGTCGTGAAAAATTTGCAATTTTGACCCTAAAGCCTCGGAGCCATGTTAGAATTTTATATATATCGAACGTGGGCTATGGTAAATTTCCCAAATCTCCCCTATCGTCCCCGGCCTATGTTAGGTAATCCAAGACAAACTTGGATTCAGGATTTCACGAGCTGTAGTTCCGGATTCATTGTCATATGAGCTTGGGTTCGGGATTGGATTCCTTAAGATGAATTGCGGATTCCAAGACCCATGATTCCGGATTCCACATGTAAAAATTTCCCGGATTCTGGATTACTTTACATGCGGCGGCTCTGACAATATCTTTCTGTTTCAGCAACTGGATATGCCTATGCAATGAAAAGAGCAGGCACTGGAAACTGTGTCATCTGTTACTTTGGTGAAGGAACCGCAAGCGAAGGAGATGCTCATGCAGCATTCAATTTTGCTGCAACTCTGGAAGCACCTGTTGTTTTCTGCTGGTGAGGTTCAACATAACGATAGTTAAAAAGCTTACACATAACCTGAGTTGTGAGTTAACTTTTGGCAATCATGGAAAATGTAGTTTTGTAGGTAGAGGCGTGTCACCGATTGGCTTCCCCAGTTTGTTGCGGACGAGACGTTGAAAGAGTCTGGGTTCGATTTTCGACTGGACCAACACTCAGTTGACTCAGGTCTTAACTGAAATAATAGATGAAGAATGTGTTGCCTGCCTCTAGGCGGGCAAAAAACAGATGGGTTAACAATCTAGTCTCCTTAGAATCTTAGAAAAGTACTAAAAACCGTAGGTTCGCTTTAAAATAACCCACAGGGATTTGGCCTTTTGGGACGTAAAATAACCCACGTTGTTGTTCGAAAAGAGAACAGGACGTAGACTGTCGCGGTGACCAACCGTTTATGGGAACATGAAGATGAAAAACGAGATTAGAGTAGTCGAGTGAATAGCGTTCAGTTATTTGGAGTGCCGATTTCAAAGATTCTGCGGCTTTCCGTTTCGGCTACAATGATTGAGAAGATTAAATTGGAGCGCGGCTTGCTTTGATGCATCTAAGTTTTCCTTTCTATCGACTTCTCGAAGATGTTTGCGGACCTACTTTTCTGTCTGTTTTTTTTTTAATAACAGTAACATTTTACTACCCGCGAAAATAGCAGCCTCTCATCGCAATACGTCGCTGGGAAACGTCCACGGGAAGACGGAGGGCAATGAGGGCAGAGAATTGATCGGCAAACTTCAGATTTCAGCCAGTTAGGCCTAGGCCAAATGTCAAACTTTTCATGAGACGCACCAAACTCTAAGTTGGCTCGACCTAAAGTAAGGTAAGAACGTCTGTGGGGTCAGACGTCAAACTTAGGGCGCGTAGAGCCAATCAACTGAGACAGACCCAAAAGCAATTTTGATAAATTTTCTCCCCAGCGAGGCTAAATATACATTATGATACAATTTTTTTTCTATCTATTACTTTAGTTCATCGTATGTAAAGATCGACGTTTGTCCCGGCGACGATCTTCATACGTTTTATCTGTCTGAGGCAGACGGGTAGAAGGTTTTGAACGATCCAAACGTAACAGAGCCAGACGTCGAACTTTTCATAAACTTAACACTCTTTAAGTTTGGTTCGTCTTATGGAAAGTTCCACGTTTGGCCTTGGCCTTATGGGTCCTACCTGTTTCCCATATTGGTTAGGATGTTGGACTCAAATTAAAAATGGACTAATAGCACCTACCATTTACCTTGTCAAGCCTCCCTGAAAATGGCCATAATCAGAGTCACCTCTGAGGCGAATATGTTCAAATGCTTCGGTCTTTTGTGATTAGATGTTATTGAGAAAATATACTGTTAGTGGAAGTCTCTTGATTGAGCAGCTTTTTCTTTTCTCTGTATCAACAGTCGTAACAACGGTTATGCAATATCTACTCCTACGGATGAGCAATACAGAGGGGATGGAATAGGTGAGTATACCTTAGGCCAGACGAACCAAAGCAAAAGCTCATTGCAGTCTTCTTGAACGTTTTTAATTATCACCGATGTGTTTTGCTCCTTAATATTTTTTTATCATTTATATTGACATTTACCTCTTAACCTCTTTCCAGCAAGAATGGCTAAAGTAGAAATTCAATACAATTTTCACATTTCATCTTGTGGAATGATGAAAATAACATAGTACCATGTGAGAGTACCGCAAAACAGGTTTCATTTGAGTATAGTTACACCAGTAATCTGAAATGTCAGTCTTCTCTTTGCACCAGCAACCCCTCTCCCCCCCGCCCCTAAACGGGCGGCCCGACGAGACAGACAGGTAACAATTGTTTGTTTTCTTAACCAATCAACATCAACTAACCATTTACGCAAAAGTTTTTGACGTCAAGAGAGATTAAGATTCACGTTTACGGCAAACGGCAAACGTCAGATTCAAGTTGAGAATTTCTCAGAGAGAAAAATAAGCAGATAAAAACTGTCCAGAACAGTTCTTATGGAGAAAACTGGCTTGAAACTACTTATTTTGGGGTAGAAGTAATAAACAGTAAACGACAACTAATGGGAAAACTTGGTCACGTGTTGCAAATTCACGTTTGCCGTTTGGCGTAAACGTGAATCTTAATCTCTTTATTCGTGAACTTACGCAACAGGACGGCAGAGGAAAGAAGACGGCAAACCTTGTGTGACAAGCGTGACAATGATTTTGTTAGAAATAACTTTTCGCCAAACTTCACTTTCCTTTAAACAGATCTTTTTGTAAGAGACCAGAAAACATTGATGTTAGTGACGATCACGACAAAATACGCACGTAATAGCCTTGTCACGTTCGTCACGCGCATGCGATTTGCCGTCCTGTTCTTCCTGCTGCCCTGTTGTCCAGTCTCTCGTCTGGCCGCCCATTTGTGGGTAGGGGGTGGGGCAAAGAGACGACGGACATTTCAGACTATTACACCATTATAGGATTTCGTCCACAAACACAAAAGGTAAAACAACCTTACAAGTGTAAAGAATAAAATGAATTAAAAGTTTGCGCAGTCATCACATCCCAGTCTTTCCTGAACTGTGAAAGGATAAGCATATTGTATCCTTTATTTTAAGCTGGGCGTAGCAGGGGCTATGGGATGATGGCTATTCGTGTAGATGGCAATGATGTGTTTGCGGTTTATAACGTTACCAAAGCAGCACGTGACATTGCAGTAAATCAACAGCGACCTGTTTTGATTGAAGCCATGACTTACAGGTAAGATAAAGAAGACGCTAAGTTGCTCGTTTTAGAAGTGCTACTGAGTTCCATCTCCGCCATATCGCTTACCTATATACTTTTGGAAACTGTCAGAAGAAGGAAATAATATTTTTTGAAAGTCTTTAAAAACAGTTGTTTTAGAGAAAATATCTGGGTTTCTAAGGATAAAACAAATTGCGCAATATACTATTCTGTGCGTTCCTTCGAGATGATTCGGAGCAAGATCGGTGATCCGAGATCCGAGGTCACTGCCATCATGGTGTCTCCAATGCTCTGATGGATACATTCAGCTCAAGAATTCACCTCTTCCTTGAATGAAGCTGATCCGGGTGATCTCGGATCACTAATCATAATCAAAATCTACCTAAAGGAACACAACCTGTGAGGTCATCTACCGTGGTTCTGTGGTGTACCTTAGGTGCCGTGGGTGGAACCATCCACTGACCTTGTATTTTGTGGTTTAACCGTGTTGTTCGTCTTGTTTTCCTTGGTTTGATCATTAGTCTATTTAAAATGTTGTTTTGGAGACAGAAAACTACGTACTACAACTGGCAGAGTTTAATTGGCGTGAAATGTTCAAACCAATCGCCCAAACGGATATGTAGCTAATACATTGTATAACCCAAACAGTTCAAAACGCCTCTTAAAGGGCACGCTCCATCTTTCTCAACCAACCTTGATCCAGTTCTATATCGTTGTCGGTCATAAACAATAAGGTCAAGTCATAGCTGACTTATAAGAAAAGTTTCAGTGGCCCTTTAAACTTAAAATATATAAACTACTGTATTTAAAAGTTGAAGTAACTTCCTCGCACTATTCATATGACGAATAGAAAAAGGGAGTTATCAGTCCACACTATATTACCTATGTCGGATTATTAACGCAGAATTAATCGTTTCGTGCTATACTACTTATGTTGAATGCAAAATCGGGTGTAAATAATTTGCACTATACTACTACGTCGACGAAGAAAAAGATGGGAATAACCGCTGACTCGCGCTATATACTCCTTATGTCCATTTTTAAAAACAGCAGTAAACGGTTCGTGATAAGCTACATACATCGACTAAGAAAATAATGCGTGCAGCCGCCTGCTTGCTCTATACTGATGACGGCTTACGAAAAAAACCAAGAGTAATATTTTCGCGCCATATTACTTTGTCGGCTTTTCAATTAAAATTACTCAAAATCCCTTCTACAGGACTGGAGATCACAGCACTATGGCGAGTGACGATAAAGCAATGCACCGCTCATCAAAGGAAGTCGATTAATGGAAAACAGAGCTCAATCCAATTGTGAGGCTTAGGTAAATAAGCAAAAGTTTATCAAACTTGGGTTACTTGTCTCACACAATATCCAGGACTAAGGAGTTTTCGGTCATTCTCATGAAAGATCACGCATCGTGTGTCATTGATGGGCACGCCAACCTAATATGAACAAAGTTCTCCAGAAAATTTGAAGTGGAAGAAGAAAAACATTAACATCAACTGATTAGATCGAATGGCGCGTCTTGGGGCTAACCCCTTTCATTGGAGAAGTCCGGGAGCCTCCTCTCATTTTGGGGTTCTTAGAAAGTGTGCTGTGCTGAAAGTATCTGTGCTGTGCTGAGAGATACTTTCAGCACTCGAAGATAAAATTCGTATCCTCAAGCGCCCTGTAACATCGTCTATTTCTTTGGCACAAGAAGAGGCAGAAAACTTTTTGAATTTAATTCGTTTTTGGACTATTCCTTCTTTTCATCGTCGTTTCGTCTTGAGTTACTTAAACGCCGTACGATCCTGTTTGAAGCTATCACCCTAGCCAGCATTTTCAAAGGGTATCCACTTTGCATTGACGGAATATATCTCTCAGGGTTTCTTGGGTCATAATAAAGGACAAAACTGCACGTTAACAAGTACTCAATAATTTTCGTGCAAGAGACATATAGCTCTACTGACCAAGAAAAATTATGGAGTAACGAGTGGGGTAGTAAAGTGTTCATTTTAGCTGCAGAATTACCGTCTTGCTCAATAAGAGCTGATGAACATATAAAGGGAATTCGAGTCCTAAACAAAGAAATAAAATTATCTCAATATGCCGATGACACCACCTCCTTTTGCAAAGATAAAGAGTCGCTTGGGCAAGAGACATATCTTCCTGCAAAGGAGCGAAATTAAACCCCCAAGCTTTGATCACTTTTTTGAATTCGTTAAAGACAAGTTAATTGTGCAAAGATCGATTTTTTATTCCAAAGGACAAAAAGCAAAATTTCTTTCACAATGGAAGCCTCTCCTCTCCTTACTGTAAATGATTATAATCTAATCTACGTATGCGTGAAGCAAGCCTGGTTGCAGTGTATGTTGTATTAATCGTTGGAATCTTAATTCTTAATTATAATTTTTTGCAACCTTACATTTTGTAGTGAAAGTGTTATTGTAAGTGATGTAGTGGTAATAAAGATCTCTGTTAATAAAAAAAAAAATAAAAAAAAATAAAGGACAAAACTCAAATGTGACACGATTTTCATTTACTACTAGACGATACATGGAGAACAAAAACTGGTGGAACAGTGAAGTGGAAGAAGAGTGGAAACAAGATTCTCTTCACCAAGTCACGCAAGCACTCTCAAGAGCTGACAAAGCATTAAAACCGCCTGTGAAAGACATGTTTACTGATGTGTATGACAAGCTACCGTCTCGCTTGAAGAAACAACACCAAGAATGCATGAACCATGTCGCCAAATACCCGCATGAATATACCACTGAACTATATGAGAATTAAGTTACAGTGAAGTTAACCTCAGCACTTCACCTCCAATTATTACAACAGAGCAAAACTTTAAAAGATTCTACCAGTTGTTGTCGTGTAGCTATATTCCAAATAGCTCTTTTTTCGCTGCAAAGAGAAATATTTCATGTAACGAGGGCCAGTGCAAATTAGAGCAGTTTACCGTTGTGATAAAGAAACGACTTTCGACTATCCATGATAAGAAAAATTTTAGGAGTAACCGTTTCGCTCTTTATCTTAAATAGATACTTTGTCTAAACGTCGGTCTATCATACAGTTCTAATCCGTAGGTAAGACCGACCTTGTTAAGAACCGTTTAGGCTGATGTTTGTCAGTTCGACACCCCTATACAAGAACCTGATTAGCCTTTTCAGTGCATTAGCTTTTCTTATTACAGGATACGGCTATTTCGAGAAAGGTTGCCGAAAAAAATGTGTACACGACACGACAATCCCGAAAGGTAATATGGGATATGATCAATACACTGTTCCTGACACTGTAGCTGTCGAACTTACTGTTTCTGCTTTCCTTTAGCACTCACAAACATATGTCCATGGTCTCTCGTGTCATTCTTTCAAATTTCTTTAAAGAACAGTGAACTCAAAACCACCCACAATACCTTTCGGGATTGTGCACTTTTTTCCGACAATCTTTCTCGAAATAGCTGTTTGTCAGTTTCAACTATTCTTACTGCAGTGGCGGATCCAGGGGAGGGCCCCCTTATTTTTAGACCTAACTGAGGCCCGAACAGCCGAAAAAATATTTTTTTGAGACCGCCCCCCCTCTTATCTCAGGGTCTGGATGACCGGGCTCCCCCCTTATCTGAAGGTCTGGATCCGTCACTGTTCTGTTAAGCAATTTTTAGACTCATATAACTACCATGTAGGTTTTTCTTCAGAAAATAAGAACCTACTTGAAAAGAATCTAAATGTCCTAAAGTTGTTATAGGTACCGCTTTTATGAGACCCTATTCAGGCTAACTTGGAAAAATCTAGGTTCTTATTCGCAGGGTACTACTGTGCCACACGTTCTTTCCGGAACTTGCTTCGGATGCAGCATCACTATACACAAATTTCGGCTAGAAGTGGGAAACGCCACTGCACACAAGTCAGGACCATAAGAAAATAGATGGCTTTACAAAATTACACTCTTGCTTATCGTTAATCAGTACTGTTAAGGAATTTAGAAAACACTTGCAGACCTGCCAACCCCTGCTAAGGAAAATCTGGAGACTCATGAAAAAGAATCCGGAGATTCTACAAAAAGTAGCGAGATTCTATTTTTTTCTCGATTAAAGTTAAACGAGTTTTGTTTCCATTGGGTGTTTATTCAAATATTACCTTGCTTTATTTGTGGTCCCTCTTGTAACAAGATGCTGCTTATGCTGGATTTGGAATGGATCGTGGATTGCCCGATTTTTCGATTCAGTTACCTGCGGTTTCAACTCGGAGCGATATTTCTTTACCTTCTTGTGTTTCTACGAATGTGTTTTCACAGCCATTGAACGCTTCGCGGGAAGGCGATGGCTATCATTTTCGTCCCAGGCCCCCGCCGACTACTCGCGTTGAATTTTTGGAATCGGATCTGAAAAGGGACTCACAGGACCAGCGGAGTACGGCAATGCAGTGGTCGAATACTAGCAAAGAAATAGGAACATTTCAGTCTGAAATTCATGTAACACTGAGTCCAGAGGAAGCTAAGAAGTCTATTGACTTGCTCTTGGAAAAATGGGACAGGCTTGAAGGACTCATGGGAGGTACCATGCACGAATTAACGAGAGAAAACGCCTAGAACATGTATAAGAACGTTATTCCACACTGAAACGTGAAGTGGACGATATTATCAATGAGTGTGAGAGTTTTTTTAGAAGAACAGACCCCCGGCTTTGGGAACTTGGAATGGACCGCGGACTACCAGTCTGGGTTCCGAAGCAAGATGACAATAAGTCAGTGCGCAGCGTTGCTACTCATGTTACCAAACATTCTGAGGCATCATCAGTTTCCTCACCGAAGAAATCACTAAAGAGGGTACTGGTGTCCAAAATGAAACTAGACTTACCAAGAGCTAGGGCAAAGGAAGATGCAGAAGCAGCAAGAATGGCTCATGAATATAAGCAAAGGATGGAACTTAGGCGCCTTGAAGAGGAAGCAACATTGGCTGAGCTTGAATGGAAAATTGAAATGGATAACTTGACTGAAAGTAAACTCCCCCCTGTTGTACCTAGCGCCTTGAACACTTCTACGTTTATTGTGAACAAGCAATCACACTCCACCCCAGTAAGGTCTGAGTATGTTTCTAGAGATTAGCCTGAAATTCATCCGATTGCTTCGAGTCGTTTTCTCCTCTCAACAACGTCTAAATCGACCAGCCGTTAATGCCGTCCAGTGACGTCACTCACTACCCGAAAACCGGGTAGTGATTTTGATCGGTTGATTGTCTAAACACTCGCATAATTATGTATACACCTATTTCAATTAAGGTTGCTTCGGCGAAGAATGATTCATGATGCATGATCCATGTTTCATAGCGCGCGGTGCATTACGGGAGCAAGCGTAGTTTGTAACATGCCCGCGCCATACTCTGAAGACCTCCGTTGGAGGGCGATTTGGATCAGGCATTTTTGTGGGTATTCAGAGGAAGAAACCTGTTTCCATCTTGGGATATCCAAATGGACTCTTAGGCGCTACTTACATGGTTATTTTGTTTCTGGTGATGTGAAAGCAAAGAAGATCGGAAGACCTCTGGGAAGCTTGCATTTCCAGCCGCCAGAAGAGCTTATAATTATGGAGGCAGTACTGGAAAATGCAACAGTGTCCTTAAATGAGATTTTTGATCAAATTTACAGAAGCACAGGCTCCGAATTCGCCCTTTCCTCTCTTCATTATTACTTCCAACGCAATGGAATAACACGCAAAAAGGTAATCTTAATATTTGCCTTCCACTTGCGTGGTTTAAATTGTCTTATATTAGCCTAACGATTTGTCCAATTTATAGGTTCGACAGATTGCGTCGCAGAGAAATGAAGAACTTCGACAAATGTACTGGGCAAATATTTGTTTGTTTGACGCTGATATGCTGGTGTTTTTGGACGAGAGTGGATTTGTAAGTTGGCACGCGACTTATTTACATGTACAGGCATATCGCATCAAAATTTATTTTTCTTTTTGGAAGTGTTGATCACCAGCCAAGGAAATCCCACAAATACTTAGAATAAACTATTTTGATGATATAGCTGACTTTTGTCCCGAAATTGGCCAATTTGACGCCAAAGAAATTGTTGCCCCAAAACCTGTCTCAAAGTGCAAAGTGCAGTGAGTTTTTGTTTCGCTTGCTTTTTCCGTTCGCCAATACAAGTCACTGGGCTTAACTGAAATCCTGTTGTTGTTTTCATTGTTGTTGTGGTTTTATACATCGCTCATTGGAGCGGCGGGCTACATTAACCTTGTATCATCCTATGTGTGTGTGTTCAACACATGAAAGCATAATTTATGAGACGACAAAATGCAAATTCTCTTGAGAACAGCTCGAGGTCTGCATTGAGAAAACAAAACATACAAGCCGAGAAGGTCCATTTGACTTGCATTTCTGTAACATAACGAAACCCTGAAAATCGCTTTCCCAATGCGTAACGTTGATGAATAAGGCATGTTTGGGTTATTTTGGTTATTCATAGGACAAGCGGATCAGCAGAAAGTACGGCCGAAGTTTTCGCGGAATGCGAGCGGAGGTAGTACGGCCACATGCTAATTGGGGTCCACGCATTTCAGCCATTCCCATCGCTTCAACAGAAGGCCTCCTTGATGTAGGGATCTATCGCGGAAATGTTAACAGTGATGTCTTCTTGGATTTTGTTCATGACCACTTGGCCCCTAATGTCAATCCTTTTAACGGGATCAATCCGCGCTCGATCGTTGTAATGGGTAAGTTCATTGTTCTTTGGAAAAAGATGTATAGGCTCAATTAACCATGCAGACTGATACCTTACCATTCTTTTTACTTTTATATAGTGATTATTATCTCACAAAAGCAGCCAGTCCACTTAAGAATCATTACAGAGATACCAAGGTCAATACACTGTTCAATAGCAAGTGGAAAATGAACGTTAAACAGGCGTTAGCTGTAATTTTGGTAGAAGGATTTCGGCCAGGCGCAGATGCATTGAAAACAAAAGTTGAGTTATTAACCTTTTCCTTTCTGTTATTATTTTGAAAACAGATAATGCTGCGATTCACCATACTGCCGACGTTGTGAGGGCAATAAACGCCACTGGTGCTCTACTCGTCTACCTCCCCCATACAGCCCCGACTTCATGCCGTGTGAGGGAATAATTTCGCAAGTGAAGTCGTGGATCAGAGAAAATGATCAAGAATGGCGAATGTGTGATCAACCCGAAAACATGGTCATGGAGGGATTTTTAAGCGTTTTCGACGAGCAAGTGCGAAACTACATTCGACACTCTGAATATCTGTAAACTAACATGCACTCTACAGGGACGTAATTAGTCAACCAGCCCTCAAACTGACCTGTTAGCCCACTAGTACCTATGTTTTAGGCCTGCCGTGCTTAATTTGTACTTAAGCGGGTCCCGCCCTCTTGCCTCAGTGGCCCAACGGCGACGACAAGCCAGTATGTATATTAACCCTCCCTGATTAAAGTGGCAGGATTTAGGCCAGGCTGTGAACGATTGACATTTAACTCTTGTGTTTGACAGACCAAGAAATAAAAGCCGAGTTTTTTCACGTAATTTCACGATTTTTATTATTCATGATTATTACGCCCACAAAAACAAAAGTGTGTTCTCTTGTGTGTTTTAACTTTCCCGACATAAATTTGGTTTTAATTTTAGCAATTGTTGTCAGAATTATTGATTTTACACTATAACAAAACAATGTAATGAAGCGCAGGATTGTGCCTGTTTACTGGAGCCCATTCAGCTCCGTTAACAGGATGCGCTTCTGATTCTCAAATTGTGTGGAGTCCAAGACATCAGCATCCTTTAAATCTTTCAGTTCCCGTAACTGTCTTAGCATTTCTCCACGAAGCTGCACCTGAAAAGAAGGCGTAAATTCCTAATTTAGAATTCTTGAAATAGGCAAAAGCAATACATTCGTTTAAAGCTTTCTCATTTTATGGGGGAGGGGGGATTTTATCATAATCGTATTCCTAACCTATGTAATTCACGACACCTTTTTCAATATTTGTGGATCTTATTCCCCCCCCCCCCCCCAAAAAAATGTTATTAACTTTTAAAAATTCCTAAGGCCGTGACTCTTGGGTAATACTTCACCTTGTTCTGGTTTGCGGTGTGTGCCGCAGGCCCCTGCTGTTGCTTCGGCTTTTTGCCCATAAAAAACGAATGCTGAGGACATTCTTCTTCGCTGCTCCACACTTTATTTGCCTGTCAAAAGAACAGCATGTACAAATGACAAGCATCTTGTAAACCACAAAAATTGTTCCATCAGAAACTGCTAATTGGTCCTGCAAAAATTTCAAACTACTAATGCTGAAGCCATCGCTAAAGCCATTTTTACTGCCAGATTTAAGTCCAGGTTTTGCCCTGTGTAAACATGCAAATTTAAGCAAATTTTCAACGAATCTTCTTTTTCTCGCACATCAGGTAGGATCCGACGAAGTCGATGGCAACAAGAACATAAAACAAAACAATAGGTGCAGTGATTAGCAAAATAACAACACTGCAACAAGAACGTAAAACAAAACAATAGGTTCAGTGATTAGCAAAATAACAACTCTGCACGTGCATCACGTTTTTTTTGTACATTTCTTTGCCTTCACTGCACGACTACGACATCAAAATGCTAAATTTAACGTTTTGTAGAGTACGTAAGCAAGCGACGGCAAAATGTTCTTTCTCTTTCTTAACTTGAATAAGGTTCTTAGGAGTTTAACTCTAAGAAGAGTTCGCCTACTTTTACCGAAGTAAGAGAATTGGAATAATCGCGATGAAGATTAATAGTCAGAGCGCGAATCCACTTTTTATGCAACATTTTGGCAGCCCTTGTCGCCGCCCTTCCTTCCATCTGCATTTATTAGGCTTGTGTTCAAGTCGTACAATAATAAACCACTTTACATTACGAGTTTATTTAGTATTTTTAGAGCTGAAAGGTTGACATCAGAAGGTAATTGGTTTGTTTTATTGGACTTACCAGCATCCTGGCCCACACTCGGAGCTTAAAATCGGGCAATTCCGAGCCATGTTTTTCCACCAATCTTTTGTAGATGTCTGAAAAGTCGTCCTCCCCATCGTGCTGTTCACCTTAACATTTAAAAGGCATGCAGATAAACGGAAAACCAACGAACAAAAACTAGCAATGCAAACGGAGTTTAAAGGAAAATAGGTTCTTAACACCTACTTGATAGGCGCAATCTTTTAGCATTGCTGCTGGCCACTGCCGTGGAACGTTGACTTTGACGTTTGTTGGCCACTCGATCTGGTGGGGTCCATACCCATATCACTATCCACTCTTGCTTTTCGGCGGAATACGCCTCAGCCAGGGTAGTTTCATCAATAATGGCAAAGCGAGTACCTCTCGGAGGGCCGTAGTAGCCTATTTCCAGGCTTTCCACGTTGGCAGCTTTGACTTTCTCGCTTACAATCTAATTCTTTAGCTCAACGGCACTTGCAAATTTTGGAATTTGTTTTAACTGGAAACTTTCTTTCACCGTTTTCTTATTTTCCGTTAGTATTTTGAGACAGATGTTTATTGTCTCCATTTCGCGGGTTACTGCGCACAGGAATACACGAAGTTAATCTTCCCCGGCCGCCTACAAAGCGATCTACCACAATGCACTGCAGGCTATGAAACATGGATCATGCATCATGAATCATTCTTCGCCGAAGCAACCTTAATTGAAATAGGTGTAATTATGAACAATTTTAGCGGGATTGTCATTTGATATTCAGCGGATCGCATCCCTGGCATTCTTTCGGTTAGTTCAAACATTTCTATAAGCTTAATTTCTATCTTACACATCAAAATTGCCTTGTCTTCGAAACTGAAATGCTAAATTGAACTGCGAATGAAGAATCATCGCGTAGAGTCGGTAGGTGAGTTTTCATTCAGAGCCGCTTTGTGGTTTCGGGGGCCGGTCATTTTGTTTACGCGAAGTTTTCTGAGATCAATGTTATAATTCGACCTTCTTGCTGTTTTTACCGTCAAGAGTGATGATTCTGTTAGCTTTTCTTTCTTGCCTCCTTTTTTTTTCTTCGTTAAGGACCAAATAGCTTCTTTTCAATTAAAGCAAATCATTGTGTTTTTGAACTAAGTGTTCCGTGTGTGTGTTTATTTCATTGCGTGATTGCGACCGAGTTTGATTATAGAATTTAGTACAACCGGTTCAGAGTTGTACCGCATGCAGTTGATAGTTTGAACGTTAAACATGAACTTCAATCGAAAAAAATAAAGCAGTTCTGTATCATGCAGACATTTCCAAACGATATTTCTCGGCTTGCCACTTGAAAATCGTGTTTTGCTTTTTGCATGAATTAAAGCAAAGGTCAAGGAGTAGTGACGTCACTGGACGGCATTAACGGCTGGTCGATTCAGACGTTACCGAGGGAGTAATAACGACTCGAAGTAATCGGATGAAATTCAGGCTTTTTAGAGATGGGTTTAACAGCCAGCCGAGTGCCGTGTATGTGATATCCAATGGAGCACCTCAATCAACGGAGCTAAAGTATCCAGCAATTTCAAGACCATTAGACACTGTGTTGACCCACAATGAATGGTCTGTGAAGGGATTAAACACCACCACTCCCTCTGTGGGGATTAACTCGACCCAGTCCCCTGAAAGTGTTAACCTCGGGAGGTCGCACACCGTCTCCAGCATGGACCAGGCTCCCCGTGATCATGTTGCCGCAATGTGGAAAGCACAATTGCTTAGCGGAATAAAGCCGACACAGTTCAGTGGTAATCCAGCCGAGTTCCCCTTTTTTCGTGAACAAGTTTGTACGCACCTCGAAAGCGACCTGCTTACTGATGCCCAGCAAGTGGAGTATCTGCCTAAATTCGTGGCGGGAGAAGCGTTAGAGGTTGTAAAGCGTAATAGAGGTTGTAAAGCGTAATAGAGGTTGTACATTTAACGAGATTATAAAAACGTTGGATGAAGGTTTTGGCCAGGCAGGGAGAGTGACGCAAGCATGTGTGGAAGAGCTCGCATCTGGCCCCAAGTTGGCGTACGACGACAATATTGGTCTTCTCAATTTCTCTGAGAACTTAAATGCAGCCACAAGGATCCTCAAGGGAGACGTTGGACGCGAGGCGAGCGTAGCGACGAACCTCAGGCGCATCGTGAACCGTTTACCTAACGACTTAATCTTCAAGTGGCAAACCGTGAACTACGAGCTCGGGAAGTCCGGAAGATCCGCTCGATTCAAGGACGTCGCTGAATTTGTGCACAAACAAGCGTCTATCAGAAATGACCCGGTGTTTGGGTTGCAGACATAAGCGGGAAAACAAGAATACCAAGCTCCCTCCAAAGCACCCAGTAAAGAACACCACAGTCAATACTACCGGCGTTGATCATAAAACTCCTGCTTCTGAGAACACTGAACACTGCGGAATTTGCAAATCAAGTAAGCGTCACAAACTCCAAGAATGCCCTATTATCAAACAGTGCGAAGACAGTATACGGCATCCTGTGGATTTTGTTTTAATTGTGGTCTTGAAAAGCCCGGACACGGTTCTGGCTCCTGTCCGGACCCACCAACATGTTCAGTATGTTCCGGTCGACACATTCCTCTTCTGCACTTTGAAAGTAATTATGGCGGTCGTCGCTTCATCCCACGGAATAATAGAGAGTCTAATGATAAGTCTGACAAGCCATTGGCGACGCCTAAATCCCCAAACAGCGAAAGGGGAAATGTCACTCCAACCGCGAGCGGAGACAAGTCTGTGAGAAAGGTACCAATATCGTCCGCTGCCGTTGCGACTGTGCAAGCGAAAGTGCTGTTGAACGTTATACCTGTTGTTATATCTACTGAGAATGGTAACACTGTATCCACTTATGCCTTCTTAGACAGTGGCTCCACTGACACCCTCATTGAACAAGATTTAGTTGATCACCTTGGTAGTCAAGGAACACCCGTGCAAATCGGAATTAACACGATTTCAAGTAGTGGCAATGTGGTAGAGTCGAAACGCGTGTCCTTTACCTTGACTTCGGTAGATAGTTCCGGGGAGAGTATTGACGTTTCGGAGGCGTATGTCCTACCTAACCTCAACCAGTCGCGCTGTACTCTTCCGGAGCAGATTGACAGTATTGAGTACCCGCACTTACGTGACGTGGAGTTCCCGCAGGTTGACATCAAGAGTGTCTCTATACTTGTTGGAAACAATATTCCCTATGCACATTTACAGAAGGAAGTTAGAATTCCTGAAGATAAGAAGAAAGGGCTCTATGGCTGTCGTTATCCCTTGGGCTGGTGCGTTTGTGGTCCTTATGGTGCCAATTGTCGTCAAGCGGTTTCAGTAAACTTTGTCTCGATTGACCCTGAACCGCGTTTTCTCATTGAAAAATTTTGGAATCTGGAGGATTACGGGACATTGAAATCAAATGAGAAACCCCTCTCTATGGAAGACAAAATAGCCTTGAAGATAACCGAGAACACCACCCGCTGTGTGGGCGGTCGGTATGAAGTCGGTATGCTGTGGAAGGAGAAAGAACGCCAGTTTCCGAATAATGTAGCCATGGCCAAGCACCGTCTAGAGTGCCTGAGACGCCGTCTTACGAAACCTAGCAACGAAGAAATGGCCGTTAAGTACCGCGAAGTTATGGATAGTTATATCAGGAGTAGGTTCGCTCGCAAGTTGTCAGAAGAAGAGTTAAACAAAGAGTCTAAGACACATTGGTATCTTCCGCATCACCCTGTAACGAGTCCTACCAAACCAGACAAGGTGCGCATTGTGTTCGATGCAGCAGCTGAATGCGAGGGAACTTCGCTTAATAAGAACTTGCTGACTGAACCAGATGTAGCCAACAACTTGGTTGGTGTTCTCCTACGTTTCCGCCAGGGAAAAATAGCGTTCGCTGCTGACATCGAAAAGATGTTTCATCAGATACGTGTGCGTAAGGAAGACCAGGATTCCTTGAGGTTCCTGTGGTGGACAAATGGATATGATAATCCCCCTGATACATATGTCATGCAAGTGCATATTTTGGGAGCGGCTTCCTCCCCCTGTATTGCAAACTCATTTTTGCGCCGTGTGGCCGACGACAATGCCGAAGAGTACAGCTCTAGTGTTATTACAGCTGTGAAAAGGAATTTCTATGTTGACGATGCTCTTCCCTTTGAGAATGATGAACAGTCCGCAATTCGCCTAGCCCATGACAGGGTAGAACTGCTCGCTCGAGGCGGATTTAACTTGACTAAGTTTACGTCGAACTCCAAGAGACTACTAAGTGCTGTCCCAAATGATAAGCGATCTAAGCCAGATCTAGACCTTGACCTGGACGAGCTACCTATAGAGCGTGCACTCGGAATACGTTGGTCTGTTGAAGATGATACGTTGGGGTTCGAAATAAGAAGCTTAGTTCGCCCTGAAACAAAGCGCGGTATACTCTCCACTGTTTGTTCATTGTTTTATCGTCTGGGTTTCGCAGCACCAGTGGCTTTGTCTGCACGGTCATTGGGCTCTTGGGGTATGCTTTTCTTTATTGAATATATATTATTATTATGGTTAAAGAATAGATAGTTATATTTAGTAATGATGATCATATTTCTTTATTCTGTAATGTTCACACTTTAAAACAGCTATCTTGATTCATAGGTTGTGGATGTCTCACAAAAAACAATCTCATACTGGGTTGGGAAGTAAATTATTTCTCCTGCCTTCTTCAAGAATATCTGGTGAGAATATCTAATGTATCATACCTTTTTTAAACAAAATATCATTAAACTTTAAGTATGACTGCTATTGTCAGAATTTGAAATCTATAGATGTTTTAATAGTATAATGCTATGACTTGAAGGTGCTTTCTAAAGGAAGAGATGATGAGAAAGGGACGATGCTTCAACGAAGGGGATTGGATGAATTAAATACCCAAGGTAATTATCAGAAGTATCAAGAAAAAAAAAGGACAAGAAGGAAACAACTCTTTATCTCTGGACTACAGCCAGACACACCCAGGCCTACCATGTTCCTTGCCCAGCATAAATACATTGAGATTCCCTAATTTCTTAAAATACTAATTTTTTTTATTTTGAAAATTTATGGCAGCTTGGCCAGTGTCCTTAATACTGAACATAATCTAAAACTGCAAGCCCAAGAGGTGGGGTGGGGGGGACTCCCATATGAAAGGGCGGGGATGATCGTCGTCTCGCTTAGGGGTGTAAATTGCAGATTTTGGTCTCGCTTAGGGTGTTGTGGGCAAAACACCATCATATTTAGCCGCAAAGGTAAAGTACATACTTATCAGTAAAACGTTGTCTTCTCCTCCTGTTAGCTTCTGTCACTGAAACCTGGTTTCGGTCGATGTTAGATGGTATTTCGTGGCGTGTCGACACTAAATAACATCGACCGAAACCCGGTCAGTATAAAAGAAAGACTGAGGACTGCGGACTGCGGACCACGGACTGCGGACTGGGTATAAAATACGGACTAGGTATAAAATATGGACTCCGGACTGAGTATAAAACACGGACTAGGTAAAAAACGCGGACTACGGACTATGTGTATAAAAACAGCTTTAGAAGGTAAAACTGAGAGAAATGGAAAGCGGACTAGCAAAAACAGTAGTCTTTAACATTCCCTTGGCTGTTCACGTAGTCTATTCTTCCCACGGAGAAGGAA
Source organism: Porites lobata (assembly GCA_942486035.1). NCBI lineage: Eukaryota > Metazoa > Cnidaria > Anthozoa > Scleractinia > Poritidae > Porites > Porites lobata. Next base: position 2,471,028 of record CALNXK010000008.1, read on the forward strand.
GGTTATGCCGGTACTCAAGGCAACTGAAATTAAACTCTGAATTTTATAAAAAGAAGGAGTTTGAAGATATTTCAATTTGCAGTTTTAAACCAATAAGAAGCACAGAATTTAAAAAAATAGTATTGGTGTTAGTAAGATCAGTAAAATTCTTATCGGATGCCACAATTCCGTTTCAAATAAAGCCTTGGGAAAATGAGGAATGAATGAAGAACTCAGACGAGAAGGTCAAAGCGATGCACAAAAGTAGTATTTAGGTGGGAGGGATTACTCACATACGTGAATAATAACCGAAATGAGTCATCCAACGTTATATTCTAAGCGATGATTATGATGACATGATTTACACCCTGCTCCTGATCCCCGGAGGGGGGTACTACTGGGAATTCTTGGTGGGGGTGTGGTGCCCGGTTCTCCGAATCCTGACCTTATTGCAGACCAAAAAATTGTCATTTTCCACACCCGTTTTCAGACTAGATCTCTAAAATCCATACCCATTTTCGGACCTCGCCTAATTTAGCCTGTTCCAGGCTCTCAGATAGTTGGGGAGTCTCCCTAGTTTTCTCCCGGTTTATTTTCGTGTTTTCGCTTTCTCAATTCAGCGGACCCAACTATCTCAGAGCCTTGAACAGGTTAGGTCTAATTAGGCAGAAATTTTGTCATCATTACCAAGTTAGAGCGGAAACCAAAAAATTCTCCAAATGCATTTCAAATTTGCACATTTCTATTTCGTTCTTATTCATTTGTAATTGAAACGATGAATACGTCCATTGATGTACGCTCCCGTAGTTCCCTCGAAACCATACCCGATTCCACACCAAAATGGGCAAAATGTTTTCAGACCAAAAAGGCCCAAAACCCCTACCCTTCCATTATAGAAGGGAGTACCACCCCTGATCCTGACCCCTTTCATGATTGTTAGAGACCAAGACAAAGTCTAAAAATGGGTGAAGAAAATAGGAGTTTGATCCGGCTCATGATTCAGAGAACCGGGCAGGACACCTCCACCAAGAATTTATAGGAGTATTTACAACTTTAACTCACGTGTCTTGCTATTTAGCGATCTTTTGATCTTATTTTTCCTTACCTAGAACCAATTTGCAATTTTATACCCAGTCCGCAGTCCTCAGTCCGCGTTTTATACCTTGTCCGTGTTTTACACCCAGTCCGTACTTTCTAGTCCGCGTTTTATACCTAGTCCATATTTTATACCCAGTCCGCAGTCCATATTTTATACTGACCGGACCGAAACCAGCCTCAGCTAAGTTCCTCGGAACGACCATAAACTACGTAATTCGGCGCAATACTGCTGAGTCTATTATAGATTTAACAGTTTTTAGTAATATATACTGTTAATGTCAAAAATTGACCCTCTATTAACTCCAATTAACATTCTCGCTGCGATCGATCAAATGAGCGGAAGTCGAGGGTTCATTTTGTAAGACACCGCTGACATATCGATGACTCATCTGGTTAAGGTCGATGTTATCTAGTGCCTTCCTGCGTGGAAATATGCGCAACGCACTAAAGTTTTCATGTGACGTAATCCCAATTTGTTTTCATGTGACGTAATCCCAATTTGTTTTCGAAGAATTACATTTATAAAACCCCGGAAACCCATACTACGAACAGAGCACGTTACTTGAGTGCGTTGAATAATGAATTTCTGGTCCAACCAACAAGAATGGAAGGAAAAAACTCTTATTGCGTTGTAAAATGTGTCATAAACGAACAATGCAATCGTTGGAGTCTATCTTTTTGCAGAGCTATTAAAATGCACGAACTCGCATGGAAATCGCCACCCACTAACGCAGAGGTTTAAAATAGAATAATGCCTGGTAGCGACTTTCGGTGAGGTGAACATCGGCATTTGCCGACGCTTTCCCATTAAAATACAATATATCTTTCTAGGCCACAATCGGTCATATTTATTTGTGAACGTGGACGTGGTGGACGTGAATAGGAAAAAAAACAGACGTACGGTCCATGTCTCCCATTGATCCAATTAATTGTTTTACATTTGACACATTTCTACTAAAGATCTGTTGTTTTGCCAAGTTGGACATGAATAGGAAAAAACGGAGTGCTGCGACAATGCCGTTTATCTTGAACCGTGAAAACAAGTTTTTTATTCCCGAAAAAAAATCGACTGTGTTGCAAATTCTGTTTGACTGTTTGAAATGTTACAATGTCACATAAGGCTATTCCTGTACAATTGTTCGGTCGGTCGGGCAAGAAAAAATGGCATTGGGTTTGTGGAGTGATTTTTGGTTCTGTTTTGAGGATATTTTCCCTGGTATTTCGATTCAAGCTTTCTCTGTGATCTATTTTTTCGTGGTTTCTGATGTAAATTTACTACTTTTAACATCAAGCAAGAAACTGGACAGTGTATTCCATATCCGTCTTTTGCGGATTTTTTTTTCTTTAAATATACATATAGTGTACACTCTTTTTTTCTTTTTTTGAAAGTTCGCATAATCGGTCTGCTTCGATCTGATCGCTGTTCGTGAATAAAGGCTCCCCTTTCGTGCAAAATAGGAAATAATCGCTGAAGCCATTGTGAAGAAAGTTTTTGCGCAGACACCTCTGATTTCTGTTTGAAATGCACACTAGGGATAAAGATGTGTACAAAATTAGTTTCGCCACATGACTTCCTATTGTCCCAGTGCCGCCATCAACTGCGCCGATAAGTGTTGGTTTTGCGTTCCTTTTGTGTTTCAGGGTGTTTCAAATATCTGCAGTGATACACTTTTTAAGCTGCAGAACATAACGTTAACTAGAACCACTACGTGGAACTTACCGGGGCCCAGTGGGATACGGGATTGCATAGATATAGTTTACCTCTCGCACCCCTCCCCCCTCCTCTGTGGAGGCTAATACTTAGTCTGAATTAACTCATGCAGAAGAAAAGCAACAAAATGCATGAGAAAGGAGGATGTTGTTGTAAGTTTGTTCAGTGTTATTACAGCTAACGGTCTGTGTTATAGTAGTGTTTTTAGTAACACTGTGATGTCAATAAGTGTGATCTGTATAAGGTTTTCATTTGTTTTTAAGTTTGAGTGAAAAAGCAAAAATCACTGACAGTTTTGGGTTGAATGGTAATGACAAAGTTTGCAAAGAAGTTTGTTACAGAATTATCACAATTTCACATTTTCTCAAGTACGTTATCATCAGGTTTATCATTGAGATTTATTAATCACATTTATCTATTTTTTTTGCGAAAACACTGTGAATTTGAAATGATAACAGACATAAGACATTTTTGAAATAGATCTTTGTGGTCATGGATTGTTGTCTTGCACTGTAAAAAAATGTCATCCAGTGTTATATACAGACATAATAAAATGCTTATTTATTGATGACTGAGTATCATTTGTTAATTCATTGCACATTGAAATGGAGGCACTTGATTGTAAGGCAGTGGTTGATACATAGTGGCATTCATCAATATGGCCTATAGTAATTATTGTAGAGGAAGTATTTCTTTCCTGAACTGGGTAAACAGTAGTATATCTGCAACTGCTTGAATGAAAAGTGCATCAGCCCATGTACCTTGAATACACATATTATTCAGATATCTTATCCATGAATTTTCGGTATTGCTCTCAATAAATCTCTCAGGATTGTCTCTCATAAATTGAACCCCAGCAGTACGTGTATGCATGTGATGGTTGCTTTTGCCATATAATTGATGTGATACAGATCTAAAGAAACAATCACCTGCACCGCCAACATCTATTGATTGTAAACAAAGTGCACCTAATCTTGACTGCATCAAATTCTCAGAGGAAATAGGAGAGTTCAACTGCATTGGTTGAGGTCACACTAGAGAAAGTTTACTATAGTAAACTCAAGTTTACCATAGTAAACGGCGCCGTAAGTGTGACCGGCATTTTTCAGTTTACAATGGTAAACTCTACCCTGGTTAATTTCCATGACTACCGCGGAAAGAACAAAGATGACCCATCACCGATAACCATCTGGTTACCAAAAAAAATAGGTGGGTATATCTCTAGTCTATCTAAACTTTGTTTGTTTTGTTGACAGTTTGTCATGAGTTTTGAGGAAAGTAGTTTCAAAAAGGGTCACATAACAGAATAGCTTTAGAACATCGGTGATTGCTTTTTCCACAGTGCTTGAAGGTTTCTGTTTCTGTACATTTCTTCAAACCATTCCTGGAGTCGAGGTTAAACCCACGCTTGCCTTCGCAATGCCGCTCTTTCTCTAAGAATACGTCTTCGATGAGTAATCAATAAACCTGTCACTAAAACATCTTCACTAACTTCGTATTCGAAACCAAGGTAGGTAATAAGGGAGCGCATTCTTCTTGCTCGTCTGAGCAGCAGAATTAAAAGCAAAATGCTCACAACAGAAAATACTACTCTCTCACATTGAAGCATCTTTGTACACTTGTGAGGATCACGCTCAGGAAGTTACAGTTCAGTAATTTCAATTTAGTCAGCTCTCATAGCAGGTCATCATTTGTTTTACTTTTCACTCTCACGTTACCGATCACGCGAGAAAAAACGCCTGGAAAGTTTCAAATGCCTTTTTAAGTGGACCTGTCAGGTTTACTACGGTAAAGAAGACGTTGCGAGACTTACCATAGTAAAGCCCTTTTTACCATAGTAAAGTCTCTAGTGTAACCTCAACCAATGTTGAGCTGCGATTTTGCATAGAAGGTCTAATTATTACTTCATGATGATCAGTGTTGTATTGAGTAGGTCCTGGATTCTTCTCAACATCTTTACTTAGTTTGAAATTCACATAATTGGTCATATGACTCACACAATTGCAAGAAAACAATGATAAAGATCGACGTGCTTTACATTATTTTTAGTTTCATTATCCTGTGATAATGCCTGCTAAAGAAAGACAACAAATAAGTTTTCTTGGGTATAGCCATTTTATTTAAGTTAATTATCTTTGGATCGCGTTTGTTATTACATTTATATCGTGCATGATAAAGTTTTCTCACCTTATTAACATAGCGATGGAGCTTTGAAGTCTTCGGTATGTCAATCATTGAAATCTTTTTGAAGACAAATTTTGATAAGTGTTCGCTTTGATTCTCGATAAATTTCACGATGGAAGGTTCACTCAATTTCTCGATAAGTTTCACGATGGAAGGTTCAGTCTCAGAAGTGATCGCTCGTAAATTTGTCTCTCCAAATATTCACTCTTAAATTTTCGCTCATAAACTAGTTGGGTTGGGGGAACGTGTCGTTCCCCCAAAAAAGCTATAATCTTTCTCTTGACTGTCCTCCATGCCTCTTCTTTTCAAAATGGCGGATAAGATTTCAATGAGCCAGCGATATATCTCAGTCAGCGATATATCCCTAACAATGTAACGTTGAAAAAACGGACGGTCTGCATTTTAAGACCGGTGCCAGCCTTCGGCTGGGCCCCGGTAATTATTGCGGCGCGACTCGGGCGATAGCATCAACCATCTAAATTATCACCCTAGCTACGCACCTACGTACCTATGTCACGATTTCCGGTGTCGGTGATTATCGATGACTTGTATTTTAAAATTTCATGGCGAGTTTCTGCTTCATTGAAAGCACGACAATTCGGTGGCATACAGTGGGATAGCTTAAAAAAACAAGAATCGGTGAAATATCCATATTCAAACTACCCCACTGAACAGCCAAGCAAGGCAGAGAAGAGGCAGACGTGACTGAAATATAAGCCGCGAAGCAGGTAGTCTGCTACACAGCCGTTTTTAGTGTCGTCACGTTGCGTGACGACACTCGAAACGGCTGTGTAGCAGACTACGAAGCAGGGGCAGTGCATTGAAAACACTTTTTCGCTTGTCCAGAGTACTTTCAAATCTCTAGTAATGCATTCTAAGCGGCGCTATAAAAGTTGTATCTGTTCGGTCGTCCTAGGGCGACTTGAATCTTTTCGCCTAAGCTCTATGACTTTTTTTTTAGGCACAACCTGTCTACCTTCACAGGAAGGGAGAAGGTTCTTTACTTTTAAGCGAATTCGAATGTCCACGTACTATTTTAATTAAACAACAACAACAACAACAACAACAACAACCCTCGACCCTTGACATGGCACCCTCGCCCTCGACATGGAACCCTCGACCCTCGACCCTCGACAAAAAGATAGACTCAAATCTAGCATATATGTGAAGTGACAGTCGTTTGAAGTATGCAAATTTTCAGTTCTTTTGTTTTGATCGCTTTTTGTCAACCATAAATATTGCGTAACAGTGATCGTGACGTCACGTGCACTGATATCTTCGCTATTAGCGAACCAATATTAACACATGACGATGATTTCGACACCGAAGTACACACCAGGAGTTTGGCAGAACTCAGCAATACAACGAGTTTATTGGGGAAAAGCAGCCGAATCCCTAACAAAAGAAGTCGATATACTGAAAGCTACGAAATGTTTCATAATCGCCAGCGAGACGCTTGCTACGAAAACGGATGAAATTCAGAAGTGCGAGAAGGCTTTGGGCACAAAACACGCTGGGACGTGGTACGGAATGCGCTCGCATTCACCACGGGAGGATGTGCTGTCAGCTGCGTCTGCCGCCCGTTCTGCTGGGGCCGATTTGCTTCTCAGCATCGGGGGCGGCTCGGTCACAGATGGAACTAAAGCCGTCAACTTGTGTTTGGATCAAAACATCACCGATATTGAACAGTTGGACAAGTACATCGTGAGGAAGTCTTATTTCGAAACTCCGAACTGGGTCCATAAGGGGAGTATATCCCAAATTGCAATTCCAACAACTTTGAGCGCCGGTGAGTTTACACATTTTGCTGGGGTGACAAGTCGTCAACTCGGCGTTAAACAAGGTATTGCTCACCCAGGGTTGCAACCTATCTGCGTCATCTTTGACCCAGAATTAACTCTTCACACCCCTGAATGGTTATGGCTGTCAACAGGAATACGTTCTGTTGATCACTGTACAGAAGCCATTTGTTCAATCAACGGTGGCTATTTGTCCACTGCCGTTGCATCCGGAGCTCTTCGCTTGTTGGCTAAGGCTCTCCCAAAGACCAAAGCAGATCCAAGTGATATCGATGCCAGACTGCAATGTCAAATCGGATCCTGGCAAGCAATACAAACTCTAATGATGGGGGTGCATTATGGTGGAAGTCACGCCATAGGACATGTTCAAGGAGGCACTGCAAACATCCCTCATGGCTACACATCGTGCATAAATTTGCCTTACATCCTTGAATACAACCAGCCTGAAATAACTAACAAGTGCTCAATTGTCGCCGAATGTCTCGGAGCTGGACCAGGAACTTCGGCAGCTGAGGCGATGGATGCCTTGATTCGTGGCTGTGGAATGCCTCGCACGTTAAGTGATGTCGACTTTCCGATGGACAAGTTTGAGTTGGTTTGTGAAGTGAGCATGAAAGAGCCGTGGACACATTGTAACCCACGCAAAATTGCATCCCCTGAAGACGTTAAAATCATTATGTCAATGGCTCGAGATGGCAAACCAAACAAAGAAGCAATGCAGATGCTGAGAGGAAGTGCAAACAAATAAACAGGCATTTTTTCTTCTTTTTGTTCTGGCGACAAATTCACTGTATATAAAAAAATAGTTTCTGTGTTTAAGGCATAAAAAAAATGAGGTGTTTTGTATTGAGGAGTATAAAATACAGGAATTAAAGACGGATTCCGCTCAAAGTTCGAGCAATAAGTGCAAAAATTATTTACTAAAAATCTACTCACAGCACATTACCTTTTTGAATACTATTTGAAACCTCTCACTGTAGTTCATTTCTCCAGGTGTCCCCGCGATTAAATCCCCAAGCATTCTCGAGAAATTTAATGTCAAACCTCGTGAGAATGCTTCATGCGTGTGTTATTGTGTTTTCAACTAACGCGAAATTAAACATGCATTTTAATTGAAATATGCATAACTTAAAGTTCAATTATTTCTCGCGGGGTCAGCTTGTGAGCTTAAATCTCGATAAGATCTTTTTACCTTTATTAAAAATAACGTTTTTGGTAACTTAATTTTTGCCATTATTGCTCGAATGTTGTGCAGAAATCATCTTAAATGTTTTGCAAACTAATACTTATAGTCATCTTGTAATTCGCTAAAAATATGCTAAAGCTGGGATTAAATTTATGTACATCGCCACACAAAGTTTCCTTCATTCATGATTTACTTCATCAATCATCGGTTGAGGTGACACTAGAGAAAGTTTACTATAGTAAACTCAAGTTTACCATAGTAAACGGCGCCGAAAGTGTGACCGGCATTTTTCAGTTTACTATGGTAAACTCTACCCTGGTTAATTTCCATGACTACCGCGGAAAGAACAAAGATGACCCATCACCGATAACCATCTGGTTACCAAAAAAAATAGGTGGGTATATCTCTAGTCTATCTAAACTTTGTTTGTTTTGTTGACATGATTTTTGAGGAAAGTAGTTTCAAAAAGGGTCACATAACAAAATAGCTTTAGAACATCGGTGATTGCTTTTTCCACAGTGCTTCAAGGTGTCTTTTTCTGTATGTTTCTTCAAACCATTCTTGGGGTCGAGGGTAAACCCACGCTTGCCTTCGCAATGCCGCTCTTTCTCTAAGAGTACGTCTTCCATGGGTAATCAATGAACCTGTCACTAAAACATCTTCACTAACTTCGTATTCGAAACCAAGGTAGGTAATAAGGGAGCGCATTCTTCTTGCTCGTCTGAGCAGCAGAATTAAAAGCAAAATGCTCACAACAGAAAACAATACTCTCTTACATTGAACCATCTTTGTACACTTGTGAGGGTCACGCTCAGGAAGTTACAGTTCAGTAATTTCAATTTAGTCAGCTCTCATAGCATGTCATCATTTGTTTTACTTTTCACTCTCACGTTACCGATCACGCGAGAAAAAACGCCTGGAAAGTTTCAAATGCCTTTTTACGGTAAAGAAGACGTTACGAGACTTACCATTTTACCATAGTAAAGTCTCTAGTGTGACCTCAACCAGTGAGGAATAGGGACCTTGTCAATAAGTTTGATAACAGTGAGAACGTCTTCTAAAAACGAAATTTCTGCAACCAGTTCTTGATTCTCGCAAGTCGTTTGGCTTGCAAAATATGTACTTATTAAGTTGGCATAAGCGGTTTGGAGATGGAAAGAAAACAATGAAAAATTGTCATCAAATGCACGCGTCGTCCATGATAGATAGAGGAAGCAAACACACAAGCCTGATGCTCAACATATGCAAAATTGCCCGCGCATAGCAAATTATGGAAGGTCTTCTTCATTGGAAAACAATTTAGTAAACACAACTGATCATGTTTAATAGTCGAAATCGAAATTGCTTACTGACAAAAATATTCCCGCGTCTCGGGTTACTTGATGGTGCAATAAGATCACGTGACTACAATATTACGCAGACATCAATAAATTAACATAAATTATATAAAAATGTTCACAACACTCCCCAGGGTTGCATCACGACTTCGTGATAAAACGCTTTGACTCAACAGTATAAATCTTGAATGTCCACTATTCAAAAAATGTCAAAAGAGCTTCGTCGTCTACAAAGTTCACTGTTTTGATCAATTTTGAATTCATCTCATGTACAGTTCAGTTCAATGTTCACTCAGAAACTTCAACAGGAATTAAGTCCTGTATCACTCTACGTAAGGGACGGACCATTAGAAAACTTATGGGGGGGGCGGGCGAAGTACAAAAAAAAAATTCGCGCAAGGGAAAATTAAATGAAAAAAAATTCTTGCAAGCCAATTAACCCCTAAGAAATATTCATGCAAGGGCCTGAAAAAAATTCATACAAGGAATTTGATACCGAAAAAAAATTCCTGCAGCTCGAAAATTCCCCTCCCCCCCCCATAACTTTTCTAATGGTCCGTCCCTAATACTTGTGGCTTTCGATCCCCTTTGCCAGCAACCTTGACCTTTGCTGATCGAATCTGACCATCTCTACCCGGTAACAGTTCTTGAACCTTTGCCAGTTTCCAAAATGTTCTTTTCGTCAGATCAGACTTCACGATCACAATGTCACCTACTGAGATTGGGCTCTCCTTGTTTTGCTTCTTACATCTCTCATTAGAGCGCTCTCGTAGACTCAAAAGATACTCGTGCTGCCATCTCTTGGTGAACTGATGCAGTAATCGTTGGTGATGCTTAGCTCTCTTTGTCAAGGTCTGATTAACACTAACAACTTCGAAATGCTGGTTACTTGGTGCACTAGTAATTCGTCTACCAGTAATTAGATGAGATGGCGTAAGTGGAGTGGAAACTGACTCTTCATCATCATAGACATATGTTAACGGTCGTGCATTTACGATTGCTTCGATCTCCACCGTTGTGGTTTGTAGCTCATCATAGTTCAACGTAGAGCGTCCCACTGTTTTCTTCAATGGTTGCTTTCTTCAGAGAGCGGTGCATTGTTTACTCTCCCCTTGCATCTGATGATTTGTTGGTTGTCAAGGAACAAGTTGAATTGCGTGACATAGACGGGTGGAAATGTTCCCCTTTTGCTTTGAAGAAATTCGAGTTCTTTGGCAAATGAGGCTTTCTGTACAGTCTTGATCCACAGCATTTCAGCTTGATTTAACTCTTGAGCATTAAGTTCCCTTTTTGACGAATGTTCTGGTAGCTTGTGAGTTTCACGGTTTGATACACTGTTCTTCGCAGTACCTATGAACCGTAATAGGTAGGCTGTCACGCGGAATAATCGTGTTACACTGCAGTATCGTTCAATGTCAATGACTTGACTGAGATTGATTGAATGGTCTTCTGACTCTGTCGTGACCAGAGAGTGCGTGACACTCACAGGGCTTCGTCATCAGACAAAGCACTTGTTTGGGGCGACTCAGGCCAATGTTCTCTCACTAACTTCAGAAACTTGGGCCCATTCCACCATGTCTGGTTTTGTGCTAATTGCTCTCCTCCACATCCTCGTGATGGTAGATCAGCGGGGTTCAACTCCCCGGGACAGAAATTCCAGTTGGCTTCGTTAGTTAGTTCTCGTATCCTGCTGACCCGGTGTTGTATGTAAGGTTTCCATGCTTTGGCATTTTTTATCCAACACAGCGTGGTGAATGAATCGGTCCACAAAAATGTTCCTTCAATTGGAAGAACGGATTGTAACGTTTGCTGTGTTGAGTGAACTAGTTGGGCTAGCAATGCAGCTCCTAGCAGTTCCAACCTGGGAATTGACTGACGTTTACTCGGCGCTACTCTCGTCTTGGATGTCATGATGTTGACTTGGATTTCACCATTGCTGAATGCGGTTCTCAGGTACACAACAGCTGCATAGGCTCTTTTCGACGCATCTGAAAATCCATGGATCTGATAGGAGCATACTGCTGACTGCGCTGGTGAGTAATTGGCATAACATCGGGGAACTCGAATGTTCTTCAGAGCATTTAGGTCATTAATGAACGTTTTCCACTTCGCTAAAGCTTCTCCTTCCAAGTTTTCATCCCAATTGACCCTCTCAACACATAAATCTTGAAAAAGGACTTTCATGCTTATTGTAAATGGAGTTAACAGTCCAATCGGATCAAAGATTTTGGCTGACAGTTTCAAAACACATCGTTTGGTAGCTGGAAGGGCTTCTGCGTACTCAATCAACTCAGAGAGGTCATAGCGAAATTCATCTCGAATGACATCCCAGTAAATCCCGAGAATCTTCACCAATTGCTCTGTTTCCAGTTTATCATCTTTGGCACTCGATGACTCTTCTTTCTTGAGATTTTGTGTACTTTCACTTTCTTTGGGAGGGGATTCCCAAACTGACGGTCCTCTTCTTTCTTCATCCTGCTTGATTTTTTCGCGGAAGGACTGACAGTTAGAATTCCACTTACGCAGTGAGAATCCTCCATCTTTCATGATTTCCTGTGCTTTGTCGTACAAGTTCACAGTTTCATTCTCGCGAAACACTCCTCCTGCCAGATCATCAACATAGAAGCTGGAACTTAACAAAGATGTTACTTCTGGTTCCTTTTCTTTGTACTTGGACAGATGGAGTTTTATGGTACTTGCCAGGATAGCTGGACTTGGAGTTAAGCCAAACACAAGCCTTCGAAACTGGTATTGCTTTATTTGCGGACGATCTTTCTCAATGTCATCGAACCATAGAAACCTCAGCATACTTCTGTCTTCTGGGTTGATCTGTATCTGATGGAAGGCTTTTTCGATGTCAGCTACTACAGCAATTGGATACCCTCGAAACTTAACCACAATATCAAATAGGTGTGGCACTAAGTTCGGTCCTTTCTCTAAACACTCGTTAATTGAAGCAGTTGACTTGTCAGATTTGGCTGAACCATCAAATACAACTCTCAATTTTGTAGTTTCCCGGTTCGACCGAATTACGCCATGATGAGGTAAGAAATGCATTGGAGCTTGGTCGTAGTTGTGTTCTGGTACGGCTTCGATTATCCCGGATTTGACTTGATCCTTGATCACATTGTCATCATCTCTCAATAGTTCCTTGTTTTTCTTCAGTCGCGAGTGAAGCTGTCTCAATCTTGTAACACACAATTCGTACTCGTTTGAAGCAGGAACAAGGCCTTCCTTCCAAGGCAGACCAACTTCGTATCTTCCTTCATTCTCATTGAAATGAATACTCTCCAGGAACTCTCCACCATCTGACTGTGACACGGGTGGCTTCTCTCCTACTCCTAATGACTCAATGTCCCAGAATTTCTGCAAGGCATTACATAACTCATCGTTCTCACTATGACTGATGTCAAATGGGCTCAAGGTCATCAATTCCGGCCTCTCTATGATGAGATTTGTAGTTGCAAACTTCTCTCTTGATTCTTCAGCACTTGTGGGACCAGACAAGACCCATCCGAACATGCTGCTAACTGCTACGGGACCACTGCAGCCACGAATGACATCCCCAGACACAATATCGAAATAATAATCAGATCCAATTAGCACATCTATGTCCTGTTGACCTGTTTCAGCAATGCTCATGTCAGCAAGCTCGAGACCTTGCAGATGTACGTGATTGTCGATGTTAACTTTAGCTGACACCGCCGAGCAAATCCTCGGGCAACATAGTGCAGATATCTTGATTTCTCCTTGAGATCCTTGCAACCGCAAGTTCACAACATCACATTGTTGCTTCGTATATCTTTCGTCTCCAAAGGTGTTAAGATGCAATGTTTCTGACTTGACAGGGGACAGATTAAGCCTCGATTTTAATCTGGTTGTGATGTAGGTGCGTTGACTTCCGGTATCCAAAAGTATTCTAACTGGTGCGGCTTTAGAACTGGCAACATTGACAGCCATGGCTTTCGCTGTTTGTAAGAGCACAGTTCCCTTTGCCTTGTTGCTCACTGTTGTTGTTGTCATTGTCTCTTCGGCTGAAACTTCTTTTGGTTTCGGTTTCCCTTGGTCAAGCATTGAACAAATCGACTGATGATGCCGCTGCTGGCAGTGTCGGCATTTTTTGGGATTCGTGCAGTCTTTCGCACAGTGATCAAAACGCAAACAATTGAAGTATCGTTTATCCCTTTCCAAAATACTTCTTCGTTGAGCGGTATCTTTTACCACACCACATGATGCAGAGTAATGCTCGTTTTGACAATAGGTGCATTTGATTTTGAAGTTCCCACCTTGCTGAGAGACGAGTGAATTCGCGGTTGGCGTTTGATTTCGAAACTTTGAATCACGGCCGGGTGGTTGAACTTTCCCGCCTTCGCTTGTTTTCGCCATGGTCATCTCGCTTGCTTCCCGCGCTTCGACTTCAACCTTTATCACGTTTAGCAACTCCTCCATTTTCCATACAGAATCCTTAGAGTTCCTGGCTATCTGCAATCGAATCTCAGATGGCAACTTTGACATAATAACAGGAATTAGGAGACTTCCATATTGATCTGAAGTTACGCCGAGCGATGCCAAACCGCGGGAATGAACACAAATTTGATCGTAGACGTATCGAAGACTGGCTGGGCGATCATTGGAACACGGCGAAACCTTGAGAAGCTGATCCATATGTGCGCTGATAATTTGTTGGGGACGCCCGAAACGTTCTTGTAATAAATTGACTGCTGCGTTGTAGTTCGCTTCGGTTAAGGTAAGACCCTGAATAGCTCGAGCGGCGGCCCCTTCAAGGACAGAATTGAGGTAGTTGAACTTGTCGATATTGGAAATCCCTTCGTTACGATGAACCGCCGATTGAAATGAATCCCAGAAGGTATTCCACTTGGTCACATCTCCTCTAAACTTCGGCAGGTACAACTTCGGTAATCTTGCACGGACTGCATTTTGATTCACTGGCTGTGATGTCGTTTGAGGAGATCCCACGTGTTGCTGGGTTGGCATGTTCACCTTGCTCGCATTCTCGATTTTGCATTTTAGACGTATAATTGAGGCAGTAAATTCTTCTGACTCTTCGATTTCTTTATCAATCGTTGTAACTTCGCATAAAGATAATATCTCTTGGTCCATTTCGCTAAGAGACTCTTGTTTTCCATCCAAGAGTTGTCTCATAACATTGAGCCGTTCGTAATCCTTGTCTTCGCTTTGCAACATTTCGGTGAATTCTTGATCCAGTTTCGATACATATCGTCGGTGTCCTTCACGTATAACTCGCAGTCGTTCCAAATTCGATGTATTCGCTTGCATACTCGATGTACTTGATATCTCGTGTGTTTTTGACTTCGGTTTACCCTTTTTGGGAGGCATTGCGATCGAAAATCTGCCCCTCGTTGGGCGCCATTTAGTAAACACAACTGATCATGTTTAATAGTCGAAATCGAAATTGCTTACTGACAAAAATATTCCCGCGTCTCGGGTTACTTGATGGTGCAATAAGATCACGTGACTACAATATTACGCAGACATCAATAAATTAACATAAATTATATAAAAATGTTCACAACAAACAATGATCGAGAGGCCAGGTTAATGACCAACGGTGGGAGGAAAAAAAAGGTTTAGTAGGAGTGCGCACAAACTGGTTTTGCACGCCGTTTATGTCGTTTATTCAAGTGTGGACCCGAGAGAACTGGGGTGAGGGGAAAAAAAAGGAAGACGGGTGGGAGTGGAGAGAGGAGTTTTGGAGGAGGGTAAAGTCAATAATGTCTTCTCTACAGAGAATAATTTGTCCTGTTACTGGTGGTGCTTCGGGCTTAGGAAGAGCAACAGCACAAAGATTAATACGAAATGGTGCTAGACTTGTTATAACTGATCTCCCAACGAGCGATGGAGACAATGTGGCCAAAGAACTTGGAGAAAATAGCTGTTATTTTTCGCCTACCGATGTTAGTGAGACGGAGTACATATACAAAAGCTGTTCAATTTTGCTTCGGTCAGTCTTTTTTTCTTTGACCTCCTCTTATTTCCTTTAACAATTTAATATATCTTTCAGCCCGCAAAAGCTCTTTTAATATCGCTTTGTGTTTTGCTTGTTGTGCAGTCATTTCTCTTGGGGGAGTAACTGTAGAATTCAGGGCCACATATACAGGGCCAGAAAATACAAATTGGTCAGAATCTTTTGTTAAACGAGACAGATAACAATAGCAGCTTTTGTTCTTCAATGATATGGAAATTAGTGGCCCTGTATTCTATAATTTAGCCCTCTTGGGTTTTTCGGATATATGGGTATGGGTGTAAATTTGCTGGATGTCTAGGGAGCACAAATTTTGATAAACTGTAGATTGTTCAAAACCAGTAATTATTATTGGTAATGTTAATAACATCAATTTGCTTTTCTCTTGCCAATGAATAATAGATCATGAAAGACATGGTTCTATATGCCACGTAGACCCCCGGGGGGGGGGGGGGCACTTTAGGAATTTCTGGGTGGGGATGTGCCGCTGGGGGCCTGGAACCCTTAACCTTTACCAGAGCTAGTTCAGCTGAATTTTGCTACCCTATACTAGAGTAAACTCCCCAAATCCCCCTATCCTACAGTAGCTGTGTACCTAGTCTAGAAAAAATCTTCAACCAACTGATCAGTTTCCTGAAAAATGATACCCTATTCTAGAGCCAAACCCTCTGATTTATATACCCTATCCTAGAGTAAACTGCTTGAAAACCATACCCTTCACAGCGGCACATACCTATATAGCTATATGGCAGTACCCCCGGGCGTAGACCATCCTAAAATTCTTGAAACTCAGGTTGAACAACATGGGAGATGAGGTATACTACTGTCATCTTAAGCATGACTCAAGAGAGTGGCTACTTTGCTGCCTCCAGCACAATTTTTGTGTTCTTACAGTCCTTTTTTTTTCAAATAACAATAGCGTTTTCAGGTCCAGGCTGGAGTATTATTATTTTTCTGCCAATTTGAGGCTGAAATATTCTTACGACTATTCTTGGATGATAGAGAAAATTATCTCTGTTTAACAATGTCTAGAGGTATCAAATACACTGCTTGGAGTCAAGATGTGTATCATGTTACAATGTGACCACACAGCTAGATGTAGTGCTGTTTTAATGTTTAACTGGGTAGTTTTGCTGTTTAGAAGCTGGCAAAAATTAACAATTGCCTTACTTTTTCACCTAGATAAAGTTGATTGTAATTTACGGATCGTCAATATGCAAAAATTCTGAAAACTCTTGGCCT
Source organism: Porites lobata (assembly GCA_942486035.1). Taxonomy (NCBI): domain Eukaryota; kingdom Metazoa; phylum Cnidaria; class Anthozoa; order Scleractinia; family Poritidae; genus Porites; species Porites lobata. The sequence goes on from CALNXK010000008.1 coordinate 2,487,568, forward strand.
ATGCTATATTCTTATCCTATTCTTAAAAATTTTTAAATTTCAGGCTCAAATTATTCTTATATAGTATTATAAAAGTCTAACAGCATCATCTTCCAAATCAAAAGCAAAACACGTCCACACTGAATTTCTACATTATTATTCTTAGCCGCTTGCAGAGAGTCATGCAGTCGGCTGCCTGAATGACTGCACCAATCCCTAAGTTTGCTAATTGTAGGCCCCTCATATATGCAGGAAACTCTTTAGCCCAAACTTTGAAATAGGTCCTCATTTTCTAAAGAAGACTTCAAAATACCCATGAACAATGCTTCAGTTTTTTCTTGTTACGGTCACTTTTTACATGCCCGGTTCGGTAAATAAGCTTAACTTAACTTATAATTTGCAGCAAAATCAAAAAAGCTCACAACTTCACGATCTATAAAAACTGATAAAAACAAGAGCTAGCCTAGCCTGCGTAGCAAGCGTTTCCGTTTGGTTTCGGAGCAAAGAAAGACCGAGGAACGGGATTCTCGGTTTTGGCCGCGCGAGAAATGAAACAAGAGCAAAAAACTGAAAGCTCTTTTACTTACGCCATTTTTCGCGCGGTCTTAGACTCTCGTTCCTAGTTCTTTGCTCCTAAACCGCACGGAAACGCTTGCTACGCAGGCTAGAGCTAGCCTACCTTGAGCTTATCTGTACCATGACTCTAATCCTTATATAAAAAAAGCCTTTTGAAAGAACTGCAAATAACATCTTACCTCAGAAGCTCGAAAATCATTGCATGACTTCTTCTTTAATACTGGATCATTCTTCTGGTTACTACTGTCCTTCTTCGAACTCTTTATTTGGACACCAGGCTTGTGCTTTCATTCCTGTCCCACGCTTTCTAGCTCTCCAGCATATGAACATATGCGTTGACCGAAGAAAATTTCGAACATACTTCGCACTCCTGTAAAATTCTCCAAAAACCCATCTGGGAAAACGCTTCAAAACTGTTTCATACACAAGTCTTCCACTAGCCTGAGATCATGCCCTCTCCCTATTATCCCTATATGTCTCGAGCCAAAGAAGCAAAGAAGCAAAAAAAAATAATAACGCCTGATCTCAGGTTAGTCTTCCACCGGATCAGCAAAACGAAACGAACAAAACTCATACTACAGCCCCAGCCTCCTCCTCAGGCGCTTCGTTTTTCGCATGGCAGAGGCGAGCGAGGCGAGCGCGAAACGCGAGTGACTGGTGATGAACCGCAAGGGACCATGGGAAGGGTACAGACAGCAGGCTAAGCCTAAGGCGAAGCCTCGTTGTGTCCTTCCCGCAGCCTCGTTCCCAGTCGTCCTCGGCGATTTTGGATGTGACGTCACCTGTTCCAAGCCTCCCCTGGTCACTTGGATAGCGCGAACAGGCCTGGGTACAAGGCTGTCCTTCCCGCCTTCCTTTGCGCGCACATTTTCATCAAAAGAGAGACGTCTGGGTACGAGGCAGCTACATCCCTAGTTGGTAAGTCAAATGGTAGAGACACGATCACAACGCACTTTGATTGGAAGAAACAAAAACGCATTCTATTGGTTGATAGGTGAGAGGACCAAACTGCAAGGGAGGACACAACTGCAACGCTACAGGCGGTCGCTCAAAGACCCCAAGTATGAAAAAGGCCTGGAAAAAGGCTATTTTAAACACGCGCTGGCGAGTCGAGCAGGCCTGTCAACCCCATTTTAGACAACCTCCTCCCCAGGGCTTTTCCCTCAAAAAAGTTTTTGAGGGAAAAGCCCTGGGGACGAGGTTGCATTTTAGACCCATTTTACATAAAAATAAAACAACAACAAAAGAAACACCTCTAGCTTCAAGCAGAAGAGGATCGCCACGCGGGTATTAATGCTCAAGGACAAAGCGGCTTTACCGTTCTTGCTACAAAAAAAAAGAACGAAAGTTGCTCTTGTTAATGCAACTACTGAGGTACAAAGCCAACCTGGCAACTGATCAGGGGCACCCAACGAGAATATAGTTCAAAGCCACTCAAACATAGTATTGTCAAACGTATTTTAGTATTTAAACGGTAGATATAGGCATGCTTTTATCCCCAAAAAATTTTTCATCGTTCGGCTTTCCTAGCTGAAAGTCTAGTGTTTCGAAAATTATAGGGATCAAAACTTACCTTTTCGAAAATTTCAGCAAAAGAAAAGGCTCCCGAAAAGTCTAGGGGACCTTTTTAGAGTTAAAATCCGTTAAAAATGGGCAATTATACTATTTTTTTAGATGTTCGAAAATGGTAGGAGAGGCAGGCAAGCAAGAAATTTTACAAAAAATGTTTCGAAAATTCTAGATCTCACATCGCCTTCCGAACAGATATTTTTCGAAAATTGACGTTGGGTGCCCCTGACTGATGAGGCTTGCGTGGAGAACCTAAACCATGGTCTTGTCTGATCACAAAGTGGCAATAACAAAACAGTCCAAACACTATTACCAAGGGAAAGAAATACGCGCTACAGTCAAGACTCACATTAGCTTTAGCAAAACACTAAGGTGGAGCCGACTAAAGAAAAACGCTTAGTTATTCAGATCCAGAAGACACTTCGGGGAAAATTAGAACCCTTATTCAGCCGTAATAAAAAGACTGAGGTCAAAGAAAATGCTCTTGTATCAGAGGGCAAATCCTGCCGACCAGAAACAAAAACCACAGTAATGCACCTATCAATGTAAATTCCGTGGGGGGAGGGGAGTGCGGGCAAGGGGCGGAGATTTGACGCCTGAGACTATCCCCCTGTCGGGCTTTTGATCGTGCGAAGCGACCCCGGGGTCGGGACATTTGACTTTGACCGATAGAAGCCTGGTATCAATTCAGAAGCAGTAACCAAGTCCGTCCCTCGAGGCTTTCTGAAAGTCACGCTGTTGGAGAAAGTTATGAAGTTTTTATTTGTTTTAATGGCCATAATCCGATACTTTACACTGTCATCTAAACAGATAATAGGGCCATTTATACGAGGAAAAATAAGACGCGTCTTAAATAAGACGCGAACTTTCCGTATAAACGGCACATTTCGTCTAAACTAAGACGCGGCTTAGCTAAGACGCGTCTTATTAGATAAGACATGCTCATATAAATGGTACAGTTCGCGTCTTATGTAAGACGCGTCTTATTTTTCCTCGTATAAATGGCCCTAATGTCTATTTTGAGAAAGTTTTTGTCTTCAAGTTCCCATCTGATTGTAAACCTCGATTGAAATCGAATTCTACCATGAAAGTCAGAGGACTTTTTACAGGTCACTGATCCGACCTGTTCCGACACGTTGAGCCGATGTTATAAAGCATTTTACGTTTCTTTAATATAATAGCATGGTAAATCTTCCTGGAGTGATTATGTTGTTCAAAATAAGAGATGCTAGTGGAGAGAGAAAAAACTTAATTACAGCGAGTAACTTAACGGAGCTTACGTTAACCTTAAATAAAAGTAGTAAGAACGTACTTTTGAAATGTTCTTTCATTCGTTTTATATAGTATTATAGTATTGTTTGTTTACATTTTTCCCCTGGGGCGGGGGTTTTTTGACACTTTCGATTGACCTTTCGTTTCCCACCCTGGGGAATTTGATCAAAAAATTTTAAAATTTGTCAAATCCCCACGCCTTGCCCGCCCCCACAGGGTTTACATTGATAGGTGCATAAATCCGGATATGTGTGCCATGACCTCTCAGTGTGAAACAAGCGCCTAAAATCACATTTGCTCAGTGAAAATGTAGAACCTTCCAGAGCATAATCTACCCAGCAGAGGAAAAAAACTTTCTTTGGACGAGCAGCATTTTGGCATGAGGTAAAAGTCGTTTAGGCCTACCACCCCCTTTTTTTGCGAGCAAAACACGCTGTCTCCTTCTCTTACGGCGAAACAACGATCAACCCTCGTGCTCGTCTTACAAGAAAAGTGAATCGAACCCACGAAAAAACGGCACTGGGACAGTTCCGCTTTGGTTTCTTGGGGGCCGACTCGTTTGTTCGGCCAAGATGATAACCACATTTCTCGCAATTTGGAGGCTTCCTTCGATTAAAGTGCTCTTGGATGCACGAACGCATGGCCGACACACGTGGCTAACACGGAAAGAAGGATAGAATAGCAGCAACAAAGGAAACGAAATGAATAACGAGAAAATGGAACAAATAAGACAACGAACAGCCAACGAGCAAAAAAACAGCGTTAACAATACCTTTACCGAACGAAGTGAGACGAATGGAAGGAATCGACCACATAACGGTCAAGAAAACTGCACTTGCAAAGCGAAATGGATTGGACAACAAGAAACAAGACTAAAAATAGAAAATAAAAGCGAACCTCTTGGCACAAGAAACAATGAACAAATGCAGCGTGAATAAACCTACAGATAAGCCAAACGCGAAAGATGAAGACAATCGAGCACGAAATGAGCAGAATGAGCCGTGTGGTTTATGTTACAACCCCATGGCGAAATACTGAATAAGCCAATCGGATGGCTTACAACCCTCGCAACCCTATCAAACAAACCAGCCAATCACAGAGCACGTTACTAGAGGTGCGTGTCAACTGCATAAAAATCTTAGTTTCTATCTTCTTGTTGCTCTTATTGGTTCGGGCCTGCGCAGTTGGGACGACAACAAGAATCCTGTTAATCCTGCATTTGATCTTGTATACTGCTCCCTGTCTGTCCTCCGGTTTGTCTTTGTCCTTGACATTAGTAAGCAGTCGCCGTAAAGTGGTTATCGGTTTGTGCGCAACACGTATATTGTAAGGTTGTAATATACGTGCAATAGTTTCAGAGGTGCCTCTGATGTACGGTATAGTCGCTGTCCTAACAGGGCCAGAGTTTGTCTGAGAGTTGGAATCAGTGTTACTGTGAGTGTTCCGTCTAACAAAGTCCGTGTTGTAATTGTTCTTACTAAAAACGTTAAGATAATCAGTCTCGTCTTGTAGGCTGTCATGTGAGTCGCAAACTAGTCGCGCTCGTCTCGTCAGAGTCCGGATAGTAGTAATCTTGTGAGAGGTCGGGTTGTACGAAGACTGGTCTAGTAATCGGTCGGTATGTGTCGGTTTTCTGTAAATAGTCGTTTTTAGTTTGTTGTTGTCGCGAGTGACCAAGCAGTCTAGAAAAGGTATCTTACCAGGGAGCAGTATACAAGATCAAATGCTGCGACTGCCAGGCTTCTTACATTGGTGAAACCGGCAGAAACCTAAGCACGCGACTGACCGAACACAAACGCGCGACGAGGAATGGTGACGTCAACAATCACATTGCTGAGCACCATTTAAAGACGAAACATCAAATTGACTGGGACTCTGCGACATGTATAACGTATTCTACAGACTACTATCAACGTCTTACTTTAGAAAGCTGGTTTACTAACTTAGAACAAACGCCACTGAATCGTAGCCAACAGTTACCAGCGCCATACAAACGACTTATTGACGAGATCAAGGAAAACTAACTACGAGAGAACAACTGGAGAACTGACAATTTGACTAGCAATAGACGACTGTTTAACTGTAACAATAGACGGATCGAAACGCACCAATCACTGATTACGAGTCTTCATAGCCAATAACATCACGGCTTAACTGACAGACGACCAATAACATCGCGACATAATTGACCAATCAGATCAATAACCAGAGTATAATACCATCAACTGACGTGACACAACTCACTTTGACTCTGAAGATGACTACCGCACAGGTTGTCGAAACGTCAGTCACTGTCAACAACAACAGTCCTATTCAGGACTACGTTCACCCGGACGATCAAACTCAACCTTTTGATATGACTCCTGGGTTCAAACCTTTCACAAGAACCCTGTTGTCGCAAACGGATTATCCCAGAGGTCCAGATCCATGTCGCTGACGAAAAGGATCGCGGCCTCTGGGAACGAGATTGGCCTATTAGCGGCACCGCAGCCGGGACCGCAGAAATACGTTCTTGAAGTCGCGATACAGTATTTTGGTAGTCAGCGTCATCTCCTTTTCAAATTCAACACACCGGCAACTTCAAATTGGTTTTCAACGTGAGCCCGGCAAGCGATAAAAAAACCCTAAAACTTAGAGCGAAAACTTTAAACTTCACCTCTCCTTTCCCTCTTCCTTTCCACACATTATATATTGTGCCAAAGACAAGCTGTGCTTGGACAGCAAGTGAATTTTTTGAACGTTTCGCGGCGCGATAGTCTTCGTGACATGATGATCGATGTTGCGCCGATGTTGTGTGCAAAGGCCAGAAACAGGCACCTTTCCGAGGGCTGTAACGGTCCCCTAAGCTGGAGCCGTTTGAAATGGTTTACCAGCGCCACTTCGACAAGACGACCGCAGGGGCAGTTATTTTAAACTCTATATGAAGCTGGTACTTTGCTGCCGAATTACCCGTTGGTGCAATAAGTGCAGAATTGAAGCGGCAAAGATGTTAAACAACTGGCCAAAGTGAGGAAAAAACCGAAAATACCACATTTCCGCACTCCTGTTTTATTCTCTATTTATTCTATCCCCCTACAGTCGAACCTCGATTATCCGGACTCGTTGGGACTGGACAAAATACGCCGAATAATCGAAAATATGAATATTAATGAGGCAATAATGTAAAAATAGAGAATAAACAAAACAAAATTTAATTGTGAATAAGCTCCGCGTTTAACTGCGCGGAGAAATGTTTTGCTTTCTCCTGAAATCGGCTTTCCAGTTGATTTTTGCTGAATAAACCAGGCATACAAAGCTTTATCCAGCTGCTCATCATTTGTAACGTGAGGCAGTGTCTTAACGCGAACGAACATGTTTCAGACTTATTAAGGTGTAATTCTGAGAAGACCTGTTTTCGTTAATTTAAGAGATTTTTAGAAATTCAGCTCCCTTAAACATGATTTCTCCACGGAATAAAGTGCCCTCAAAAATAACGTAATCGCCGAATAATCTGAAGTTCTGCTTTCACGCCACGCCATGGAGGCATTGGAGAGATTTAGCACGACGTTCAAGGCTAACGGCATACGTCAGCAGATAAAAAGCAGAGCATGATATGTACGTTAATACAATGCACCACCTAAGAACAAATAGATCATATGAGCAATCACGTCCAAAATAGAAAAGCCCCTGGACTGGAAAACCTCAACGCAGAATTGCTCATAGCAGACCTAGAGCTTGCAGCCGAGATACTTCTTCCACTCTTAACAACTATATGGGAAAGAAGTGAGATACCAACGTACTGGACAGAGGGCATCATTGTATAAATACCAAAGAAAGAAGTCCGCAACAATTGCAATAATCGTCGGGGAATCGAATCACACTTTTATCCATCCCAAACAAGACTCTCACGATGATCATCATCCTGCGGCTAAATGATGCAATACACCTGCAGCTGAGGGATGAACAAGCGGGCTTCCGGAAGGGTAGAGGACCATAATTGGGGTGTCACAAGCAGCCCAATAACTAGAAACATACAATCCAAACAGAACATAATAGGATTAAAAAACCCCAACTGTCAGGAAGCAACTAGCCGGCTATTTACAAGCATAGCCGAGGATTTTAACTCGGGACAACTGACAATAAACCAGCTGGTGGTCAGAGCGGGACTAGAACCACATTGCGAGTCCAAGGCGCTAGCCACTGGGCCACACTGCCTCGCCTCCTTGGTGACTTGAACATCTTTCGAAAGTGTTACAAAAACCAAAGATTTGAAGACCAAACTTGCCATGTAGTTTATTCTCACCACTAGTGTTGTTTAGATTTCCAAGCAGCTTTGTACACAACAAAGAAAAGGCGAAGTAAATTGTCCACTATCTGTTTTGACAGTAACCTTGTTTTGCCAGGGAAATCTTGGTCACATAAGTCTCTCAATAGAATTGTCATTATCAAGCGATGTTCAGGTCCATGAACTTCGCGTCCTGTTTTAAAAAATAACATTAAGGAACCGATGTTATAGTTAACTTCAAATTTAAAGGACTTAAGTTGATTGTATTATCCACACACTTTTACACTGATATCACACGACCAGGTAATAGAGCGATTTTCGTATGACCTTGAAATAGAAACGCGCGAACAAAACAGAAACAACAAACGAACGGAAATACAGCGATTTGATTGGTTATCGAACGGATCTGACAAACGCTCATGGCTTTTGGTTGGTTAAGCGAACGCTCCGGTGAAAAAACTTCATGCCTGAGAACTTTCTAGAAATGAATCGATACTTCGCTGTGACATCATACTGCAAAACGATTGGCCAATCGAACAATGCCTTCTCCATAATAGGGTTTTCTTAGGCGGGAAAACGAACAGTCCACGTTCTGATCTTTTCATCCATTGGCTGATAAAACAAATAACGAACACTTACCGAAGGCGAAACCATTTTTCAAGGTCATACGAAATTCGCTCTAAGGTAGACCTTATTCACGGTACCCGCCATCTTTGCACGCGCTTGGGGACTGATGGGATGAAAGCAACATCACGTGGTTTCACAGGCGGGCAAACAAATCTTGGTCGTGTTTGTTTATTTCTTGACAACAGAAAATGAAATGGAACGTTTTATCTTAAAGACGATCATTGCAAATTATGGGTGGAAATGATCGTTCTTATTTTTTGAATTCGGTGGGTAAAAAATAGCAGTAATCGAAAAATAGAAAGCGCGCGACACAACACAAAAGGGTCTCCACGGAGATGTGCTCACAGCAAGCAATCATGTGAAACTTGTCCAAACTCGACCTGTACATTTTGCTAGTCTAAAACTGTCCTCGCGTTTTGAGAGAATAAACTCAACTGCATATACCTCGACCGCGATTTCTTCTATTCGCAAAATTTATCGCTTGTTTGCTCCCTGAAATACCATGTGACATTGCTTTTACCCCAATGATTTTAAGGCGCGTGCAAAGATGACGAGTATCTTGAATAAAATCAAATATATCTTCCAGTTAGTACGCGCCTAACGTATCTCACTAGCCTGACTGTAAGTTACGATATATTAAATCGAAATACTGTACACAAAAGAATACTTTAACAGCATCATGTTCGACGTTGCTTATTGTCGACTGTATAAAACCTCCTAGTGCTCCTTGGGTCCGTTTTTAACTGTTTTTCATTATTTTAGGGCAAAACTATCAACTTTTTTGTATTTTCGTGTTCCATATTCCCGGGAAATACCCGAAAGAAAGAGACAGCGATGCAATTCACATCACTTTTGGTTATAAATCGCGGATTTTGTTCTCACTTAAGGACCTCAGGATGTAAAACTGATGTTTTTTTACCTATAAGGAAATCTCTTAAGGCAGTTAAAGAAAAATATATAAAAAGAGTTTCAAACTCCGTCTTATTCTGTATTCAATTTCAACGAGTTTCGCGCATTTCAAAAAATACCGCTCTAAAATGGTTCCGGAAATTGGTTCCTTGCGTTAAAAAAAGGATCTTTTGGGTCATATAAGGCCGGAGCCTTGGTCCCCTTTGGAAGAGGAAAGAGAGAGGAAAGAGCTTCCCCGTATCTATCATACGGGAGTTATCACTCTCCTCTACCCAGCCAGGCCTGTAATATCTGCATTGTAAATTAGGTATGCATGTTTGTATGTATGTATGTACATATTAAAGTGGAGAATTCAAACCGGTCCAGCTCAAAAATTGTCAAGAATGGAAAAAACATTTAATAGCATCTCAAAGTGTTTCGACACTTCTCAATTCTCTTCTGCATAGCTTAAAGGGGCTAATCCTATGTCACAGGGATATTATTGTTTTAGGTCATTTATGTGCTGAAGCCATTATTAAGTGCCCCTAGCAATACACAAACTTCTCCTGTACAGTTATGTAGAAGATACCTAACAAATTTCATCAGGGAGCAAAAATCATAATATTTCTAGGAGATTCTTGTAGGCATGGTATTATAACTTGAAAAAGTTGGCCCAACACTTTCCAGTTTCAATCCATGTCCATCCTTGCAGTCCATAGCAAAAGACAACAGGAAACAGTTTCAATGCTTAAATATGACTCTTTTAAGAGTCATATTATAAAAAAACAAAACTGGATCATTATTTTTGGAATTCAATTGATGGAAAGACACTATTAAGCTTTTCAAAAAGATAGCAAATAGCCTGACATAACCTCTTTTAAACTATCCCATAATTATTGTCTACATTACTGCATTTTTGTAAACAAATGACTTCCAAATTCAAAATGCTAACCAACAGAACACACCTTTTATTTCTGTCAATCATCCTATTCGACCACTCAAAATCATAGGTTTTCTTTGCCAGGTTATAAAATCATCCCAGTGAAGACATTTTATGTGTAAAAAGCTTTACCATAGGATGATCATAATTTTTTTAAAAAAATAAAAAATTACAATACTAAGAATACAGACAAGAAAAGAATACCTTAGATAGCTTCCTCTCCATTGATAACCTAAAGAACTCAAACAGTTTGTTGGCAGCACTCCGACAGGCTTCTAAACACTGATTGTACTGTTCAAATAAGGTGAAAATTACTGTCAATACTACAATTTGCACTCTCCTTCAAATATGTGTCCCCTTCAAATCAAGTTCTGTAGCACCCTCATTGAAAGTATTGATTAAGTGTTCCCTTTAAATAAGTGAGCCAGCCCTCCCGCAAATATATATTTAATAATATATTTAATATGTAATCCTATATTTGGTGAAGAGGTAGGATAAAAAGATATTAATGGCATGTGTACAGACACCACCTCCCCTTTCTGAGGAGAGGGGTGTCTGTACACAGGTTAGATATCAATATCAGGGTCGAGTTGTTCAAAACTGGGTTAAGATAACCCAGGGTTAGTGCGAGACTTGAATTCAGATTTGAAAGCTTAAAAAGCATTTCAGTTTTAATTCTTTTTGTCTACAAGTTAATGATTGGAAGCTCTAAAACTTAGTAGAGAAAATTATCCGAGAAAATGCTTTTGAACGCAAGTAAAAGAAACCCGGGTTAAGTGCTAATCGGCTTTCGAACAACTGGGCCCAGAACTTCAGTGGGGACAGGGGCCTGTTTCTCAAAAATCCCAGCAAATTTTCAGGCCTGAAATCAAATATATTCAAATCAAAATCTAAAGAATAAGAGTGCAGATCCAAGCTAAGAAACCATTCTGTAATATTTTATTAACTGATAGTCTTTTCATGTTATCTGTAAAACTATTGAAACCTTGATCTTGAATGTAAACAACAACAGCTTTCCAGATGTGCTAATTATCAGGACTTTTGAGAAACAGGCCCCAAGACTTTGAGGTCGTTTTCCATTACAGATACAATCTGCTAGTTTACTGTTACCGCATGTTTACTGGAGAGGTCTGAAATATAAAATAAGTGCCCTCCTTCAATAAAGTGCTCTCCTTCAAATTATTGCCACCTTTTTTGACTCAGAAACTGATGTAATAAGCACCATGGGCCCTAATTAAAGCAATGATAGTATGATATCATAGTAAATATATCTTAAATAAGAAATAAGTCATAAATTATATGCGTGTGTTTTTACCTCATGCAGTGTGAAACTTCCTGTTGTTGATGATGTGATCACATTTTTGTTGGTACTATCAAACGCAAATGTTGCAACAGCTGATGCTTTCTGCAAAAATAAATTAGAAATACGTATGGTGACCATGCATCTCCTTGTGCAAAAGAACAAGTAACTGTCCAACAAAACAGTATCACCTTGTGGAAGAGGACTACCTGTTCGTGGCTTTCAATTGGTGATGTCTGCCAACAGATGTGTCTCTGTCCAAAAGTTATCTGAACTACAGAGATGTCTACCTCTTCAGGGTGTTCATTAGAAATTGGAGATCAGAGAATCCTCCGTTTAATATGCAGAATTCTCCGGCTAATGTTTGGCGGCCTATGACTAGTTTTTATTCAGACATGGAACCTCTTTTAAAACATTCTCCTGTAGCATTACACCTTTCTCCTGCTACTAGAATTCTCAAGGAAGACACTGCCTCTTGGAGATCCATGCCTAACACTGGCACCTGAGAGAAAAGATGCCTATCTAGAAAATGTACCAATGCCCAATAAATTATGTATGAAGTTAATGTATAGGTGAATGCCTCTGTGAGATACAGAAGTCTTCATTCTCCGCCCCTTCCCCCTCCCTTTTAAGTTAAAATGATCCATCATAGGCTGCACAATATGTCACTGTCCCCATGCAAGGTTGCATTAACCCTGGGTTCCCCCCAGGGGATGACCATTGTGTTCGATGCATCACAGGAGGTGAGTGAGGTGTCAGGTGAGGACAAAACATGGACCTGGGTTGGGTCCACGGATCCCCCGCCCCCCCATTTTGGACTGGCTATGGACACTTTTTTTTGGTCTCCTAACCGCCAAAACAGAAATATTATAAAGTATAAATGAAGAAAAAGTGAACAATAAAATAATAATATTACACATAAATATACAGCATCAAACAATTTTGCCAAACTGTACACGAAAAGGTCTAGGTTGGCTAGTCATATTTAGATATCATTAATCAATACCTCTAAACCTTATTTTTGTGCTATTTCTGTAGGTTGAAGCCGGCCATAATGTTTATTGTCAGTTTAAGAAGTGTCTACGGACCTGGTCCATCACAGGGGGTCCACAGAGCTGACGGACCTTCATATGGACCCGGTTCAAAATGGGGTTCCATGGACACTGGGTCCATGTTTTGTCGGTCCTCACCCGTGAGGTGTCTGCCTATACAAGGCAGGCCTTTAAACTAGGAGATGATAACCAAGAATGGCTGTTAACATACATTAGTGTACTTCACAAAGTGTATTAATTTTGCATACTTTAAAGTGTCAGTTATGTAATGTTCAGTGTAAATTCTTGCCTAACGTTCTCACCTTTTCTTGTTCTGAGGTAGGATCTAACTGTATTTCACCAGATTCATTCATGGTACATGTCACTGCACAAACTAGACACTTCATTGGAAATCCAGCATCAACCATAGCCATACAAGCAGCATTTATAGCACACGAAAGTAACTTGACAATTAAGGAAAGCCACCATGTATTCTTTCAGAGCGTTAAAACTAAAGTAATGAAATAGCCAAACCTTAAGGGTTGGTTATTTAAACAAATTCTAACTAAGGCTGCAGTTAAAGAAAATATTGGACCTCCAGATCTCTTTCCGAGTGGGTTATTTCAAGAAGGTAAATTTTTCTCCAGTTCACCCTGTTGCTTCCATAAGACTATTCACAATAACTGGTATTAAGATAAAAGTGCTGAGCCAACTGTCAATAGCTTAAAACACAGTTTTGTTAAACACTGGCTAAACTCTGTTTGATAACCAGCTCTAGAAGGTTCAGCTGATATTCCATCCTTATAAAAGCTTAACGAAAGTTGATATTTTCTTCAACCTAACTTTCCAAGTAGCTATTACTTGATTCTGGTTTGTTAAGTCAACACTTTCAAGACCCATTGGTTATAACAGGAGATTTAAAAACATGATAAGCAGATTTGTAAATACTAATACTCCTTGCTATAGTCAGTTTTCCCTTAACTAAAAAAAAGGCTTTATTCACAAACCAGCTAACAATGCTATTCAAGGTAGGGAAAGGTAAATGTACCAAAAAAAATAATAAAGAAAATGAGTCAACCTAACAATCAGAGCTGATTTGTAGTTCCTTTAGTTGTTTTGATGAAAAGAAATTTTTTGTGTCCTTCTGTACATCCATATCAGACAAGTAGAGGAAAAAAACTAGGACTTTTAGTTGAATCATATTTTTCTGTGACTCGTATCAATAATGATGAAGTTTAAAGGATACTGATCCACAGTCCTGCACAATCTGTACCACAACTACAAGTGAAGACCTAGGATGTCTGGTTGTCAGAACCACAGGCTCACAACTGTTACGGATAACTCGCTCAATTAACTTTTCAGCGCAACCTTGAAAAAAGAAAGAATCCAGAATAGAGTTGTTTAGTAGCAGGCAGCAGGTAGATAAAAGTAAGGGAAGAACAGTGTACAACCACAAGATGATGTCCAGTACATTGTAACAAAAGTATAGACTTATGCAGTCGGTTGATTGCAAAATGGAATTGAACCGTTAGAGTACAGTTGAGTAGAGGAGAGTTAAGTAGGAAAAGCAGTGTAGAGAAGCATAAACAGGGTAGAGTAAAGTATAGATGAGATGATGACAGGAGAATCAAGGAGAATTGAGTCAAGTCCAGTAGAGTTGGATCTAGTTTAGTTGAGTTGAATTAGAGCACAGCAAAGTAGAGTGGACTGCTCATAAAGGGGTCACCACCTTTACCTGATAGACTAGTTTGAGTGTCTCAATGAACCCTAGAGCTATGTCGGCTGGAGTCTTGTATTCCTGGTAGGGCCACCAGTGCCAAAAAGGTTGAAGGGTAGAGACCAAACAAAGAGTGGGCTACAAACTAAGAATATTGTTACAGAAATCGGAAGCATTGACAATGAGACAAATGTCACTGCTGGTGCTGTAACAATGCTCTTGAGGGAAGGCCAGCCGGAGTCCCAAACGCGAATAGGACCCATAGAAGCCCCCCAGCAAAGACCGGTCGTCACTTGGTTCCATCCACCAAACTAACATCCTCCTCTCACAAGACATTTCACTTTTCTTATATGAAATTTTCTTGATGAAATGTTCATAAAAGTCAAATTGTCTTCAATTTTTAAGGAAAAAAACAATTGAGGATAGAATGAGTAGGATTCGAACTCGGAGCATCTGATCTGGAATGCATCACTCTAACCCCTACACCACCAAGGATTTGGTGACGAATACCAGTTTGATTTAAATATATAACCCTAACCCCAACCCAAACCCAAACCCTAACCCTAGCCCTAATTTGTTACAAATCATTAATGTGTCAACGTCAGTTTGGCGGATGGAATTAAGTGTAAGCCGCAAAGACCACCGGATACTGGAAAATGAGGGTGGAGGAACTGGGAACTAGCCAAAGCAGTGTCACATCACAGTAAAGTGCTACATAAAGAAACTACTTGCCCAGATGATAGTAGAGCTGAGCACAGTATAATTTCTCTTGCAGTAACAGGAAAACAAAGAGGTGTTTTTCCTATGCATTTTTTCAACCTTTTATTATTTATAATCTAAATTTCATGCTTACCAGGCACACCAATTTTTGGTCTAAATACAACTTCTAGAGTAGCCTTATCTATGAGCTCTTTACTTGATCTAACTTCTGCTGGTCCGTATGCTGCTGCAATTACTTCAGTTTTTCCTAGAAAGTATGATACCCAGCATAACAATGACAAATATGGCACATTCTACATGTGTTGGCTTTTATATTTCTTAATAAGATTAAAGTTCAGTAGTCTAGTCAAAAAACACGAAGTGGAATTCTCCTGACCGCACAAAAAATGCAACCGTACCTTGTGAAAAGCTTGCTGATCCATCAGTTTTATTCAAGAGACACTGTTCACAACGCATTGATCTCAGTTCTGACGAAAATCTCGGAACAGCTACATCACTTGCTCCGTCCGCCATTTTGAATTTGCTCTTGTGTTCGCGGGCTCGTGTAGTTACAGTTCTCCTTCCAGTTAGGGTGGGGTGGAAGAGTAAGGGTCTTTTAGATAAAAAGATGGATTTTTTTTTTCTCTCTTGTCGGTTCTAAGTTTTCAATTAACAATAAAGAATCACCTTAATTTTCTTTCTGAAAGTGAACTGTATTTTTTCATATTCTGTTTATTTTTTACCTTACAATATAAATATGGCTTAAATCGGCAATTCCTCACGCTACCCCTGTACAATTTTACCATCGACAATAAGAACAAGATGGCTGCCGCAACGTTGATGTTGGTGAGAGCGTCGGCAAGGGCTACATTACTTGGCTCTCGCGGCAAAATATCCCATCTAAGGACACTTCCTAATGCTCTTAGGACCTTAAGAGTAAGTTGACCGTCTCCGTTGCTTTTTAGCAGAAGTGCAAGCCCTAATTTACGCGTAAAATTTCGTTGCAGTTGTATTCGACGACAGATGCCGGAGGAATCCCTGAACATGAATTTCAAGACAAACCGAGATTTCCAGGCGCTACGAATTCCTGTTATACCGAAAAAATGGATTTTGTCAATCCCGATGATGGTCAAACGATTCCTGTTTATCGAGTCATGGATCGTAACGGAAATGTTTTTGACGAATCACACGATCCTAAGGTAGAATACCAGTGGGAGTGTTAGGGGCTTGGCCCGTCCCCTAAAAATTTAAATAATGTATTGAACATACCATTTTACAATAAACAACCATCATCTTTCATTAAAATCGGAATTTTATAAAGGAATTTAAACTTCTGCGTATTTTGGTCAGGGAGATAAAGCCATCAAGACAGCGTTACTTTATAGCACTAAGACTTACATGGCACATAACTGGGTCAAGAGTCACAACTGGTAGGAGGAAAATCAGTTGATTATATATGGTGTTATTCAGTTCTATTATTAGTTTTGATAAGAAGTTTGGAACATACAGAGTAGGAAAATATAATTTAAACCAAGGAGAAAGAAATAAACCACAGCATGTACAAGCTTGACAAGGAAGTAAAAAATTGAGAAAAAATTAATCAAAGTAGTGGTCATGGCTGAACTTGATCTCAGGCCTATTGCAGGTCTTGTGCTATGATATTTAGGCTCACCCAGGCGCGGATCTTGAATAGATGCTGACTGATTTCCTAAGGCGCTGAAAGCCCAAGCTTCTAGCGGGGTCTGGGGGCATGTTCCTCAGGGAAATTTTTGGGATTTTAACTCCCCAAAGACTCATTTCCAGTGTTTCTGAGTCATTCAGACTGGGTACTTGCTGACTGTCCAAACCATGTTCAGTTTTCAACTTGTGAAGTTTTGTCTTTTTACTATAACTGTATTAATTTTATTATGAAAAATCTGACCGCTTTTGGTAAAATCATGGAAACCGGTACTGATCTGCGCCTGCCACCAAATAGGCCCAGCACCTTTTATATGGGAAGGGTAGAGATGGAGATGGACAGATGTGTTGTCTGGTATGACTTTTTGGTGTACAGTAAACATAAATTATTAATTTTTTGATATGTATTTTAGTATTATTTTTCTATCATTTTATTTCCTACCTGTGCCAGCTGGACAAAGAGACAATACAAGATATGTACAAGAAGATGACCTTATTAAATACAATGGACCGTATTCTATATGAGTCACAGCGACAAGTAAGACTTACAGTGTGTCAAGTAATTTTTAGTAAAACTTCCAGTAAAAAGTATTGTTGAATCTCCATTAAGAAGCTACCCTTATGGGAACCGGCAAGTGGTCGGTTAATGGAGGTGACAACAATAGGAGAACACTTGGAGGGATGGCCAAAAGGTGGCTGCAGCCACTTGATGGAGGTACAAATGTAGCTAATGGGGGTTTAATTGACAATATTGTTCTGCAATTTTGGTACTTTGATTAATGGCTGTTTAATTGAGAGTGGCTACTTGTCATTGTTCTCCCTAAATTTTGGGGAGAAAGTTCATGAAGGCTTTTATTTTTTAGCATCCTGTCAACCAATAAATGAGCGAAAAGTATTTTAAAACGTCAAAACAAAGAACTGCACAAATGAAGACTGCCTTTGCTGCTAGGGTCAATTTAGTAACACGAGTTGTGGAAGTCGCAAACGTTTCCTGCTGGTTGAGAAAGTCTGGAATTGAGAATCACAGAAGCTCATAAAAAAATTATTGTTAGTCTTGTTAGGAACCAGTCAGCATTTAAATAGAGTAATCAGAGAGAATAGTTGTGTATACTTTTTGTTTTTCCATATTTACTTCCTTTTCTTGTGAGGATTGGCTTGGATCACAACTTACGTATTTTTTGAAACAACTTATTTACTGGTAATGTTAGTGTTGCTTCAAGAGGTAAATTTTACTGGTTACCACCTGATAAGGAGAACACTGCACTTATTGGGTAGCTGCTTAATGGAGGTTCAACTGTAATTAAACCTTCTACTCCAAAACTGATATATTTAAACCATCTAATTTCATAAAGAAGTTCCTCACAGATAAAAAATTTTATAATGCAGCACAAGCTTTTACTACACCTTTGTTAAATTATAGCTCACAAAATTCAGGAAACCATTTCTTTCAGCTGAGTGTGTAAAAACATTTCTTTAAATATCATTTAGGGACGAATATCATTTTATATGACCAGCTACGGTGAAGAAGCTACTCACTTCGGTAGTGCTGCTGCTCTATCGCCTGAGGATGTAGTACTTGGTCAGTACCGTGAAGCGGGTGTGTTGATGTGGAGAGGATTCACTTTAGATGATTTCATGAACCAGTGTTATGCTAATCAGAATGACAATGGAAAGGGACGACAAATGCCTGTTCATTATGGCTCTACAGAACTCAACTTTGTCACTATTTCATCAACCCTTGCTACTCAAATGCCACAAGGTTAGACCAGTTTTTAAAAATACTATGCTTTTAGTATCTTTTATAATGATATTAACAGGGATGTCACTAAGATACTTCAAGTTGCCGGGTAAGTACAACAAGGAGGCAGGGAATAAAACAGCTAGGGATTTCTTGTGGTGCTATTTTTCTTCTCTTTTCCTACGTAAGTAGCCAGCAACCACGTTCATAGTAGCCGGGGGAAATCCCCAGCCCCCGCCTTTAAATGACAGCCCTGTATTAATTTTATTGTAATAGGTAATTTCAAACATTTCACCGTTTGTTTTTGTCATGAAAATTCCGATAATAAAGACAGAGAGGTAGTGGTAATGAAGAAAGTTTGCTGTCAAGCTGAGATCCACAACAGTTATTTAATTCTGATGACTTATGTTCTCTCAAAATACAATCACTCTCAAACAAAGAAAGTTTAAAAAATCTAGTAGGCCCTACATCAATAATCCTGTACCTTTTTAAATGATTATTATTATTTTTTAAAAAAATTAGATAAAGGATATCAGTGACAAAGCATCTTGTTATTCTTCCGTTGCAGCATCTGGCTATGCCTATGCAATGAAAAGAGCGGGCACTGGAAACTGTGTCATCTGTTACTTTGGTGAAGGAGCAGCCAGTGAAGGAGATGCTCATGCTGCACTTAATTTCGCAGCAACTTTGGAAGCTCCTGCTATTTTCTTCTGGTAAAAAGGCATCTGTAGAAACACTTAGCTTTTTATTCATTAAAAGTTCTTCTGACTTTTTTTGGTGTAGTCTGAAATGTCAGCCAACAGGAGCAAAGAGATGGCTGACATTTGAGACAATTATTACTGTTGGTAGAGTATACCAAGCTTTTTTTAATCGTGACCCAAGCAAAAATAATCCACAATAATTAGACCATTTTTTATTTTCCAAAACCCCTCACTTTCAAAATGAGGTCAAGTGCTCAGAAATGACCTATTAATTTCATACATGATAAAAGCAATCTTCATCACTGAAACCTACATTACAGAATAAGAATGGAATAACTGAGAACAAGTCACTGTTTGAAATGTATGATCTCAAGAGTCCCCACACTCTATCCCCTTCCCTCGCAGAAATCAGTACCTGTCTTATGTGGGTTCGGTGGGGTGCGGGGACTTGTGCCGGTATTGCAAGATTGCTAAAGAATCCATTTTCAGATATTTCATTTCTGTTCTCATGACAATCCAAAGAGTCTGAGATCAAGACATCTTGGAGTTTCCCCTCCCCACCCCCTCCCAAAAGAATGCACCCTTAGTTGAATTATCAATTTTTTGTAGATTAAAAGTGACTGGTCTTTTCAAAAGCAACTTAACCTTTTGTCTGTGTCAACAGTCGTAACAATGGCTATGCAATATCTACCCCTACGGTTGATCAATACAGAGGGGATGGAATAGGTGTGTAAACTAGTATTGTTTATAAAAGTTAAAAGTCATCACACAATAGTATTTCAGTGAATTCCCAGCTGAGATTGACCACATCATTTCACATCATCCTTCTCAAGGATCTGAAATTGCCGTATTTCTAATCATTAAATGGCTGAAGATCAAGCTAATCCTTTGTTTTGATTGCCTAACCAAGCAAGCAAAGGAGGCCTATCTTGCCTGCTTTATTTCTGCTGTAATTGTTTTCTTTTAGCTGCATACAGTTGACTCTCTCTTAACCAACACCTCTATAAGATGGACATCTCTATAAAACGGACACCTAGAGTTGGTTACTACCTTTCTTTACCCTCTTTATTTGACTCTCTCTAAGACAGACATCTCCTTCTTAGAAAGAGTTGACTGTATTTAGAATAAATCCATTATTGACCAAGCTTGTTGATGTAGGTGGCTAGAAATTGGTGCCTTTGCCATAGTATAAGCAAGAACGTAGGCATTTTCAAGCTATCTTGACCTCACACTTGGTCATCTTGCATTTTTTTTTCAGCTGGGCGAGGCCAGGGCTATGGTATGATGGCAATTCGTGTGGATGGCAATGACGTCTTTGCAGTTTATAACGTAACAAAAGCAGCACGTAATATCGCAGTTAATCAACAAAGACCTGTTTTGATTGAAGCCATGACTTACAGGTTAGACAGAGAAGTATATTGTTCTCTTGAAAAAAAAATTATACTTTGATCTCCTCCACACTGTGAAATTCCAGTATGGATGCTGTTAGAATCAGAAAGTATGTTTATTTTGTGGACTGCACTCATAATGAGGATGGTGTTTTTCAAGAAAATGCATAGGTTTTCCCACTTTTAATTCCTTAACCTAGGACATCTAAAATCTCAACCCTAGTAATTATTTTCTACTAAAATTTCTCTTATAGTGTATTACCGATGATGAGTTTTGCAGCAGGTTTTGTACAAAGTAACATACTTTTGCAGACCCAAATTTTGTTAATCTCCATTGCCAGTGATGCAAGCTTACTGCCCACTTTTTTTTTTCTGTTAATAGTTGAGAATAATATTCGTATTTGCCCTGAGTTGTTTCAGGGCTGACAGTTAATTCTTCAGGGCCTGGTTACACAGCACAACCTAACATTAAGTGCAAATTTTTTATTAAATGACGGAGGCACCCAATGACTTTTTTTGGTAAAATAACTGTTCTAAGGAGCAAATATTGCCTAAAATTTTCCAAATCTCAACAAAGACTAAAAATATCTGGATAGTCACTCTACTCGCTAAGATATTTGGAGTTTTTCTAGTAACTTACCTGCGATTTTTAGAGGTTGTGTTTTTTCGTATTTTATAACCAAGATATCGCTATTTTTGTAAAAAAAAATAAGGTCTCTTGAAAATTTTGTTAGAAAAACATCACCTAGGCTACACCGTGTCCTCAAACTTTTGACCAGGCCCATCAGGGTGGCTAACAATTTTGCATGAATCGAAAAAATTAAGCCACCTAAAACTTCTGAGATGATCATAGTTCCCCTACGACATCCAAACAGATAAATAGTTTTCAGGGCAGCTCCAAATTAACCAATCAGACTTCTTAAGCATGGAGAAAACCATCCGAAACACTTCTGACATAATTGGGAACATCATTTTGGTAGTTGGGCGCAACTAAACTGTTCCCTGAGTTGTGAAGGATTTTCTCTGCTCCTTTTCATTTCCCTACTCTTGTAATCTGCCTTTAGCCAAGTAATCCATAATACCATCCATTGTAACTTTCTTACCCTCCTTTTTGACAGAATTGGTCATCATAGCACTAGCGATGATTCTTCAGTTTATCGCTCTTTGAAAGAAGTTAATTACTGGGACAAGGAAGACCATCCTATTGGAAGGCTCAGGTTTGTAAATGGTAGCTTGAAATTTCCATAATACCAGGATTTGTACTACTTTTTTTTCTCAGAGAGTAGCTTCCCTGATTGACTTTTTAACCCTTTAACCCCCAATATCTGCAGATAAATTCTCCCAAATGATCTCTGTACATTTTCTTTCAGAATTATTTGGGAGAAGTTGATAAAATATCAAAGCATTTTTTTCTTAGTGAGTTGTGGCTCAATACATTTATTTATCCTTGCGTCAATTTTTTCTTCATGTTCCATAACTATCTTGGCATTCATTTTATCCAGAAAAACCTTGGAAAAATAATTATAAAAGAGAAAATCTGTAAAAGATGCGTGACAAATCTGACGATGTTGGTTTGAATGAATGAATAGAAATGATTGCAAGCTAACTTTTACAGACAAAAATATAGTGTAAAAAACAACCTTAAATTCCATTTTTGATGTGTGATGCATGCCCTTTAGAAAAAAAATGATGTCTTGGAAAGACCTTAAACTTTCTGGACTCAGGAACGGTATTTTTAAATTACCTAGAAATTACATGGAGAAAAAAGAATGGTGGGATAAGGAGATGGAGGAAGAGTGGAAACGTGATGCTCGTCAGCAAGTTATGCAAGCATTTTCAAGAGCTGAAAAAGCACTAAAGCCGCCTGTCAGGGACATGTTTACTGATGTCTATGACACCCTACCAGCTCGCTTGAAAAAACAACATGAGGAATGCATGGAACATGTAGCAAAATATCCACATGAGTATCCCACTGAACTCTATGCTCAAGATAAGTAAATCAGGATTGTTAAATTTTTGAGAATGTCTGCTTCAGTATCCTGCATTGGCAAAAGTTTCAATGACTAGATTAATAATATTATTGTACAACATCTACAACAGAAAAGATCAAGTGTTGTCATCGTTTCGCTGTTCTTCAAGATCCATTTTATTCTCAGTGTCTCAGTAGTATTCTAACGGTTCAAGTTAAGTTCACGCGTCGAAATCGGCTTGCCTCTTTTCACTTCTACATTTCAAGGATTAATAGTGTGATTACAGAATGACTCGCTGAAAAAGGAAAAACCCAAATATCCTGATGAGAAATTCGCTCAAAGGATGAAAACACTCTTGGAAAAAGCAACTTACTCTGGCGTGAATTGTCTCCGGGTCTTCGTTTCTAATCTGAATTCTTCTGTTCATGTCAACTGCTAGCTCAAAACTGAATTTTAAAACATAGCGGTCGAATGCAAAATACCCTTAGGGAATTTAAGGGACGTGTTGCTATCAGCAACGGATTTAATTTATAACATCAAGTGTTTAACTGTTGGTGAAGGAACACTATCTTATCTCTTAGTACTACAAGAAATCAACACAATGTAAAATTTCCAAGGACTGTTACCATAGTGAGCATCAAGTTCACATTTTAATTTGCTGTAGGTATAGCAAAATGGTGTTAACTCTTTTGTGCAAAGGTTTCTCAGGTATTTAAGTTGTTACTGTGTAACCCCTAGTTTAAAATAGGTAGATATTTAAAAAAATTATATAAACTGAGAGTTCAGTCCCAGTTGAATTTAAATTTGCAACAACAGTACAGTCGGTGTGGAAGGTTTCTGTGGAATACTTTGTTGACCAAAGTGAAAGTTTTTCCATCTTGCAGTCAGTAAACATTATTTTGTTGTGTGGGAGACCCTACTGCTTGATTCAAATTTTGTATTAACTGCAGAAGAAAATATAGAAACAAGTTAAGGAATAAATGATCTTTGCTTGTCGATTGTTATATTGAAGTTTTTTACAGTGGCTTTTGAGTACCAAGTGAAATATCTGTTGGAAGGTGTGTGGAATGGTATGATGTTTGTAAAATCTCATTTTTTACTTATGAACCTTCTGGAAGAGAAATGTAACATGGTGGTAAAATATTTTTACAACTGCTCTTAGCTACAATATGTCAAATTTAGCATTGGCCTGTCAAGTGGAAAATTAAATGTGGAGTTGAGGAGAAATAAATTAAACATTGAAAACAGTTCCTCATAATGAAGTGCTGTATGCCACCCTTGGTAGCTATACATATTAACAGAAATTTTAGTCTTTGATTCTCCAAAATCTTTATCCCAAAGAAGTATTGGGTAAAACTTACCTCCCCTTCACTCAAACAAGACAGATGTTGCTGAATTTCAAATGTACATGTTATGAACATTGATTTTTTATTTCAAAAGATAAAAATTTGCTTTGTATCATTGTCAGAACACATTCAACTACATGTAATTTGTCTCCATTTCTATCATTTTTTTGGGGTCTAATTTCAATGGCATTAGAGTTTGTTTGCTAACCAACAAAACAACTATTTCTAATCTAGCATCTACACATCTGTGCTTTGACTCCATAATAATTGTATCCTTTTATTGAGGAATGGTGATATTCTTTGGCCATGTCAGTGTGTTCAATTGTTCAGTTCAAGCTTTGCGATGTATTTAGCCTTGACGGAACCAAGCCAGAGAGTATCACCTTCATCATGTACCTCGCTTACATCTGGCACAACATTTCCTGTCGGGTCATGCAGACTTTTGATAATTTGACCATTTTCATCCAGTTCCACAATAAAACCATGTCCAGGTTTATCGAGAAGACTTGCAAGTGATGTCAGAGAGAATACCTATAACCATGTTCAATAATGAGTGACATTAGTTCTACAAAACTACCAATATTATAACTCGTAGCAAACAGAGCTAGAAAAGCACAACATTTGAACAAGTGATTACCATATTTTAAGAATCACTCTTACTGTAAATGTGTATCTATCTTTTTTTTTAACATAAAGACTAAAACTGCAGCTACATGACTGTTTAAACTCCTGTACACCTAATTTTCATGTTTTGATTATCAATAATTTGAAGATTTGCTTCAAGTTGTTTATTAATGAATTATTTTTCATTTCTTGACTTTGAGATTTCTTCCCTAAAGCAGGGTGCTCAGTTGCCAAACCACACAGCAAGACAAATAAATAATACAACCATATGGGGACTTTAACTTTTGTACATTTATTCTATATTATACCAGTATATCTATAATATTAGTTACTGGTCTCCAAAAAAGGGGGTGGAACACACAGACATGTGCCTACACTGATCTGTTTTATGCTGTTAATGGAGTTGGGTCAAAAAAGTATGAGTAACACCAAACACTAGTGAATTTTACACTTTCTTCAGACTTGAGATACAAGCTAACCCTGGTAAAAGAGTTGGGAGAATGTAGATGACATTGAATCACAGTACTCTGACTTAAGCAATATTGATTGTTACCTTTGCCAAAAAGTTCCTTGCTCTGGGATACTGTTCTATCAGGTGGGTGGTTTCAGTTCGTGTCATGGAAATACCAACCCAGTAGCCGCCTCGACTGCTCAAGCGAATATTATCGGGAACTCCAGGTAAGTTTTGCACAAAAACCTCAGACTTGCCTTCATGTTCCCCTTTGATATAATATCTGAACAGAGAGAGAGAGAGTATGACATCACAATGTTTGCCAACGTTTTGGTTGCAGGATTATGCACAATATTTTACTGCACTTTTGAAAAACATGCGTATTCTGAAGTTCAAAAGCCAAATTACATTTGAGTTTTTTGCTGGTGTCAATCATCTTAGCAGACCTTTTAGGAAACAGAACTTTACTTTAATGGGTTCAAAAGGTTATGTTTTGTGATTTGTGATTGGTAGATTTTGATCTTTTTTGTGTTTCTGTGTTTCAATGTTCGTTGCTTGTGATGGTAATTATGACTGAAGGCAACTACGAATGCAATTATTATTATTAATATTGTGAAGGTGGCTTTTGAACTTTAGAGTTCGTGTGTTTATGAAAAGCACAATATCAAGCTATGTCTCTGCCAACAACTGGCAATATTGAAAAACATGATCCTTACTTCATTATCCTTGACATAGTAGTTTCTGCCACAAGGACGTGATCTCCTTCAGGTGAAAGCTGTACACCATTAGCAAAGTGAAGGCCTTCCATTAATACTTCCATGTCTCCAGTTTTGGGGTGATATGCCATTAATCTGCCTGTAGCTTCTCCTTCAAACATTATATGAGGCACTTGGCACCTCTGCCATTTAGTGCTTGAATCGGTGAAGTAGATTGTACCATCACGTGCAATGTCCAGGTCATTAACAAAACGAAATGGCTTGCCATTTATTCCCGGTGCAGAAGGTACAAGGGTGTTAACTGTTCGAGCCCTGGGATTCACCTCAAGTAGTCCATAATATGCATCAGCTACTATCAGATTGATTCCATATCTGTCAAAGCGCATTCCCAGGGGACGACCACAAGTCTGCTCAAGCTCTAGAGTTCCTGCAATGGCAGTAAATAGACTCATGCAGTATTGATTAAAGGATCCATGAAGAGTGCTCGAAAGTGAGAAGAAAGTAAGTGCCAAAAACTTTTGAAACAAAGGAAGCTGGGCTGTGAGAGAAGAAGAGTGAGAAAGAAGACATTGAGAGAAGGAAGGTCATATGGAAGAAAAGAAATGTGATAAAACTTGTTGGACGAGAAGCATAAGGAAATATTCTGTACCAATGTACAATGACGATACTCATGGAAATGCTGATATGTCACCTGCATGTACTGATATTTTTGTGCCAACCAGAAGCGCATTTGTTCTTGTAACAAAAGATTCTTTTGTTTTCCTCGTTACAAATTTGAATATTAAAAACAATGTTTGTTAACAAACAGTGATGTCTGCTGTAGGGAAAAAGGTGGACTAATTTGAAGAAATAGGAAGAACAGAGAGAAAAGAGGTGTCTGAGAATTGGGAGCAGAACTTGACCAGAAAGGCAAGTAGGAATTCACTCAGGCTATGTTACAAAACAGGGAGGGTAGGAAATATTTTAAGAGAATGAAACAGTACTTAGCAGGGGAGAAAATAAGATATAGATAAAAAAAATCTTGACATATATAAATAAATCTTGATGCATATAAATAAATCATGATGTATATCAGTAAATCTGGATGTATATAAGTAATCTTGATGTACAAACTACATAATTAAATAAATGATATATTGTCCCGTTTGCACAAGCAGTAGGAGTTCACTTTAACTGCTGAATAATATAAGTGAAGACGCATTTTTTACAGGCTTAGCCTCCATCTGAAGTAGATTTATTCACAAATTCCAATGAGGAGAAGACCGGTTTATTACTCTGTCTATTGTGTATTTCCCAAAATTATTTCAAACACTTACTTGTCGGAATTTGTGAATATTTTACTTTAAGTTGAGGCTCACCTGCCTGTATTAAATGTGTCGTTAATGTTGTATTCAGCGGTAATTTTTAATTCAAAACTGGACTTAATTGTTTATGAAACATATACATAGGAAAAAGACATACCACAAGGTTGCTTGCCAGTTTGAACAACATCTATCACTTTGTCTCCTTCAAGTTTGACAATTCTGCCATCATATAAGCCAGTATATAGTGTACCTTGCAAGGTATGAAAATACTGCATGTTAAGCACCTTATCAAGGGTTAAACATAAAAAAAAATAATGGGGTTAAAGAAATAGGGTTAAACATTAACCTACTAACACCATAAACCACTCAGAACACCCCATGTAGATCCTCCTCTCTTGTAGTACCTTTGACGTCAACAGTAACTGTTGTTATAATTATTGTCATGAACAACTTTGATGCTATTAAGGTAAATATTTGTGTAAGGAGAAGGGATCTTTCAAACCATATATGAGAACAACAGAGACAAACACTGCAGAAAATGAAAAAAAAAAAACCAGCTCAGCTCAGCTCATTAAATGCTCAAGCCCTTAAGCTTGACTTTTGAGGGGGAAGGGGGATATGGGTGACTTGGCTTAGGTAAGAATTTTTTCCTCCAA
>CALNXK010000008.1:2520000-2527500 GCA_942486035.1 Porites lobata
CAAGGTTTGGATGACAGATACATCCGCTTGCGGTCACATAGAATTTCAAATCCTGTGGTGTCGGGATTGCGTCAGGCTCATTCGATCACGTTTTCGAGACCAGGTTTTCGAGACTAGGTTTTCGACCAGGTTTCCACGTTTGGTTTCGGTCTACGAAGAAGTTATGGCAAAAACCAAAGACACAAAAGACACACCATTCTTCAACAAAATTTCCGTTTAATAGAGTTTCAAACCAGAATTGGTTTCTCGGCCACGACCACGCACGTCTAACGCGCCTTGTCTTGCGAAGGGCAATTTGTAGCAGAATTAATCGCTTTCGCCTCCACCTCTTTAGGTGCTGCAAAAGTAAGAGCTGCTGCAAACTCGATTCCTGGGTTTGCTGATCAAGAACAAGAAAATAAAACGCGAGGACTACAAGAGCCACAGCTTCTCTTTTAAACGCGAGCATTTATGCGTGGATTTAGAATTTGCCGCCAATTTGATTAGATTGTGATTGATGACAGACTTACCTTAGTTATTTGAGCCCGTATGAACACTGTACAAATGTACCAGGGTTTAGTCAGTTAATGTTTACCTTGGTAAACGCTTGAGTGTAAACACAGCATTAGGCACATTATATAGCTCAAGAAGAAATTTTTTTGTTTGAATTTACAAAGGAAATGGCCCATAATTCATATCTGAGACTCTCTATGGGTATTTCCTCTGAAATCAAAGTCATGGCAATCGCTGTTTGATGAAACAACATTCTTAGAGGTTAAAGCAACTATTGCAGTACCATTCTGATTAAGTTTGAGAACATTGGTCATTCGATGGCTCCAAAGAAATTTGCCAAAAAGTGTCGTGCACATTCAGAGATTTTGTTTTGACTATGAAGTTTTTTCTAATTTCTATAATTTCCGTCATCATCCTGTGGTAGCTGTAGCTTGCTACTAGCATTACCAAGCAAACAATTATTTATTTATTGTTTGATTTTGTCAAAAACCGACAATGGAAAAATGCACCACAACAACAAAAAATGTCTGCAGGTAGCCATTGAGAGGCTCATATCTTGTCCACAAACAGCATCATCCTCCTCTAGAGAGTCAAACATAGACAGTAGGGACCAAAACTAGGCAGCGATAATTTTATGGAAGTGTCTGTTTAAGTTGACTGTTAATTTTATTCATAGTTCCATCTTTGTTTTCTCTGTAGACTCTAACTTCTACCCAATGCAAACTAGTCCTCGCAGACGTTCGCCTTATGATGGTATCTCTCCACTAATCTTTCTTTAATATTATTCTGCATGCTTTATGTTCATCACATGTTTATAAACATAGCAAAAATATTGTAAAACTCCTACACTATTTTTAGCTTTTAACAACTCATCTCTGACAGCTTTTTCTCTTATAAATTAAAACTTAAAAACAACTGCTGTTTAGTCTTAAAAACAACTGCTGTTCTCTCATAGAGGTTAAGTGTTTCAGAACAGTTCTGTGTTGTATACTAATATTACTAAATGTATTTATTAGTTATTAATGATGAAATTAATGACAATATTAAAGGTGAAAATCAAATAATGATCACAATATTAACACTGTGAATTAAGACAAAAGCTCAAGGCATACCGGTTGTTTCTTCCATTAATTGATAAAATGTTAGAAAGAACTTGAAATAATGTTAATATTATTGGGAATGTATTATCTTACTCTTCTCTCAAGTTAGCTTTGCCTAAACATTACAAATAAATTTAAAAGGAGGGAAAGTGACTGCATGTAACACAACTTTAATCAATATAGTATTCTGCATAACAAGATTAATCTATTGAAGAAGCGAACACAGATGGCAGATGCCAATAATTTAACTCTGGCCCAAAAATATTCAATGTTTTTGATTTTAATTTTTAAAAATGTTTTTCTCACCAGTTTGGAAAACGAAGCAGGGTAGAAACTTTAAGTATTGTCTCTTTAGGCCAGAACTTTCTCTTTCTGGATACGGCTTCCATCCACACATATCCAGTGAATCTGGCGCATGAATCCGCAACTTTTTGAATCCGCTCTCCAGATGGATGCTAAATCCGGACATTTTTTGTCCAGTGACATAACAAGATCGAACCCAGTTCTTTACTGTGAATACTGTATTCAAGATGGCAACCTTGTTCCTGGGTTCTTTTTCTTACCCATTGATACAAAAACAATATTGCCAATATTTCCAGAAGAGTCCTGGGTACTAAGGTGAATCCGGATATGTGTTGATGGCAAATTTGATTTGAATATGTAAACATGTGGACATGAAATTTTTTTAATTCCAGAATGAAAAAGTTGCAGATTCAAAAATATCTGGATTCGTGTGGAGGGGGCCTTCAAAGATGTAAACTATTCTTTTAGTCCCCAAATTTTCTGTAGTAGCTTTTAAGTTGAATAAAAAAAAGTGTGAGGAAGGTTAATTAACTTTATAATCATTTTTAAGTGCTATCATTGAAACAAAAATATTAATAGCCTTTAAAAGATTTGTTGCCTATTTTATTAATATGCCAATTATTATTATGTCTTTCCAGAAGGTTCTGAAATGTACAGCCAAAGGCCACCTGTCCAGAAACGACATTTATCAGGTACAGTGTACAGTATATGATGGGTTTCACACTACAGCAATGTATTGTTATTATTGTTATTATTATTATTATTATTATTATTATTAATCAATGTTTTGTAGATCATAAAATGCAACTTTTGTACATCAGTGCTTCTATTAAACTGCCCATTGCATTTAATGTATTTCTTGCCATGGCTTTTCACAGGGCAAAGTTTGGAAGGTTTATGGAGTAAAGAGTGCTAGGTTTTGATTTTAATACAGACAGAGATAGTCATGAAGTTATTTTCTCTACAATTACTTAAAAATAAGAATGTTTAATGTTATTATTTTTGCCTGTCACATCAAACACAACTGAACTTGAAGTGCCAGGGGTATTTGAAAGGGTTTATGTTCTCAGCAGTTGTAAAAATTGCACTTGACATAGCCTTTAGGCAAGCTCTCATGGGGGACTTTGGGCCACCCAAAGTGGGTTTGCTTGCAGGATACACTAGGGCATTAGTAGTACGCAGGCCTATACAAATTACTTGGTTTTTTTTCCTTGCTTTCTGAAGATTAGCTTAAATTTGCTAGTTAAATGTAGCAGTTTTTACTATTATTCTACAGCTCACCACCAAGGGGGCTACTATGGGGGATCAAGTGGTCCCACGCCATTGTTTGAAGACACCAGTATGGAAAACAGACAGGAAATGCCAGGTTTTTCCACACAGTTTGGACAGTTTGCTGGCAATGAATTTTTGCAAGGTCCCATGGCCAATGTAGCTGTTGGATATGGGGCACAAATGGCTAATCAAGGAAAAGAATATGTGGAGAAACATGTAAGTTTGACGTTTTTTGATCACCTTTTAGTTCCTTATACAAACATTTTCTACGAGATGCATTTGCCCCTGATTTGCAGCTGAAGCTCTTGCATCTTCCGTTTCATTGATTTGTGAGCCTTAAGTCCCTTATAAATATAAGAATAGTGATATAAATAATTACACCACAATATTATGATTTAATTTAGTGTACATGTAACTTTCTCCTATTTTTCTTTACAGATTGACCGCTTTGTTTCAATGTCAAAATTAAAGTACTACTTTGCTGTAGATACATCATATGTTGTCAAAAAGCTGGGGCTTCTCATTTTCCCCTTCACACACAAAGTATGTACATATTACGGCCCTGCTGACTGAATTCCTTTTTTGTATATAAGGCTAATTTACTACGTATATTTATGTACATTGTGCTTAGGACTAGATAGGTTGACTTAATCTAAACTGAAGGTGTCATTCTTTGATTAATTTATATACTGTTCCATTAGGCTTTTCAATATACAGTAACAAGTAAGGAAAGTTCCCAAAAAAAACTGCTTGGCTGACAAACTGCCTCTTGATGACCATTGACTTTATACCAACGATAAAAATTATTTTTGTTGGGAAAAAAAGTTCCAAAAAACATATCACATTTTAAGTTCACTGGTCTCCCACAGTGAATACTTTTGTCAAAACTCCAGGGGTTATTTGTCAACAGTCATTTACCATGACCTCTGCCTCCAAATGTACTGTAGTAGCCAAATTACCCCACGGTGCCTTGTATCTAGCCCTTCACTCAAAGTTTTTTATAGTGTAATATTTTAAATGAAATATGGTAATTCTGTTTTGAACACCAAAACTAGCATTTTAAGTTTTTTGTTGGTGTTCGTAGAACTGGTCCGTGCAGTATAACAAGTCAGAACCTGTTGCTCCAAGATATGAAATTAATGCTCCTGATTTATACATCCCAGGTAATGTTTAAACCACGAACTTGCACCAGTATTAATAAAATTGATTATTGTTAAAAATACAATGTAGATGCACAGTGTAAAAGATGGTAGTAGATAGAAGAGTAGTTTCTTGGTGTTGCAGAGAGGTGTAATCACCAAATGATGTGATACAAAAGATTGAAAAGACACTGAGCAGTAGCCACACAACAACACAAAAGCCAACCAACGATGGTTTCCCTAACACCAAGAAACACCAGATAAAAGAGATCAAAGTGTTTAAAATGTATTTGGATGATCTTGTCGTAATTTCTTATGATCCCTTCATCAGACGAATTATTGATGTTACATTTACCTGAAAAAAAAATCGATTCCCTTGTCTTTACTACATCTTTAATGATCAGAAGAGAAGGTTGCACTGGGTGGAATTATGTCTTACATGATCCAAAGTGGGTACCTATGATGCCCAGTTTTTACAATCTTTTGAAAAAACTTCAATAGAATCAGATGAATTTTGAATGCTTGGACAACATTAGTAACCAAATACATTGAAACTTTCCTTTCCTGAGAAGTCTCCTAAGCAGCCATAGTCTCTTCACACAATGCTTCTCCCCACAAGGAGCAATGTTGTGTGAAGAGACAAAAAATGGCTGCATAGAAGACTATTTCCTGAGTGACTTTTTCTTTAATGAGTCAGTATTCTTGTTAGTGACTGAATGACTACATATTTCCATAACTGTCTTGGTTTGTTGTCCTTTTTAACTCAACAGTAATGGCTTTTGTTACGTACATTCTTGTGGCTGGACTTGTCATGGGAACACAAAACAGGTATGAGAATTCTCCAATCATATTAGTATAAACCAAATTGGCACTCCGTAAAAGTGCTAAATCTCTCTTCTTTTTTTTTCAGATTCACTCCTGAGCAGTTAGGCATAACAGCGAGCTCGGCATTGGTGTGGCTGTTTGTTGAGATTATGGCTATTCTGTTTTCCATGTACCTCTGTAATGTACAAGCAGAAATTAAATGGCTGGATCTTTTAGCATTCTGTGGCTACAAATATTTTGGGTATGTTTGTCAGTTGAGCAGTTAAACTTCATTTGGTCTGTATAACGTGCTCAATGACATCAGTTTAGTTTCCATGGCTTATACCCAGTTTTTCTCTGCCTACATGTAGTGTAATTACATGGCCAAGAAAACTTTTTTTCCTGTAGGACCAAAGCAGGGAAACCCGAGTATGGAAGGCAGCAGGCCCATCTTGCCTGCTTGGGTAACCAATCAGAACAGAGGATTTCGTTTACCTTTTGTTCTCCCAGGATCAGCCATTTAGTAACTATGAGATAAAACATGAGCATGGGTGGATACAGTTTGTACTTTTAGATAAAATATGGTTTGGAGATCTGTATGAGCATGAATGGGAATGCAAATTGTAGTGACTACAATGAAATACATAATTTTATTGGTTTCTCTCATTTTAAATGATTAATAAATGAATTTTGATTTTTATTGACATGATCTTCATCTCAGACTGTAAAAATACAAAAATTTGTTGGGCCCTATCCAGTTATGTTGATCTCATGCTTGGTCAATAAGGAATAGGGACTTAGTGATCAGACAACGCGATAGCAAGGACAACTTAAAAAAACTGTTAGGTTTAGAAGGCAAAACAACAACTTTGTACGTGTATTACACTTTTTTGTACATTTCTTTGCCGTTTTTGTATAACTACGATGTGAAACTGCCAAGTTCTACATTTTATGGAGGGCATAAACAAGCAACAACCAAATTTTCTCTCTCTTTCTGAATTTGGATAGGGATCCTAGGAATTCAAATCAGGGGGGGGTGTAGGTTTTAATCACGGTTAAGACTGTAAGAAAGTAAATTCAGTTTTTAAGTGATGGGTTTTCACTGCTATCAACTCGTCTGATTGTAAAGTCCCTATCCCCACTTCCTGAAGGAATTTGTGTTTTTTGTTCTCTTTAGCATGATTGTGAGCTGTCTTGGTGGACTTGTGTTTCACTCAGCTGGATATTACCTCATTCTGTTGTGGATGAGTGTCAGCATTGGATTTTTCATGGTATGTCATGTTAAATACTTGGCTTATTTGCTAACTGCTGTGCTACAGGTACATACATAAATCTTGGCTTGACATTGTAAGATTTTAATAATTCAAATCAAACTTAACAGGGTTAAGAATCCCAGCTAGCCGGAGGCAAGCCAGTTGGCTATTTATAAGTATGGCCTGGGAGTTAAACTTACAACATTACCAAGAACTAATCCAGCTTCTGTTCAGGGTGGGATGAGCTCTTTGCATGACTTGATCACTTGACGTGTGATCAAGTCATGCAAAGAGCCTATTGAGCTCGGGACTTCTTAATTGCAAGTCCAGTGCTCTAACCTCTCTGCCACCCTGCCTCTAAACCCTAGTTTGGACATATTTCCTGATACTGATTGTCTTTGTCGATGATTCTTTATAGGTTCGCACCTTGCGATTGATTATTGTACCTGAGTCTGCCCCAGATGGGATCGCCAGAGCAAGCAAAAGAAGAATATACCTTCTGCTATTTATTGCAGTGCTACAACCATTGTTTATGTATTTCTTAACCAGTCATCTGAGACCAGTTGTTTCAGAGCACCTCAATGGCCCAAAGGCCACCCTGTGAAAAAAAGGCCCTATTAAAGGACAGCAAAATTTGAAGGGGGAGGGGGTGACTCCCTGTTGTTGAGGTGTATGACCATTGTTTTCTAATTGTCCATTGCCTTTAATACTTTTTTGCAGCCCATGTTAAAAGTTAGAAATGATGAAAAAGAATACACATGGGCGTTAAAGAGTATACTCAATATTGCTGGATTAACTGTTAAGTATCCTCAGCATTTTTTTTTTTTAACTTTGATGTTTCTGATGTAGATATTGGACGTTTATCTAGGCTCTACACCTAGTAGACCGTAAGTACAGACCGTTTATGGGGCATCTGAAAAATCTGAGAGGTATGATCAAAATTAAAGTAAACTTGTAACTGTCTTTCAACTCCTCCTTTTTGAAGAGCACCCTTAAAAATAATTATAATAATATCGTATGAGACGTGTTTAATAAACTTTTCTGTACAGTATTTAATTTTCACGTTCTGTTCTGACCTAATTAAGAGATTGTAATAAACGGAAACGTGCAATTTTGTGTTATTTCTTTATTGTATAC
>CALNXK010000008.1:2532500-2727500 GCA_942486035.1 Porites lobata
CACACGACCTTATCTTAATGAGATTCCTGTGTATTTTATTCATGAGATAGAGACAAAAGGCTATGACGCCATCGGCGTTAATTTATTCCACTTCAAACTAATGAGATTCCACTTCAAAAAACAGGAGTAGCCGGTGCGCCCTATACTGCTTACATGTACAACTGATGTCGACGAGGTGTTTGAATTTCACAGAAGACACTCTTTGCGTGTTTGATAGAACTTGTCGAATGATCAGTAATTCTTAAAATAATTTAAATCAGATAATTTTTGGTCATTTAAATCGCATTTCTAAACCTCATACTCTATAAACACTAACCAAAACGATAACTGGCGCCTGCTACACAGACCAATAATCAAATCATTTGCTAAAAAGCCCACAAAGAAAAACTGCTACGGTATACTATTTTTAAAAATTTCAAGTAAATTGCTGCGAGCGATCAACAGTCGAGAAAATGGTGAGCTCCTACCCTTTGCAAAGTCTCTAACTCAGAGACTTTGGATGTCATGTGACCTTGAAGTAACCAATGAAATATTAATAATTCACTAGTGAAAAAGGATTTTAACTTCCATAACAGTGGTTGTTGCCTTAACTCTTTAGCTGTCTCTTAACTCTACATTTACCAAGAAAAGGCGAGAAATGAATGTTAAAAAGAGTTTCATGAGGTTTACAAATCACCTCGTTGGCTTTGTCCGCTTTATTTTAGACATTCCAAAGAACATGAAGAATGTTCGGAAAATTCAGCTACGTCGCGCGTTTTTAACCAGCTTCGCAGTGTTATGCACCTATCAATGTAATGCCGGCGGGGGGGAGGCAGGGCATAGGGTGGGGATTTGACTTTTTTCAAAAATTTGTAATCAAATTCCCTGCCCACGGGCAATCATTCCAGTCAAATCCAACCAAATTTCCCCACCCCATGCTGCACTTTGCTGTCAATCCCAAGGCAGAACCTAAGAAAGGCACAATAAAAATATCTCCAAATAAGACTCTGCAATCTTTTATAAACGTTGCTGCATCACTAAAGATATATGTTCCTGTTACAGCTGCAATTATACGTTTTGACCGTAATCCGTGTTACACTGCGTAGAATACATAAACCTTTAAGAGAAAGTCCACATTTTGTAAGTCTAAATATACCGTTCTTAGTAAAGGGTAAAAAGAAAGTCAGTTTTATAAGTTTACAGTGATTGTAGCGAATGAGCCATACACTAATCAATTGTGCTTGCAAAAATCGACTTGGTTTCTCTTCCGTTTACTTTGATACCACAGTATATTTAGTTAAGAGGTTCAATTCATCAAAAACACGCTAAAAACAAACCAAAAAAAACAAACGAAATTTGAAGACAAAACAGTGAAATCCACTCAGCCTTCGCTTGTTCTCATTGGCCTCCATGACTTCCTGATCTTTTCAAACAGTATGGCGCATGGGTGAAGCGTGGAAGCGGGAAACATATGTTCGGTATCAGTCTTTTTCGTCCGAGTCCGCAGTCAAATATCACCATGTCGGGCGGAGAAAGACTCAAATCTCAAATATCCCCTCCCCCGGGAGAACAAGATCAATCAAATGCCCTACCCCAGGGACAACAAAGACAATCAAATCCCCACCCCATGCCCTGCCTCCCCCCCCGCCGGCATTACATTGATAGGTGCATTACGATATCATGATAAAACACTTTCATATGTTAAACAACTTCTAAATCGAAATGCAAGTTTGAAGTTAAACTCTTAACTAAGTCAGTTAGTTATAAACTATGCGTTTACTCATGAACGCTCTACTTACAAGAAAAGTAAATGTTGTAGCTGAAGAATTTCATTCTCTGCAACAGTTGTGATGTTGTTTCTTTCCAAATGGCTGCGAAGTTGTGTTAAAAGTAACGTTAAATGTCAGTGCATTTCACGGTGAGAACATTACGTATATAAGAGCTGAGTCAAAATGAAAGAACACAAACATTCGCCCACCTCTACAGAAAAA
This sequence comes from Porites lobata, assembly GCA_942486035.1. Taxonomy (NCBI): domain Eukaryota; kingdom Metazoa; phylum Cnidaria; class Anthozoa; order Scleractinia; family Poritidae; genus Porites; species Porites lobata. Next base: position 2,534,471 of record CALNXK010000008.1, read on the forward strand.
AAAAACAAGTACTCATTACATCATCAACTGGTCAGTTGCACAGATCGATTTTACTCACATAGATTTAACGTTTTTGTAGCCATTTCCAAACTGAAATCTTGAGATATTATTTCCAGAGAGGTCTCTGTTGAGAAAAATATAGACTTGTTACTCATCTTTGTTCTTCGTAAAAAGCTGCACGGGAATCTCGAAACTTTTACTCAGTTTGTCTTAACTTGCTTTCCGTTGAAGCATGCTAGAATAACTTACACTATTTCCACATCCCAGCGCTCGTCAAGTCCCGGTCTTTCGTAAAGTTGAGCATTTCTACACTGTAGCAGCTTCTTATTTTGATACAGTTTACATCCCGGAGGAAAAGCACCAGAAGTTTCTGAGATGAGTGTCGGCAATGGATTATATTTTCCATAGGACAACGAGGAAGCCTCTGTAAGGGGCAGTTTCCCTGGAGAGTTAAGGAGGAACAAAGTTAATATTGGTGTTAAAAACGGCTGGTTCATCCTTAAATTTGTGGCGTCTTTTGAACACGCATGCTGACGTCATAATTGCACCGTTCATGCACGCGCACGCTGTCACTATACGCGTGCGCGCGTGCATTACAACCTTCGACGTTCGTCTCTGCCTTTTTTATTGCTTTCAAATAAAACAAGTGTGGAAGGGAATACATCATTGAAATGTTCAGCTCACGACTGCACTGAATCTCTTTACTTATCAGCCTCTGATGCAACATATAACTAGTACTTTATTATTTTTTTAAGAGGCCTTGCCTTCCTCTTCAAAAACAAAACTCGCATTTCGCATTAAAATTATGCCTATTGTAGTGCAACTTCCATGTCCTGTCCGATGTAGGCAATCAAAATCAGGAAAAAAAATCCTCTCCTCTGAACTTCTTTGAATCTTCGACCAGCAACACGTGCAGCGTGGAACGGCGTGCAGTGTGGTGGAATACGTAAAGCAAATCATTGATTGTGACGTCAAAAATGAACGACAGATATTGCGCACGCCCCGAATCTGACATCCAAAGAATCGAGAATTTTCTTCGCTTGGATGTGAAGTAACACCGCTGATGCAATTATGTTTGTTACATGATGTCATACCACACAATTAGAAGGCGTTAACTTCTATTACGTCAAAGGTCAACTAACTCGAAGACTTGATGTATGATCGAAATTGATTGAGAATGATTGACTGAAAAAATATGAGCAAGCGCCGGCTGGAAATCAGCTCACTATTGGTCATTTTATTTATCACTTGTTGTATTGGAGCAAATGTTCCCTCCCCCGGATGCAAGGTCAAGAACTCTGGAAAAGTGTTGCAGTGCAGGGGGGTCGGACTAAACAGGATACCTGAGACGATACCTGACGGAATTGTGGTCGTGTGAGTGAATATAGATTTTAGCCCATGATGTGCTTTTCGCTACTTTTAGGGTCTCTTTTTAGAAGGAAAAACTTTCGAATGCACGAGCAAAATGACGAGTTTATGCGACAACGTGACAAATGTAGAATGTAGAAGGAGAAAAAACAAGACTGTGAATCTATTTTAGTTATTTTCTGTATTATTCTCGCTTGAATCTACAGAAAATTGCCTTACAAATCAAAAAACTTACGAAGCAATGTCGTGATTGGTTTCATGGTTCTTTACTAAAAGATGCCTTGAGAAATGACCAGTTTTTGCACTTAAGGAGATTCGTTCTTTGTTGTCAAACATAAGCTTACGACGTTATTGTTATTTTTTTTTTCATCGTTTTAAACTAGGACAAGAGCGGCGAAGCTGCAAGGAGCTTTCGCTCGCGCCGCGCACTTACTCGATTTTCTCTTTAAAGAGACGGTCCGGCCCAAAAGTAACGAAAGCCCAGCCTAGTCCCTCTACTACGCGTTCTCTCTTGACCCGTTGTCCGCGCGAAGTCTGGGAAAGAGCGGGCGAGTCTCTCTCGGTGATGTCACAGCTCAAGGTAGAGCCCAGCTTTTTAGGCCTAGATCAGCAGTTTTATGGAAAAAAGTAAAATTGGTTGGAATCTATTGCAAAAAATTCTCTATGTTGTCTTTAATCTTTACTAAAGAATAGCCAAACTGATTCTTCTGGGCACTAATTCATCAAACATTTCCTGTTTTTAGTGATTTGAGAGAAAATAATATCAAACATATAAGACACGAAGACGCTAAAACCCTTTTCCAGTTCCGGAAAGTGTAAGTATAACAATTTACAGTATTTACAAATTCACTCTCCTGTTAAACAGAAAGCTGCGTTCCAGAAATAATTAGCAATTATTGGACGAGGTTGAGCAAGATATCGTGATTTGTCAGTGGCGAGCGCTTTGGCAAATAATTGATCTGCGAGACACTGGCAAATCACGCTATTTTGCGATAACCGAGTTCAATAATTGTTTTATCATTGGATCTTGACCAAGTTTGTTTTTTAATGAATATTTTCGGGAAGCGAAGCGATCTGCCATTTTTCACCCAAGCGTAACCGCAAGAAGGAGAAAAGCGTGGTATCGTTTAGCATGAGCAGAATATTATTTGCAGCCAAACACAATCCCGACCCCAGTGCTTACGGCCAGGCCAGTACGGCTATATTATATTAGCCACAAGAGCCAGGTGCTGAGGTACTCCTCTGCTCATGTCGTTTATGTACAAAGGGGACCCTTGATCTGCTTGGCTGTATGATTCTTCCATTATTTAATTGAGTTTAATTTTTTTTTCTTCAGTTACCTGTCTGGGAATCCAATACACTGCGACTGCAGTCTTGAATGGCTGCGATTGCTACTTGTGAAGAACGTGTTACATGCTGTACAGGATGGAGAACATATCAAGTGTGCTTCACCGCTGCGTGTCGGGGACAAGGCTTTGATTTCTTTGTCTCACAATCAACTTTGTGGTAAGTCAAAGGGATTCCCTTCTTACAAAGTATAACTTACAAATTTTCAGTCTAATTACATTTGGGCAAGTTTTTATGGTCAAACGTAAAGTTCGAATTCACCACAAATGCGCTTACATGGAGGATAAAAACTAAATAAATAAGTGAAAAGCAGGGGTCAGTTAGAAATAATAAAACAGCATAATTAACTTCTGGTACAGTGCACACTATTTTCAGAGAGTATGTCATTAAAATATTAATACATAGAACAAAGTATGGTAAGAAGAAATACCAACGTTTCAGTCTGTTGCTTCCGCACCTTTCGATGGGAAATTGGCCACGTAGTGTCCGGGGTCGCAGCTAGCGAGGCGTGGTGAAGAGTCACTTGGAAGGTAAAAAGGAGAGAGGGGAATGTGACTTCGGATGAAGCATAAGGTAATCGGGAGGAATAAAGGAATATGTTGCAGCATATATTGACTCTATATACTGTTCCTGGTAAGAGTCTTATTGATCAAAAATGTTCAAGAAACGTGATTTCTAAGTTTCGGGTGATCCAGTAGAATCGAAGCTCCCCTTCTGAGTAAACTTGGAGCAATTTTTATTGCTTTAATTTCCATGCTTCAGTCAATTTGTGAAATGATGTCTAAAGAAAGCTCCAAGTCTGTCTGCCTTATATTAACCCCTATCTTCTTCATAAAATTACCAAAACGCTCTGTATAAATACTGGGACATTCTGTTCTGAGCTAGACCTTTAACTGAGAAGGTTTTAATTCTTCACGATTCATGTTTCATTAGGTTCTGATGAAAATCGCCAGAAACATTCTTTCCAGAAAAGAAGTCCAGGTAAGTATGTATGCATGTTTTTCATCCCTGATCAGCCTGCGTCGAAAGCGTCGAAATGGGAGGGGAAAGAAGAACCCTCGTACCCTGCGTCTTCGTTCCCTTTGACCAGCGGTCGGCAAACGAGCTCTTCTCGTCAAGCCAGCATGCGCAGTTAGGGAGGAAGACTCGAGGTAGGAGATCGGGAAAGCGAGAGAAAAAGGGAGAAGGGATTGGGGAGAGACGTAAGGGGACTACCTCTTCTTCCTCTCCCTTTTCCCTTTTGGCGCCGTTTTCTACCCCTCCCCTCCCCTTTTTTCGCGCCTGTCATCTAGGCTATTTGTAAGAATGTGCCAACCGAAAATTAGGGGAAACAAGTTATGACGAACTAAGGGATTCTGCTGCGATTCTGCTACGATTCTACCAACTACCAAATGTAAGCTCCTCATAAGCATTTTTTTTAGGGTAATTGCCTTGAAAAGGATGTACTAACCAGAATTTTGTCAAGCTTGTCGCAATCAACAGCCATATATAGGAGATTGAAAAAAATGCAATACAATGTAAAAATATGATGTCACTGTGCTTGTTTTCGCCCTGGGTGTCCGTTTATTTTAAGTGTTTTTCCTAGTTGCGTACAATATGATTGAAACTTGAAACACCGCCAAAAATCAGTTCACATCATTTGCAAAAATCATAAATCTAACTAAAAGCTAGTGCCCGGTTGTCAGGGTTGTGTTTTTTTGGGCTATAATTTTACAGAAAAGTGAGTTCAAATTACCCGATCTTGCGGAAAAAAGGAAAAAACTTGAAAAAATGGTCAGTTTTAACATTTCCTCGAGCTCATACTCCTCTGTGGCTCCAAATGCGGAATTTCGTGCCATTCACACAAAACTACAGATAACCACGGTAACTCAAACTGCTAAACTGTGAAGGGAAACGAAAAACGATTCGAGTTACTTAGTGAGGGTTTGAGGAAATCACCTTAAAGATACAGCCCCGGTTGTTCCAACGGATAAGTATTAGGGAATAAACAGCCTTTAAAAAACGTAGTATCGATGTTAATTACGGACAAGGACGTCACATCATACCAATTATTGCTGTTAATACAACAAGATCGTGTGCTTGTAAATTAAAGTACCTGCTTCTTTGACTAGTGAATCTGTTTTTTTTTTTCACTTTTCGAAAAAATGGGTCGGTCGGGCGATGGGAAACGACATCTTTTATTGGGATGGCCTTATAAACCACTGGTTCTGGAAATTTTAGGTTTATCGCGAGAATTAAACTTCGGATTTTCAAACTGCTGCAGCAATGAGGGAAATATGACAAACATTTGAAACGAGGCAGTCAACAGCACCAAGTCTTTTACGGCCAAATTCGTTGGATCGCCAGCGCGTTTTGCAATTCGAAAAAAAAGGGTTTTTCTGTTCCGTCAATCATTTAGAAGACTTCTTAGGAAACACATGTTTACTTTACGAGTTCAAAAGGTCATGATTTGTGATTTTCGATCCGTTTGGTTTGCTTCTGTGCTTTAAGGTTCGTTGTGATAGTCCTGTTTCGGGATATAATCGACTACTTCGCTTCGAAGATTTTTCTGATCTTTCTTGATCTTGTCACTTGCAAGAATAAAGAAATGTCTGCCTCCTTTCCTCGACAAAAATTCCACTGACCATCGCGACTTCCTCCGCCATTCTTTTTATCAGTTATGTCTTGCGGGCCAAGCTGGGCCAGCGCGCTGCACTGTGATTTGCATTAACCCAGAAAAATGACTGACGGAAGGGAAAAACCCAGCATCCCTTAATTCGAAGTTTACAAAACGCCCAGCGCGATACAAGGAATTTAGCAGTGATGCTACGTTTTGTTAAAATTTGACTTCTTTGCCATCATTTCTTCAGGAATAGACTTATGCGGAGGAGCGATCTGCCCAACGGAAATTAACTGCAAGAAAAGTTCTAAATGCAAATGCCCAACTGGATTTTATTCATCCGAGAGGACTCTACAACGGAGGATATGCATAAACATTAATGAGTGTAAAATGGACAAAACAAAGTGCGATCCTAAGAAGAATAAAGGAATTAACCCAAAAACTCCGTGTAAAGACACACTGGGTTCGTATGAATGTGTTTGCAAACCGGGATATGAGCTAACACCTGACAAGAAAGACTGCAGAGGTAATTCATCACTACAGAAACTAGAGCCCTCTCAACACCATTTAAATCGTTGAGGTTTTTGGGATTCTCAGGCAGTTTGGTAGCCAATGTGATTTTTGATTAGTTTGATTGGTTGATGCCTTGGAAACCATCAACGAATCATACTTTTCAAGTAATGCTGACGGAAACAAATTTTCATTGTCTATACTCGTATCAACCTTAGAAATAACGTTAAAATGTTCAAAACTCGTGTAGAAGCACGAAACAAAGGCGCCACGTCACTAATAGGACAATTGCACGACGACGTCATTTTACTACAACTACCAGAATCCTTCAGTTTGCTGTTTTCTTTTGCAAATTAAGGCTCTTGTTCTGTAAACCTCAGTGGAATTGACAAATTTGAATAACAAAGACGAAATGAATTCTGGTAGTTGTAGTCAAACATCGTCATCGTGAAAATTGCCTATTTTCATGATTTGTTCTTGACCTAAGCTCTCGACCAAAAATGACATTCCTATTGTTTCATAAGCAACTTTATGTAAGCAGTTTAAACTCTTCAACCACTCAAGAGTAATAACACCTCAAAACATCTATTTTCTCCGATTAATATTAATCAAGACAAACGGTTACGAAAGTCACCGGTAACAAAATTATCAGCGAAGGGAAAATGTCTTGAAATTTTGACAGTTGTTTTCAACTTATTCCTGCTTATTCCTTAAGAAAACGTATGGAGATCATTCCATTATAGTGAATTTTGGGGATATTGCATCCTGGGTAGCAGAGGTTTTTTCTCGCGTTTGACGGGGAGCCTCGTTGACCACAGGCCGAGGACAAGAGCGGCGAAGCTGCAAGGAGCTTTCGCGCGGGTCACTTTTTAAGACTTAAAGGCCGAAACAGGAAATTGCCCATGAAAAGCCTCTGGCAACCAGTGTAGGGAAGGGATTTTGGGGCTTAAAGCGCTAAACTTACAACAACAAAGCCGCTGTAGAAGCTGTTACTCATTCGGCGGAATTCAATAAAATTCGTAGCTTTGGAGTCGTCATCATATTGTTAAGAGGATGACACTTGTACTATTCAACATCTTTGCGTTTCGTAGAAGCGGACGAATGCAAAGATCCAGTAAAGAGCAGAGACTGTACTCTAAGTGGACAAAAATGTGTGAATACAGTTGGAGGCTATGAGTGCAAATGTGATCCAGGTTTTAAGCATGATGCGATCCGCAAGAAATGCTTAGGTAAGACGTAGTTATCGCAAAATTCTCCCGTTCCGATTAACCCTACCGCACTTACAGAGACTACAGTGCAGGTATAATAAACAACTAATTAAATAACTAAATAAGTAGCTAAATAAATATAGCAATCAAAAATGGATTTCATGGTAGCTCATCCTCACAGTTTTCGTCGTCTACCACCCCAGTGGAAGTGTTGGTTGTTAAGGAGAGGGGTAAACCGGAATACCAGGAGAAAAACCTCTCGTAGCAAGGGAGAGAACCAAATGACAACAAACTCAACTCACATATGGCGTCGACACCGGGACTTGAACCCGCGCCACATTGGTGGGAGGCGGGCGCACTCGCCACTGCGCCACCCTTGCTCCTTCAATTTGAACTGTAAATAGACTGCGAGATCTCTCATTTGCTCGTCGAAAATCTGTGAGCGATTGCGATCAGTGATTTTGAGCAAAAGAGAGACTACCCGCATGCTAAACTGTACAGAGCACTGAGATAAACTGTGGATTAAAGCAATCGATCAAGAATGTTGTAGGTGCCTGTTTTTTGGAACCCAGCTTAGTACACAAAAAAAGTTAAGACACGCGTTTTTGCTGAGTGCGATTTTTAAAAGTAAAAACTGGCCGACTAGTTGAAAATGAATAGGGTTTTCTTAATAGTTTTCAACATGTCATTTATAATTTGAATTCACTGATCTGACTAAGCAGATCTGGTAAACAGTGAAATTCTCTCCACGAATGGACTGATCATGGCCAGCCAGTAATAATGCTGAGCTCCCTAAAATGCACTTGCTCACTACAAAAGCCACAAGAACAACCGCAACCATTTTTCGTCCAGACTGAAAAACTCATACGAAGTAAACTTCTTACAACGAGAATTTGTTAAATTTTCAGGGGTAAACTTTCTTCAAGTGCACTGCCAGGAAGCTCAATATGTATTTTTTCGCTTTTTAGCCTTATCTTTACTAACCAACATTCTTTCTGTTCATAATATAACCTGACATAACATACCAATGGTTCAGTATGGAAAGGTCTTCAAGAATCGTTTGAATGTACATGTTTCATCTGTCGTTGTTTGAATACACATCTGATTCTTGTTTCAGATGTTAACGAGTGCAAAATCAGGAAACATAACTGCTCTCATCACAGTTACTGTCAGAACACCCATGGAGGGTTCAAATGTGTATGTCCAAAAAACTATGAGCTCAGCGGAACAAGCTGTATCCCAAATGACATCACTCGCTGGACTACTCCCAAGTACTTGTTACAGGATATAATGGACGGCGTATGGACTCGCTTAGTTGCTGCCGGCGCCGCAGGGATCATAGTCCTGTCCTTGTTTGTTATTGTTGTCTTGAGCTGTAGAAAAATGTGCAGGAAATGTGCCGAGAGAAAGGAGCTAAAACGGCTTGCATACGAAGGTATGTGAATGGTGGTCAACGCCGAGCCTCTCTACGGGTATTTCCGACGAACTTCGTCGATGGAAATCGCGACGATCGCTATCGACGAAACGACGATCTTGAGATTAAAGCGACGATCGCATTGCCGTTCTGATCAAGCTTAACAATTTAAGTCGTCCGATGAAAACAAAGCTAAAAGAATGTGCCGAAAAGTATGCTGCGCGTTCACAATTGTTTTGCTCTTTAATGTCGCAATTGCTCCTTTTTTATTTTCTCGTTTCCGTTTTGGTAGCTCGTTACCCTGTAATTCTCGCTGTGCGACGATTTCGGTGAAAATCCGACGATTTGATGGAAAACGCGCGACGAAAACGACGTCCGTAGGTAGCCAATGAGAGGCTCAACACCTATTACTAACCGTTTGTTAGACTCAGTCTTAACTATGGAAGGGCGTTTGCTCTAAAAGGTTCTAAAAGTCAGTCTGTAAAACTGCTTATGCTGTCAACTTGGTTGAGACAATCCAATCTTCAAATTCCACTTGTGCCAACAGAGGACTGTAATTGTGGAGAACTTGCCTCGTTGCGAATTAGTGGTAATTAACAGCTGAAATATAGTATACAGTAAAAACCCGCGACTAAGAACCGCATTTTCCCAAGTTGGCCTCAACAGGTTTTGACATCAATGGCATTTAGCACAAAATTAGGATATTTAGGTTTTTAAATAGGTTAGTATTTTCGGAAGATAAAATATATTGTGGCTAAGAAGTTGAGTGGTATTCAGCTTATTGCTTACATAAAACTCGCACATTGCAGTTGGAGTTATAAGACACCCATGTCTCCAAGAGGATCCTGAATGTTGACTTACCGAATTTGCCCAAGAGTACAGAATTTTTTAAATATGGATTTTAGAAAATAAGAACGTGTTTCAAATTTTAGGCTAAACAGGTTCTTGTTCAGAGGGGGCCTAAAGGCACAAATATTTTAGTCTAACAGGTTCTTAAAAATCAAGTTCTTACTCGCGGATCTTTACTGTGTTTAAAGGTATCAGTAGCGCTAACTTAAATGGTCACTTGCGCACATTAAATCTTTACTCAGTTTTCATTTGGACAGTGACGAAGTCAGATCTTTCTCTTTGCAGAACAACTGATGTTTGCCGCTGGAATGTACGATCCTGATGCAATGTTCTTTGCTGAGGGAGAAATGGGTTACCCAGCTGACGAGATGTTTTACCCTGAGGAAATGGGTTATCTCCCAGAGGGAATGGAATATGTCCCTGACGGAATGGGATTTCCTCCCGAGGGAATGGGATTTCTCCCCGACGGAATGGGATATCCCATGGATAATATGGGTTACACTGAGGACATGGTCTATGCTGATGAGATGGGCTACAACAATGAGATGGGATACCCTGAGGAAATCTACGCGACCACCCCGACAGGCCCCATGGCGACAGGGGAAAATTTTGACCATGAGGTGCCACATACTTATTACGAAGACGACGATGAAAATTCAGAAGGGGAGGGTCAGGTTGCCCCCTGACCTGATCTGCGCTGACGGAACTTATTCCTGAAACTGTAAAAGTTTGCTCTACGAATATCTTTTGTCTCATGACTACAGGTTTTTGCTTTTCCTTTTCAGTCATTATGAAACCAAAACCCAGACTGTGTCCCTAAATCTACAAAATGAAGATTTCATTTGATTCTTTATAACTTACTTTTCTGAAAAATGATTGAGTTGCTCAAAGAACTTCCTTCGCCTGATGACTTAACACTAAAAAAAACTAATATGGTACAACAGTTCGTAATAGTTTTTCCTTTTGCTTTCTAAGGCGTTAATTAGAGACAAAAAAAACAACAAACTACGAAATAAAGTTGACGTCATGTGAGGTGGACCTCTTTTTTTAAGGTCTCTTAAAGAAGGGAGAAATTCCCCTTGACACACATAAGGGGAAGAAGTTACCACTGAGTCTTACTTGAACGAAGGGGAATTGACCGGCTTCCTATTTAACACTGAAACAGTGCAATAATTTAAAAGCTGACAAAATTAAGAAAGATGGTAGATTTTAAGCTCGGTGAAGACATGAGAAATGATATAATCAGCATGTTACGAGTATGGGACAAAGAAAGAACCTGAGTCCCCGACAGGAATTAAACTTATGACCTTCCGTAAACCGGCAGCTATAAACAAGTTTTGATTCAGCTTTAAAGGATAATTTAGACAGAAAAAGGTTATCTTCTAGATGTGTTTAAGACAGGACCGTAAATGCTCGAATTAGCGCCCTTCAAATAAGCGCCCCACAGGGCGTTTCTCGTTTCCCCGGGATGAGGTGATCTACCCGTATTCACATTTACAGGTTAGGGTCTTGATCGGGTCACGATTAAATAAGCGCCGGGCGCTCGTTCGAGCGTTGTTGACACGACTCACAACGTGTAAACAAATTCCCAGCTTATACGAATGTTAGTGTCGGTTGTACTCATGGTGACAAATCACACGCAGTAACTGCCGCATGGTTAGCTCAGTTGGGAGACCGCCGGTCTCCCTGGCCGGACTCAGGGTATTTAAATAAATGAGGAGAATGTGCTGCCTTTACAATGACATCTGCAAACGGTTTGACTTTCTAGACTTCACGGATAAGAACAAAAACTGTAGGTCCAGTCTCACAGCACTTTCACTTATCCGGTTCTTGTGGGACGTAAAAGAACCCACACAACTGTTCAAAAAGAGTAGGGAACGTAGACCCCAGTGGTTTGACCGGCCTCTCCTGGCCTCGGTGGGTTATCTATAAGGACACACTTAAACGGGAGCTCCGCTCTGTTGTGTGTTCCACACCATATGGTAGAAGTGGTTGAATAAATAGATCAATAAATTAAAAGCTGCATGACCTAATTTGCTCGTAATATTTACTCTAAACACAGTATGATCAAACAAATGTGGAGGAAAAATATTTATTTTTCAGCTTTCTTTTCTTCATAACATTCCCATCTCTCCAACTAGTGTATGGGGATGAAGAAATGACAGGATCACAACGACAAGATTCACAAAGGGAATCACGTGTTATCTTACCAAAATATTTAGCATAATTTCTTAACAAATGAACAATACGAAACGAATCTGTACAGTTAACAAACTCTTCACATAACAGGTTCAAGCTCTCATCACTTTTGGGCTGCATGACAAAACGTTTCACACATAGCTTCAACTTATAGCTAAGGCCTGGTTTTCATGAAGGTACGGTTAAACCAGAAAAACAAAAATGTGCAACTTGCTTTGCATCGTTGCTGCAAAACGAGTTGAATAGCTAACACCACCCACGAATCAAACCTGTCTTGCAACAAAGAAATTTGAGAGTAGTTCCACGTTTTGCAACAAAATCTGTACATGTTGCGCGTTTTACCAGCGCTTTGCAGCAAGTGACGTAACTCCCGTGAATGGCGCGACTCTCGCGTAATTTTATCCAATCAGAAGTCAGTATTCACGCAACTTACAACAACCTGATCTGTTGCACGATAGGTTTGAACTAGCTTTTTACCTCATTTTGCAGTAATGTTACAAACAAGTTGCACGTTTTTGTAGTCTGTTTTACCGTAGCTTAATTTTAATTGTCTTCACCTTCCAGGTCATCGCAAAACGCGTCTCAGATGATTGAGACAATTTCATGGAGAAACCTCTGATTTAAGGCCACATGATCTGGTTAATTGTGGAATTGTAATCAGCTGAAGAGCCCTTGAATTTATCTGTACGCTGGTATTAATGTCATAACCGGATCATCTTGATTTTTCCCCCAAAAAACAAGGTGTTCCAGATGATTGCAACGATTATGTGCGAACCACATCTAACTGTAGCATGGCCTAACTTAGTGTATCTTCAAACGTAAGGTTCTTTTATGTCTAATATAACATTTCTATATCAGCTTTTACTTCTACTTTTGAATGTGAGTGATAAAATGGTGGATCTTACATTCAAATCGCACCTAATGAGAGAGGAACTGTCAAGTAAAGTTTGCGAAATATAAAGTTCACTAAGTTCGCAAAATTAAGTTAACTTTTGTGAACAAAGACTATCTAAAATCAACAAAGGATAGCTAAGAAATGGCGAAGGAATATAAAATGGGCATCAAATATTTTCAAGGATGTTCAATTCAAAATACTTCCTTACCCTCCTCTAATATGGTCTCTTGACTTTTTCTTTCTCTGACTAGTTCTTATGTAATTTTTTATCGTCTTTATACGAGTAGCCTCTTTGAAAAGTTAAAAATTTTGAAAATCATGAAATTTACTGGAGGAAAATCAAAATAAACCACTTGTCACAGAAAGCAATAACAGTGGTGTCATCCTATTGCATTTATCATTTACAGACAAATAGAACTTAAATCGGTGTTCAGAATCTAATGGATAACAATTACATACAATGTACCTTCATCTTATGAAACCAAAACTTGCCGTCTGAGAGTTTTATGCAAAGAGATTGACCATCACTTGAAATTCAATTCCAAATTTTCTTCAAGTTTTCAAAGATCTATACTTTTGTATATTAATTTCCTAGCCAACCTTAACTCCTAACTTCTCTAGAACCTTTATTCCTTTCTCTTGATATTCCTCTCTCGTCATCCAGAATCCCTCCTTGTCTTTCATAATGTCTGCCAGAACAGCCCCACCCAAAAAGACCATGTGTTTTCTCCTGGGTGGATCTTCAATACGGATTTTAAATTTCTGCAAGGAAATTAAATGTTAAGTTATATACGGTGGGAAATGAAACTCCCAAGCAACAATGAACCTCTAAAATAGTAACTGTCAAATTTCTCCTCACAGTATTAAGACATAATCAAGGAAAGAAGTCATGAGATTTAAGGCAATGATCCCCCAAAATCTGTTGTATATATCATTTGGCATCTTCTCTCAACTTACTCCATAAAAAAAATTTCTGGAAGTCAGTTAGAAGAATTTGCGTTTTGATATCAATTGGGGTTTAAACAGTTAAGAGGCTGATAACTTACCGACAACTTAGTGGTATCTCCCTTGAGTACACGTTCAAGATACAACTGTTTAATTTCCCTCTCTAGTCTGCTCGGCAGCCCAGGATACATAGTACTGCCACCTGACAGTACAATATGCTTGTAAAACTCTGCTCTTGTATCAATATCTGCTGCCTGGATAGTGTTGAAGAGAAGCTCAGCCACACCAACACCCTCAATGTTGATTAGATGGGGTTGGAAAAGGGCTTCAGGTGCTTCAAATCGCTCTCCACTCAGTTTCACTATTCGGCCATCAGGGAGCTAAAGATGAAACCGCAAGCATGAGAGTGAAAATGAATCACTGACCAGTTTTGTGTTAACACCTTGTAGCGTTACTAATGACATAATAATTATGTCATTATTATTTTAACCATTAAAAAACAACAGCAACAAAATGGGCTGCAGGGGTTTCAATAAACTTAAAATAGACAGCTTGTTTAGGTAGAGTACCGGATAGTATCAACAAGGTTTGAAATAATATTTCTTTGAAAATAACATTAAAGTAGCCACCTTCTCTGAGAAAGGAAGACAACAATTTCCCCTGGCTGACAGGAGTTGGTGCAAAAAAAAAGATTCTGTCTGGCTCTTAAGCTTCAAATATTCACTCCGGGATGCTTTAAGTGAACATCACTCATTCACTTTTCCCATTTTTGCTTACATAATTATAAAAAAGTAACAATGGTTATTATTTTTTTATCATAACACAATGAAGTAATTCCTTACTGTGTACTGTTCCACAAGAACTGTTGTCTCCAAAGCAAGTTTCTGTTCCTGTTCTATGTTGTATCTAAGAATGCAAACCAAACAACATACCTTATGTAACAACAAGTCTACTTGAAAGGCCAGTGGGTTTTATTATGGACTTTGAGTGTCAATGTATTTAGCACAAAAGTACTAATCGGGGACATTATTTTTATGTCTTCTACTGGAGATGGGGCCATCATTTTACAAAGTCATCTTAGCCATGTGAAGGTCTAGCCATTTGCAGGGCAAAGGCGGTACCTTCATTTTCCAGTTATTTTCTGATTAGTGGTCCACTCTTGAAAATCGAACCCACTACCAACAGTCAAGCACTCTACTGACTGAGCTAATCCTGCCGTGGTTCAATTGAGTGACTTGCTATTTCTAAAACCAATATCCGAAAAATTTAAAGAAAAAAATTACTGAAAGTAAAATACATGTAAGCATTTCAAAATTAGTTGGCATGCAGAGTAGAAAGTGTAAGGGAGGAACCATCTTGCTATATGGTTATGCTATAAACATGGTGTTCTAAGACACAAATCCTTGCAATTTATTTTTTTCCTCAGAGCTCTACTTTACATCTTTTATACAGAACAATCTACAAGGGAGAGATTAACGTACAGGTGTATGATAGTTTAGCAGCATAATAGTTTTATAAAATGTTAATTACGCCCTTTTATTTAAAAATCATCTAATTTAATACAACATTAACAATACAAATTTGCAGTTTGTTAGGACAAATACAACATTCTAATGGTTCATATCATTCCTGCAGAGGAGCTTACCCAACATAACAGAGCTTCTCCTTCATCATGCGAACAGTTTCAAAATCAGCTGTATGGTTAAATGCATATCCTCTCAGCAGAAGGAGCTTAAAATCCATAAAAAAATTCTCATTAGTCATTATCACCTCAGAAAAGTTTCATGGTGTTTATTGAGATGTATTGTAGTTTTTCAAGTTTTAGGAGCAGATCCATTTGACGAGTCTTGCAACCAGAACTAAACTGATAGCACAAGATCACAAACTACTGCATGATATCCTCAACAGACTGCTGTAGATAGCATTACCTTAATGAGGTACTTGGTGATATCACGACCAGCGATGTCAAGTCTGCGAGTGAGGTGAGGAAGAGCAAAGCCTTCGTATACAGGACAGATATGGGTCACTCCATCCCCTGAGTCTATCACAACACCTGTTAACAATCCTAAGAAAAAAAAACAGAAAGATCACAGTTGACTCTCTCTTAACAGACACCTCTATAATACAGACATCTCAGTAAAACTGATATGCATAGAGTTGGTCCCTGCCTTTCTTTACTCCCTTTATTTGAACCTCTTGTAAACAAGACATTCATCTTAGACAGACACATAGTACTGATCCTAAAGGTGTCTGTCTTAGAGACAGTTGACTGTACTATGCCAATAAACGCAAACACCTTTTACTCTTTATTGATCTCTGTAAGAATCCTACAACTCTTTTCTAGAGGAGCATATCAAGAGTTTCATATGATCTCTTTAAAACATGAGTTTAAACAGCTAACAAAAATAATTCTGCCACAGAAAGCCCTAACCCCACAAAAAAGGAAAGCCTTCAGCACTTAAAAGAAAAAATTTCTTAAACTAAAAATTTTTCTTATTGAAGGGCTGCATGCCAAAAGAAGGGACCCTGTTCTTGCAGGCAATCTTAGGCAGGGATATAGGTAGGAGTAGGCTGCTTGCAAATTTCACCAGATGAAAGAGTGCTAACCACTGACTCAAATTTCCCTGGAAAACAAAGAGATGGGGAAATTTTGAAGGTGTAGTTAAGTAACAAGCTGGCTTGACTGATACATAAGCCTGCTTAGCCCTCCCCTAGCTACATCCCTGCTTGGGACCACCAGTAAGTATCCTTAAAAGTAAGAGTTCGTATATTGTGGAGAGTTGATTTCCGTCAGTTGTCTGTACATTATTTTAGCTGGGAACACTGTAATAAGCTCATGTCTGCATTATCAGGAGGTCTGTAATAGCAAGGTTTCCTCCACAAGACAAGAGTTGACTGTAAATGGCTTGAATTCTGTTTCAGACTCAGACTTGGCCTAGTCCCTAGGCCTCATTATTATGCGCTGCCGATGCGTTTCCGGTCACATGGTCCGAGAAAGTTTTTGAAGCCTAGACAAACTCGGAGAAGTGAGACATTTTGTCTCACTTGGGGCGGAGCTTTTGGAAGCGGGCGAGCTGTCAATAACTTTTCCGCGCTGATAAAAGATGTCCAGCAGCCATGGAGAGTACAGAGGATAAAGAGTTAAACTGGGCATTTTTATTCTATGCACGTTTTCATTGTTGAAAGTCCTTTGGCCTTTCTTTTTCATTTATCTCATTAAACTAATTTGAACTTTATTTCATCTCAAAAACTATTTGTGGCTAAGCAAAACGGCGTCGCAAAAAAATTATTTGATCAAGAATCAGAGGGTAACCTAAGGAAATAAGTTTATATTTATTCTTGGATATGAAAAGCTATCTTTCGTTTCTCTATTTTCGCTTGCTCCTATAAATTTCTCATTATCATTTCCCTTCGAAATATTTTATGTAATTTAATTTTTGGATTTGGAAGCTTATCAAACTAATTGGACAGGCTGTTGAATTTGGTCTCTAAATTTGGTAGAATGTCAACAAACTACTGTTTCAAATCTTTTCATCAATAAAGAAATATCATTTTAATGGTTCATTTGAAAATGAACTGAAAGAGAAATTACTTCCATGTTATACCGTAGAATTCTTTCCGATTCAAAGTAATATTTTTGTTCTTTGATAACAGAAACCAGGTTAGTGCTGATCTTTAAGCGAAGGATATTCACGTGCAAAGCTATTTATAGATTTGAACATGGGAACTTTTCAAAGATGCAAAAATGCTCACGCATGTGCACTCCGAGATTGTCTAGGCGTCTCCCGGCCTTTTGTCTCGGATACGTCACCGAAATGCATTGACCGAGAGGGCTTGGAAAGACGCCGTATAGGGACTAAGCAAACTCAGACTTTCACTTTGTCCCACTGACCTGGTGCAAACATGGCCACTGGTCTTACTATAATATTCTTTAGTTGACATTAGCATTACTATTAAACGTCATCCTCAAGATCAAAATTCACAAGCACAACCGACTTTAGCAAAGCCTGTTTTAATTTAAACACAAGATCTTAATCTATTGGCCCTTTTTGCACTTGGTCTTCATGTATTCTCATGACCAGGATTTGAGCCAGGCCGTGCCATTGTGCCAATCCCGCACTGCAATTGGAATTGTCCCTTTAAAAAACGGCCCCTTCAAAATTTAGGGAAAAAACTCGAAACGAAGCACACACGAAGAGATTTATTTCAGTACAGAAATTGCAAGCTGAAACAGAACATGGAAAATATATTTTATCGCACCTTTAAAGTTCATTCCAAAGTTACGCTTCAGTCACACGCTACTGCTATTTTTGTCGGAAATCTTAGACAGGGCTTCTGATTCTTCGCGTGGTCGCGGAGCCGCGAAATTCACAAAAACACGAAAAATACCGCGAAATTCGGTAGAAATCTTATCAAATACATGTCTGTAAAACATATTTGAAACTTATTTCAGCTATAGCAGCTATTTACTTGCCGTAAACTTGCAAATTTATCTTGGAACTTCGTCACTGAAACATGCAAACAGATTATGTTGCGAAAAACTGGGCACTAGCCATGATGTTAAAGGCTTTGCCATTGGTTCATTTCTGGAGTGTATTGTTGTTGAAAGAGCAAATGATGAGCTCTGTTACAAAAACGTTAAAAAGGCTGGTCTGATCAGCGCAAAACCGATCGATTTCTAGCGAAATATGCCTTGAAAATAACCACAAAATTGGCCGTTTTTTACCGATTGCTTTTCGGCGAAGTTTGCCCCGAAAACTCCCGCGCAATCAGCTGATTTTTCCGCGAATTTGTCCCTAAAAATCCCGCGAAATTTGACTTTTTGTTCCGAGACCTATCAGAAGCCCTGCTAAGAAGACAAACCCCTTTGCATCAGCAGAAGGGTGTACAAATTTCTGTCCCCCTAAAAATGAAAATGTCCCCCAAAAATTTAGCCAAGGGGACAAATTGTCCCCCAGTGATCAAATCCTAGCTCAAACCCTGCTCATGACCTAATGAAGACAACATCTTTGCCACATTTTTTTTTTGTCACAGCTTACTGTATTATTCTTGTGGTTTGCTAGTCTATGTTTGGTGACCCCCCAATGGTCTCCCCATCAGATGATGGTTGAAGAATAAGTGCAGATATTCTATACTGGTGACATTTTCAAATGATCTCCTATATGACAGAGTTAAGGCATTTTGTTGAGACAAGATCAGTGAAGGTGTTCTTTTGCTAATGACACTTCACGACACTCACTCTACTGACCTTGAGCATAAAGAGTTAATACGGCTTGGATGGCAATGTATACTCCATCAAACTGATAGTTTTCAAACATAACCTGTAACAATAAAAGAAAGGATTTCAGGAAACAAACCAGAATTTTGAAAGATTTTTAACCTCCAGAGTAAAATCTAGTACCTTAGATGTATAATTAACAATTACTATCGAATGAGGCTGAGTATCATCTGAAGAATTATTGAGATTGAGGACGGTGTTATAATGATAACACCCCCTGAGATCTCTATAATTCATCAGATGATATGAAAGCCGACTTCAATAATATTGTTTTATTACTCATTCAAAATAATTCCTAGTTTTGAAACAAGCTAAAATATTCTTACCCCCATGATGTTGAAGTTCATCTTCGATAGTGCCATTAATTGACAAGTTTAGGAGATAAAGGCTTGTTCAGCTCTGCAAATATTCTCTAAATAGCAGATGCCGTCCTTCAAGTTGTCTTCTTGTTCTTGCTATGTTTTTAACCAATATTTCGCCTATTTCTTGCAGGTGAAACAAGTGAAAAGTCCACCATTTTTGTTCTCACTACCAAAACAACTCAACCTCATCCCCAGGTCTTATCGATTATTGGTTCAATAATCTGCAACTCTGCTTCACTTTTGACGTTGACCATCAGTTCAATATGTGTCACGAGCAGACATGAAGGAAGGCAGACGTGCGATTCTGAGCTCGCGAGTTATTGGACTTGTACTTATTTTGTGTCTTGTTCATACCTTGAGGAAAGATAAACAAGATTATTCTTTTACCAGCGAGTACTTTGGTCTATGTTTCCCGCATTCCTCGTCGGTTAAAGAGGTAAACTGGGATACGAGACACTGTACAAAATGGCGGACACACGTGCATGTCACTATCAGTATGAGAGTGAAACGAGCAAGCGCTACTACAGCCTACTACGCCAACTCAACCTCTACCTTTAGACCTGTTATACAACTGCTACATGATGTGGAACTTAACCCTGGACCTGCAAACTGCTCTAGTGGAGACAAGTCTGAAAAGTTAAATGGCAATGTTAAAATCGCACATCTTAATGTTCGCTCGCTCAAATGCCGTGAGCATTTCGTTCTTGTAAAGAATGCGGTACTGGAAAATAAGTTTGATATATTTACCGTATCCGAAACATGGCTCAACAGTTCAGTTACGGATTTGGAGATAGAAATCCCTGGCTATGTTATCTACCGAATCGACCGACAGGCGAGGGTTGGCGGTGGAGTATGTGCTTATGTCTCACGAAATTACAGGACGGAGTACTTGAGTGACATTTCTCTTATCACGGCCTCTGGCTTCCATCAACTGTGGCTAAAAATCCACGTCAGAAACATGAAGTCCTTCCTTGTCTGTACAACCTATAGACCACCGGACACTTCTTTATCTTGTTTCGATTCAGATCTTACAGAGAACTTTATTTATGCCTCGTCGTTTAATGTTCCAATTTATCTATTAGGTGATTTGAACTGCAGACTTGAGAATAGCGGCGATCCTGGAGCTAAAGCCCTTGTTAACTTTTTGCCGTTCCTATAACTTGTCAATATTGATCAACACACCAACACGAGTTACAGAGACTTCAAATCAATTTTAGATGTTATCCTTGCATCGGATACAAGACAAGTCCAAACGGCTACAGTTATGGAAAGCTCGATCAGCGACCATGAGCTAATTTATGTCACCTTAAGATTGAAGAAGGCGCGCTCCAAACCCATTTATATTACTACCAGAAGTTTTAAACACTACAGTCCTATTGATTTCAGCAATGACGTATCATTGGCACCGTGGTCCATAGTCGATGTTTTCGACGATGTCGAGGATAAAATTTATGCATTTGATTCGCTGTTTACTGAGATACTCGACCGTCATGCTCCAGTTAAAACCTTTAAAGCACGCTGTAAGCCAAACCCATGCGTAACCGACAACATCCGCGGATTGATGAAGACCAGGGATGATTGGCGTAAAAAAGCAAAGAAAACAAATGACCCGCTATCCTGGACTGCCTACAGATATTTCAGACAGGAAGTAAAGAGGGAAATTAGAATTGCTGAACGAGAATTTGTTGCTGAACAAATCCAAAGGAACCCAAATAACACCAATAATATCTGGAAAGCAATCCGCCAGTGTGTCCCCAATAAATCTACATCTCAGCGAACATTTAGTAAGAGCGTCAAATCTGTTGCAGACGAATTTAACCAGTTCTTCGTATCTGTTGGTCAGAGCACTGTTGACAAAATTACGTCCCTGGCTAATGAATGCAACTTAACACTTAATCAGAATTATTTCGTGCGAGACAATACGCTTCCTCTGACCAGTTCACACTTAGTACCGTTGATTATAAACAAGTAGAGCGTATAATAGCAGCGATGCCTTCAAACAAGGCCCCCGGGATAGATAAAATTCGATCCGTGTCATCAAAGACTGTCTTAATCCAATTGTTCACCCAATAACGCCTATCGTTAATGCATCCTTTCAAAACTGTGTTTTTCCATCAAAATGGAAAACAGCCGAGGTTACACCCATCCTAAAGGAGGGCGACCATGAACAGGCAAACAACAATAGACCCATCTCACTTCTACCAGTTTTATCGAAGGTTTGCGAAAGGGTAGTACATAATCAACTCACCTCGTATCTGCAATCAAATGACACCCTATCAAAGAGTCAAAGCGGTAACAAGAGATGGCACTCTTGTGAAACATCTGTCATTGAAACAACAGACACAATTCTTAACGCCATCGATAAAAAAGAAGTTAACGGCAGTCGTACTATTAGATATGAGCAAAGCCTTTGATAGTGTCAATCATGACACGTTAATTTTAAAATTGCAAGATGTCGGAATTTCCAGTGACACTCTCCAATGGTTTCGTAGTTACCTAAGCAACAGGTCACAAGTAGTACGAATCTATTCAACGCTATCTGAGCCTTTGTCTGTGACCAGTGGCGTTCCTCAAGGAAGCATCTTGGGCCCACTTCTTTTAGCATATATATACGAACGATCTTCCATTGATCCCACAGAAATGCAGCACCCAGAGTTATGTAGATGATACGAAACTCATCACTTCCTTCGAGCTTAAAGCCAACCTGGATGCAATTGATGATTTGGAAGACGACCTGTTTAAAATAGGGGAATGGTGTTCCAACAATCAATTGTTACTAAACCCTGGCAAAACCAAGTTGATGATATTTGGCAGCAGGCAGATGCGTGCAAAATTCCAATTTCGTTACCTTTCCTTTATGGGTAAGGACATTGTCCCTACAGACACCGCCAAAGACCTTGGTGTGACTTTGGATTCTAATTTAACTTACGATGAACATATAATTAAAACCGCTTCCTCGTGCATGTCCCGCCTTGGCCAGATAAACCGTGTCAAGCATGTCTTCGACAAACGTACACTTTTGATGATTATTAATTCCTTGGTTTTTAGCAGGTTATTTTATTGCTCCAATGTTTGGTCAAATACCTCAAAATGTAATGTCAACAAGTTACAGGCAGTGCAGAACTTCGCATGCCGCATTGTTAGCGGCGCGCGAATTTGACCATTTTACACCAATTCGCAAGGAGCTAAATTGGCTTTCAGTTCCCAGTCAGCTTTATTACCGAACGCTACAATGGCTTTTAAATGTATGACCGTCAAGCCCCTGAATACCTTACATCAAAATTCATAAAGCGAGCAGAGGTTAGCCGACGTAGCACCAGAAATTCACAGCTTTTACAAATCCCCTTTTTTAGAACAGCTGCCGGTCAGAGAACATTTTTCTATAGAACTGTGAACTTATGGAACTCCTTAGACAATTCCTTTAAACTGTGTAACTCGATTGATGTTTTTAAAACTCGTTTACGTACTAAATTACTTAAAGAATTGTAATTTTATATATATTTTAAAACATTTTTAATTGTAAATAGGATCATGTATTGTCTTTGAAAAGCCCCTTGGGAAAGTCAATAAAGTATGTATGTATGTATGTATGTAATATGGCAAAATTCTTCCATTTTGGTTGACAGTAGCTGGTTATGATGAATTGTGTGTGTGATTTTAGCCCATCAGAAACAGAGAAATATTTCATGATATTTTGAATGAATAATAATTAACAATTATTATTCTACGACTTCACATTGGATATGAGATGGTAGATAGCCAGTGAGGCTCGTAGCGCCGAGTTGGCTATAATCATCTAATATCCCACAAGCATGAGTGGAATAATAATTGTTTTATTACAGCCTCCCATAAAATATTGAGAATTCTTCCTGACTTTATTTGTAGAAACAACCAATTTTCAGCTTGTTTTTAATTTTGAACAGATGCGTAGAGTTACCATATTTGGAGAGCATGGTATAATGCCTTATATACCATGATGGCTAAGCCAATCAGAGCTCTAGAATTGCATTATCCAATGATTCAGTTTTTAATAATACACCATATCTAAGAACATTTTTCCTGCCATTTCTCTCTTCGTTCTCAGTAAACAAGGGGATTTGACCCCTAGAGCATGTTCCTGATTCCATACAGATTGTGGGTGATAACCCCACCAGTAACTACAGTATTCAGGCAGTTCATCATTAAGTGTTCACTGAAGGCACACTAAAGTGCACTCCTGTATACCAATAATGAAACTCTGGTATAAACAGATGACATTCCTCTCCACAGTTAGAAAAAAACGTTTGGAGCAGGACCCAGAAATAATATACCCGGAAAAAGGAGGCAACGTAGCCGAGTGGTTAGAGCTTTGGAAAAATAATTCGGAGGCCCTAAGTTCAAGTTCTACCCTGACTGCTAGCTAAATTTGTTCTCGGTAGCCCAAGTTCAAATCTTTTGCCACGCTTGTAAAATATACCCCCTACCAGTTGGGATTTTAAACCATTATATTTTTTTCTAAAGCCCCATAAGAAGAGAGAATAATTAAAGTATTATTATCATTATTATTATTATGACAAAAAATTTTTCACATCCCTTGGAATTCTTTTATATTGGGGTCCCCTGTTCAGCATAGATGTATACTGGAAGTTTACGAGCTCTAAGTACCCAACCCTTCCTGTCATTTTAAAAGCAAATTGCTATGTAGTTTAGTTTAAAAACTATAAGGCGAGCCACTCATGGGTCTCGATTTTCTATCTGATTTAAAATAAATGAACTAGCAGTTTGAAGCACAACGACCATTAAACTGGTTAAGGTTAAATTATTGAAACATAAGGAGACCAAACTTCACTCTTGTACCTCAATCATTTTCTCTCTGTTCTTCAAGGGATTCATCGGTGGCTCAGTGAGCAAAACCTAGATTTTACAAAGGACAGTTCAACGTGAGAAACATGAAGGTTTTCAGATGGTCTGGAAAGGTCGTAAGTAGTTAAGATCAAGAGTTATAAGGCATTTCCGGAATGACAGTAAATTTGACTCACTTTACAATTCCTTGTATCTACGTTAAGCTTTGTCTCTCCAAACGTGTAGTCCCATACATGTTTCATGTCGTCCCAATTTCGAACAATTCCATTATCCATGGGATAATTCACTTCCAACATGTGCCGAAGTTTGCTTGCTTCATCGCCGACCATCAAATCCTGCAGAACGAAACAACTGGTTGACATAATTTTTGAAGATATAGTGAAAGTAGGGCTTCAGGCTGTTAAAGGAGAGACTGTAGTATGCAAGACACAGCACAAACCTTCACTTCAATATCTCCAACTTTCGCCGTCGATCTAATAATCGGTCTTCCCACCATCGAAGGAAAGATGTGAGCTGGAAAGTTCGAGCCTGCATATCCGCACTTGACAAACTGGAAGCAACAACAAAAAGGAAGATCAATTTATAGAAAGCAGTTTCCAAGATGTAATAGACAGATCTGCTTACCCCTGTGCCGTTGTCGCAGACGATTACTTTATTTCCTTTGGAATCCATCGCTATGCTCTTCCCACCGACCACTGTTGCCGAAACAAAATGGCCGCTGCTAACTTCCTCAACGCCTTGTCACGTGACAGACTGTAGTTTCCGACACCTCCCCCTTGCTGTGTCAAGTACGCAAAAAGGGTCCGAAAAGAGACTGTACAAGAGTGCTTTCAGACAATGGCTGGTTGATGTGGACAGAAGTGATAAAAAAATTATTTGAACTAAAAATTCCACAGCCAAGGAGTCTTACAAGATCTACCAGAGGCGACCAATTTGATGACGGGGGTCTGAGGACCGGTACTTCCCGCGTATCCTGCATCTTTCGTGGCAGGGCTTAGAGCGATTTTTTGCCCCCGGAAAAAATTTGTGAAGCAGACTCTCGGAGAATATCAACTGCCATATATAGTTAATTGTGGGGGCGTGGTTGGATAGATTAAAAATAGCCGATGGACGTTGCACTGGGGGGGGGGGGGTGCAGAGGATCCTAATCCTCGTCCACTTCCTCTCCTTCCCTCGTTGCTTTGTTTTTCCAATAGAGGTAGAATTCAACTACATACGAAGACCCTTGTAAGCGATCCTCAAAAACTTGCCTGTTCTGATTGATACATTCGGGACTTCCCCTGTCTTCTGTCCAGTCAACTCAAAAATCCTTCATGGGATTTCTAGTTACAGGCACAGTAAGGGAAAGTTCATTAAATATGACAAGGGGTGGGGGGGATGAAGATATTGAAACTCGAAGCTTGAAATTTTAGCAGCCCCCCTCGCTAGCGGTTCAATTTTTTAGGAGCCCCCTCCTTGGTAGTCGAAAAGATTTCAGAGCCCCTTCCCCCCCCTCCTTCAATTCCTTTGCTCCCCTGAAAAGAGATCGCTAGACTGTATTAAATATATTTACCGTTATTATCTTCAATGGTTTATACTATGACAAACTTGAGATACAGTAGTGATACAATTTTCTAAAGCATTTTTGGGATGAACAAGAGTGTAATAATTACTGAGACTACATTTGTTATATCTGTAAACCACGTGATATAGCTGAGTTGCACAGGTCATTAAATTGTTGAGTTGAAAACCATCCGATCTGTCAGGCTCCTGGATCTGTATGATGATGTCATGTGTTGGTTTTGAAGTATACAAATTTTCGGAGCCCCCCCTCCTAGCGCAACAATTTTTTCAGAGCCCCCCCTTCGGGCGTCTAAAAATTTTCGGAGCCCCCCCTCAATATCTTCATCCCCCCCCCTTGTCATATTAAATGAACTTTCCCTAAGATGGTTAAAATTGTGTCATCGAAAACAAGAGTCTAAAGGAGAAGAGAGGTTTAAGTGCATCGATCACATCTACTATCTAAAACAATGTTAGCGTCACATTACACCCTTACATCCCCATACCCATCCCTTGTATCTAACCCTTCAGGCCTGCTAACCCTTTAGGCCCAAAGAGTGATCACCATCATTGTAAAACAGTGGTGATGAAAATTACGGCTCCTGACATGATCACGAGAGAAGAATTTGCTTGATATTTGATCAACTTCCCCCCATTACTTCTATAGGAAATGAATTGGGGCTAACAATGAGAATTCCAATTTTGATCTTAGGGTTTAAAGGGTTAAAGAAGAAGTTTATATCTATTCTACTCCAACTGCTCAGTGAGATGTTGAAAACATCCCGTATGTCCCTCTCCCTCTGCCTTTTCGGTCTTCCTCTTTCTCTTTTCCCATCAATCTTTCCCTCCCTGTAATATTTCCCAAGCCTCAACTTCTTTTCAGATGGCCAAAGCAGTTTATAACAAAGGGTGGTCTTTGGTCCTAGGAATTTTGCTGCCAATATTATCTTCTTCAGGGCACACCAATTCAGGGAGAAAATGAAGAGTAAACCAGGGTTGTCACAAAGGGCCGGGGGCCGGGGATTTCCCCCGGCTACGCTTGTTTTAGCCTTATCATACTTTTATTTTCAACAAACCATAGTAACCTTATGTTTATGATGCTTTTTCGTACATTCATCGTCTGCTTGTCTTCTTTCCACTTCTCCGTGGGTTAATTCATTTGTAAAATTAGTTTTACTTTTGTTTTCCGTAAGTTGTTTCATTCTTACGTATAACTAAATGAAGATTTACAATTGATTTTACAGCGCATGTTAATTCATTTGCACCGTATAAGAATCGATTGTCCTTTCCACATTTTTAACGTTTGTAAAGTATCGTTGTGATTTAACACTTGACTGGCCAGCATGCGCCTTGTCTGCGTGACGATAAGACTGCGCAGATAACGTGACCGGTGCCAACCTGTCATTTTTTTCAGGCCCGGTGCTTACGTCTATATTCCCATTTGGCAGCCACTAAAAAAACCCTCCAACGAGCCTTTATGTAAAGTAAAAACTTATTATTTTAGTGTCTCAGAATGTTGTAGTTTTCTTTAATAAAGACGTGATCATTATAAAACCGCTAATGATAGCTGTACTTTTGATGAAGATTGCTTTTTGGGGGGCGGTAATGCCTTTTGGAAAACGGTAGAAGTTGCATTTCAAAAACTTCTTGGGGGAGGGGGTGGGGGGAGAAGGGGCTCCATGACTGCTTGCGATTTCCCCGGCTACTAAAAACAAATACCCGGCAACTTGAAATCTTAGTGACAACCCTGGTAAACCCTTACACCCTTAGAGCAATAAAAATATTATTATTACGAACACATCTTAGGTAGTTCTCAGCCTCGTTTCTAGTCTTTGATTTTCTTATCCCAGAGGGGAGATGAATGTCTCTGAGAACAACACCTTTTATATACCATTTTTTGGCAGAAAAGGTACCCTTTTGGATACCATCCATTGAAAAATGATGCCCCTTTCACATACCTACTAACATTAAGTCTGCTCTTCATTTTATCTGGCATTAAACAAATTAAATTGATATAACGGTAAGGCTTATTGGTTTGAAATGTTTTAGTTAAGGCCCGTAATTTTCCCTACCCTATATGCCCGAAGCCTGAAGAAGGTACCCCTTTCGGGCGGGGCCCCCCCGGAAAGGACTATCATATGGAGACCCCCCGGGGGGTAGTAAGGATGTTACAATTTCCTGAAATAGTCAAGGTTTATTCAGGCACAAAACCTGCTGCATAAATCTAAAGCAACAGAAGAGGATTAAACCATTTTACTGTCACCATAGTAGCCTGTGTACAGCCACCCCTTCCCCTTAGAAAAAAACTGATTTTTCCTGAGAAGAGGGGCGGCTCTACACAGGCTATCACTATACTGATATGTATTCTTAGACAGGTGAGCAGAGTGCTTATAATCAATACCCTAAAGAAGAGCCCACGTGCACCACAAGAAGCTGAAAAAATTCAGTACTGGAATAAGGCTATGGTGATAAGAAACATGAAAGCCTAGCTTTCATTCATTACATTGTAGTTATCCGTAGAAAGTGCCAAATTAAGCTAATATTATTGTTCTGATTCACTTTACAACATTACCAGTGTTAACAGCTTCTGTTACGTGGATCCAAATTAATTTAATCTGCTCATATTTGAACAACATTATCATTGAATTCCAATGCCCCCAAGAAACCTACAGAGGAGTAGGAGAATTTAGAAGAAGAATCACAAATGCAGTTATGACACACGTTTCAGAAAGGATTGAGACCAGAAAATTTACATGTAAAAACCAAGACAGCAATAATATTATTGTTACATTTTCTATTGTTAATGTAATTATTTAAATTCAAATACTAATATCATGGGTGACAAATAACTACATTTTTTGGTTAGTCTGCTTCACAGCGGTTTTTAGTGTCGTCACGCAGTGCTCCTCCCCAAAGCAGCTGTGTAGCAGACTATTTTTTGGTGCAAAATTTTAGCATTAATTTATAATAAATTTGGGAAATTATTTCACTTTCCTGCTAACGGAGGCAAATGGCAAACGGAAAGCTATACACGTATGTTACAAATTAATCCACCCTTTGTTTTAGTGAGTAGAATTATCCATACAATAAACTAGTCAAAACTCTTAATTGCACAGTAAGCATAATTTGTCACTCATGATAATAAGCATAACTGTTAAGTAATCAAAGGGTATACTTGTGAAATTAGGAAATCAATCCTCTCATGTCTTGTCAAAATTTCTAGCAACAGCAAGGATCTCGGCAAAATGTGGGTGAAATTATTTCCTAACATCACTCATCACTACTTTGTGATTACACATACAAATTTGTTGCTGTTGCTTTCAACAGATGATGGCATTGGAATTACTGAAACATGTCTTGTTGTAACTTTAAGAATTGTTATCATGTCCTTTTTAAAGTTTCAGGATAAATTCACAAAGAGGTGAGGGCTTAAACCAACCTCAAAAGACAATGATTTAGATTATGGGTTTCTTGTATTGAACCAACACTTCATTTATAAATTAAAATATACATGTGTATTTACTAATCTGCCCTATGTGGCAGACTAGGTCCCAAAAGGTATGTTTCTACTATTTTAATTTTGGGAGGATCAACACTATACTACAAAGTAAACAAAAACAGAAGTTCTCTCAGACTGTTATTGCATATAGAGAGGGATGTGGCAAGGTAAAAGGAAATATAATTAGCAAGTTGTGGATCTAGAATGTGGCAAGTCTTGTAAATCATTTGCATCGTGATCTTCATCTATGTCTTCATCACTCAGACAACTGTTCCCGTTGGGTGCACGCCCTGAGTAAAAGAGAAATAACATCATTCTATAGCTTTCCTTGATGTTCTAGCGGTCCAGGTTTGAGACAAAACAATAAATTGCGGTCTGCAGACTTCAGGCAAAAATAAATAACCAAAACCAATGAACAAACAAACAAACAGACAAAAGAACTTGAGCCCTCAAACAGCTCCACTAAAGTGATCATTTTTTTCTTACCTCCTGAAAATAACCAAAATTTACACTTTGCCCCTTCCAACAAATTTTAACAAGTATGATTTATCAATAAGCTTAAAAATGCTCCCCTTCGAATACCATTTCTATACAAAAAAACCACCACCCCTCACAACTATTGCTACAGGACCATTAACTGCCTCATTCCTCGTCACTACTTGTTTCATTTTTTTATCTTACAGCACTAAAGGGTAATGGGGTGGGGTGTGAGGGAAAGGAAACCACCACGGACCCCTCCAGGGAAGCATGCACTTACCACTTTACCTGGTCGAGCCCATGTGCGGATGAATCCTTCATGGCAAGCCATGACAATACAGTCTTCTCTAAATGATAATGCTGTTAGCCTCTCATTTGCAACTTTCTTGGCAACTAAAGGTTCTAAAATGGGTATGTCCTCCATTCTAGGACAAAGTACAGTTCCTGGTGTGACATTTCCAGTATTAACTAAATTTTCCATGGATTTTGTCAATGTATGTACTTGAGTTAAACTCTTTGGTGCATCAAATGAAGTCAAGGGGGCAACAGCATTGCCACTGCCTGTGTGATTCACTTCATGTGTGATGGGTCCATTGGAAAAGTGATGTGCAGAGGTTACATGTGAATTTGAAAAAGTTGTACTAGCACGCACACTTCTACCACGAGGTCTCTGAACTCTGAGAACGTCATCTCCCAAATCCCATAACATAAAATTTGTATCTTGGCCTACTGACCCAAATCTATAGCAAGTAACATTTTTGTCCTCAGGTGTAACAGAACTTGAATGCTGTGAGGGTGCAATACCATTCTGTTCAATTTCATCTTCATCACTGTCATCAACGCGACCTTCCGCACTCACACTTGTGGTGTAAGGATCAAAAGCCACTACTTGAACCCAAGACTGGTGTCCTACTCCACGAGCAATGACCCTCCGTTCAAGAAAAGACCACACCGTCACAAGGTCATCCTCACCTCCTGTGACAATGTACTTGCCATCTGGACTCCAGCAAACACAATTGAGTCCTCCAAAAAAACTCTTCATCACACCACACAGAGACTGCAAGTCAAAGTCAAAAACTCGCAAAAAGCCATCTTGATTTGCGGTTGCAATATGTTTACAGTCAGGAGAAAAGGCAAACTCATTTATAGCTCCCTCTCCAATGGTCCATTTACAAACTGGGTTCCGCGTGGTTTTTGATTTGCCACTATATATTGTATAGCCAGGTCCTTGTTTCATAAGAGCATACTGAGGAGGTCCAGCTCCTGCTGGATGCTCCTTGTTATAAACAAACATGTTCCCACTTTCGTGAGCAACAAGAAACAAATTTTCAGATCCTGGAATCCATTTGAGACACATGACTTTGGTTTTATCCACAAGTCTCTAAGAGAGTAACATGAATAATAAAATTATGATGGTGAGTATAAAACAAAGGGAGATACTGGTTATTGAATGAAATAAGAATTATAACATCACGACTGCCAACGTCAGTTGGCAAAATTCTACCTATGGTCAGATATGATGACCAGACAAATCAAATTAAGACTATCACTTTGTAGACAAAGCTTTGTCTAGTAATTATTAAAGAAGTTAAGAGACAACATCATACAAGTCAACAATTTTTTTGCATGTCTGGGTAAAATGGTGACTTTGTCAAGCATATGTCCTTCTCAAAAAGATACTCAGTGCTACTGTTTGAAAGATAATGGACTGTTATCAGGAATCAAAATGAAATCACAGCTTTTAGCCTGAATCTCTAAGCTTTTCTTGTCAAGGCTTATTTTTTCCCGGCTGTGAATAATGAATAAGTTTGCTTTGTATGTGTCCAATAACGGCTGATGATTTCAAATGGGAGATTCTATGAATAACTTATTTTCACTTTCCACGATGATCTGCATGATCTGCATGTGTTAATTAACAACTCTACCAAGAACCATTTGCTAAGCACGTGACCAAAATCTTTTTGAATTGAAATTTCACTTTCTTCCTTGAGGAACCTTGAAAACAGAAAAAGATTTTAAAAAGATTTTGCACATAACTTGCATGTTTCATGCTTCAACAAACGGGTAAAAGAATAATTAGTAAATCATGGTGAACAAGAATTCTCTTTTTCATCTTTGGCAGCACGCTTTAAATTTCCAAACCTTTTTCTACACTTTCCAAACATTTTAAAACGTTTCTTGGCTGCTTTATTGTCTGATACAAAATGTTTACTACAACATTACAGCGACTTTGATTTCAGTTGGCTGATCAAAGCATGACATTTTCTATTTCTTTGGTGAAAAGTCAGCAGCAATTGCACTCAAATGCCGGCTGCTAGTTTGAACCCTGGTTATGCAATGATCCTCACATTCTCAAGATAAAAGACTCACTTCTAAATTCTACAAACTTCATGTGGCAATGATATTGTTACCTCTGCGTCCTGCGTCCCTGACATAAAAATCCCCAAAGATGCAAAATAATTCATAGCATGTGTCCCATAGAATGCAAAGCATGATCAATTGATTTGAAGATTTTTTGGTAGAATATCCTGTTTGTGTGATTTCTGTGGCTGTTGTTTGAAGATGCATATTTACTTTAGTCTTTTTTGTGCTTTGAATATATAGAAAGACTGTATTTTAATTTCAGTAAACTGTAATAAAGAGTTTTGGCATCTGTCTCCAGATTACATGTAACTGTCTGGTTACATAAAGGCCCAAGCATTTTCAATTTAGGAGTCCCTGTTTTAATTTCCACTGATTGGTTAAGGACAAGGACTCATGATTTTCCACAAGATGAGTCCTACATGTAGGACTAACCCCAACTATTTGTAACAAAATCACTGAGGATGCACTTGTTGTCAGTGAAAGGTTAAATGGCACTTACCTCCTCATTGAACAGTTTGTTGACCTCATGTTTGACAGGATCAAGTAGCTGAACTTGTCCAGCAGAGAAGCCAATCAAGAGTTCCAAGCTTTCAGAGGACCGTGTTATCAGGTTGAAATCATGACAAGTTGGGATTGTCCCTTTGTAGAGACGTTTGTCAATAGGCTTTGTCAGGTCTGCTGCCTGTAAGTAAAGAAAAACAAGGTCTCAGAGGAAAAGCGTCATTTTTTAAAGTTGTTTTTCTAGCCCAGCATAAATCCCGGGGAGGGGTGGGGGTGCTCGACCAATATCTGGGTATAGTTGAGCTGACCCTGACCCTGTTTAAGACAACAAATTCCTAAAATATATACCCTGTTTAGGACAGCCACCTTTATTTTATTACCCTGTCTAGGACAAAATACACGCCAGAGCAAAATTAATTCACATAACAGTCCTTGCTTTAGTACACTTGAAGTATAAACAAAATTCATCTAGTGAATCAAATCAATCGGCAAGCAATGCCTTGTTGACAGACTCACAAGAAATAATATACCCTGTTTAAGACAGACTCACACAAAATTATATACCCTGTTTAGGACAGAGAGGTAAAAAACCATACTCTGCCCTGTCCAGCAGTACATCCCTGTATGGGCTATGTGAAGGAGTCCAAGTAATCTTAAAGTGGAATTCTTACCCCAATACTGCAATCCATTCTAAATTATGAGTGGAATGCACTGATTAAAAACATGGCAAGCATTCTCTCTTAGCTTATTCTGTCATGGGTCAAGTACAAAAAAAAAGTCTTTATTCAAAATTCATTCAGGACCTTAGCCTCTAATATTATGAAAAATTTTTACAACGTAACAAACATTTTACAGTGAACCTGGTAAACAATTTCCAGGAAGAATAAAATTTGAACTTGATTGTTTCAACAATGACTTCGTTAATGGTTTAATATTGCATTATTTCAGTTTAAGGGTTGAAATTCAACACAATCTTGGATTCAAGAATTGAATTTTGATGATATAGATGAGCATCCATCTTCAAAACATTAACAAGTTCATCCTCAAGAAACCTCAAGATCTTTTATCACAGTCTCCAGATGACTAAACTTACATGTACCTGTTACAGTACAGGCCAAAGTATTGTTCCTGAAACATGACAATGAAATTTGGATCTTACTTTGTACTGTACTGACGATTTTAGCTTGTGACTCAGTGAGATGGACGGAACAAAATAGAGAACCATGGAATGGTTATCACTGGTTCTCAATGGTAAGATATTCAGTCATAGACAGTGCTCAGATAAACAGAGTCTGTAAAGTGAGGCTCGCAATAAATAAAGTTGTCTTTTTCAACGTTATTTTTGATGTTTACACTCACGTGGAGAAAAGAGAAAGAGCTAGGGCGGGTCATTGGAAACAACGGAGATGAATTTCGTTAGAAGAAAGACATGAAAATTTCATAGGGGCGGTGAGAAAATGAGAAATGCTAGCGGCCAGCTAGGTGAAAATGAAAGGAAGTGAAAAAAAAAGCAAACATGAACACAAGAAACAAAATCTTTGGTAAGCACAAACAACATTTCCTCCTTAAAAATAATGTGTAGCTAGGAACATTGACGTTTTAGTCGCACAAAACGCATTGCAGTCATGCAAGACAATGCCAAAAGAGCGTGTTGCACATGCAAATTTCTTTTTTTGTAATTAGGAAAAAAGAGTGCTGCACGTGCAAATTTCTTTTTTTGCTAATTACAAAGTAGATCTATTGATCTTGATACCATTTTTATTGCCGTCCCCATTTAGCATTACACCATTCAATATTTTCAACCAGAGCTTCGCTTTAAAGTGTTAACTTGAGGACTATGCAAAACTACACCGTAGCAGTTGTCTCAAACAAATGATTTGACAAGCTGACATTAATTTTTCTTAGGCCAGTCTTTCCACAGGCATGTCACCAAAAAATCTGACGCACAATCTACACTTTGTATAGTTTTCCTACTAAATTTTAGTGCATAACAGTTGGATAATAATTAGCTTAGAGTTGTTTTGGTGTGTTGTATAAGTTCTTCGTACTTGTTGTTTGTATTTTGACTTCCTTATAGCCCTTTCTAAATACAGCATGACTTTCAAAAATGAACCTGTCGGGGATTCCAAAGCAAGCCGGCGACTGCCAGAGTTCCCCTGCCTACTTGATTGTATGCTGCCAGGTACTCTGGTCATAACAATCAGCTTGTGACAAACAATCTTGATTGTCACAGCCGCCTACTTTTCCAGAGACGGTCGCCTACTTCAAAACATTTTGAAACTCCTGCTCTCTATTGAAATTTCCGACAAATCCAAGTCGTGACAATCGCTTTTGATGAAACAGAGTTTTTAGAGATTAAAGCGACAAAACCATTGCCATTCCAATCAAGTTTGACAACTTTTTAGTAGTGTGATGAAGAATTTAGTGTGCTGCATGTTCAAAGTTTTTGCCTTGTTCCTTGTTTTATTTTCTTATTTCTGGGATGAACATTGTGGTGTGCAAGCTCGCTAGTAGCTTTAACTTGCAAAACCCTGTTGATATGGATCTATTTCATTGAAAAACTGATGATACGGAAAATGCGTAAAGAAAATGCCATTTGCAGGTACCCACAGAGATGCTAAAAAATGCTCAGCAATAATACACACCAATACATCTAAGGTATACATAATAACCCATGAATTAAAAAACTTGAGATTTTTAATCAATTAGCTAAACAAATGTTTTCAAGTGGCAAAGACAGTCAAGATCACATTCTACTTCAAAAACTGATGTGAATTGATCTGTGTTTATGAAACAAGGGATCAGTAAATTTGTCCACAAATGAACCCCAAAACGTAATTTACATGTCTGATCTTTTCTTATTCCAGGCGATTTAATAACTGTTCCTTTTGGCATTATTTTATTATGTGGCTGCTAATGTCACAATCACATAAAAAGAAATAGGGTAAATTTAAAGCACATGTTTTGTTTGCAAAAAATTCAGGTAACAGGTACATTTGTATGAATATTTTTGTGAACTTATATCTTGATGAATAATGTGTAAGCGAAAACGGATGATCTGCATACTGCCGGATAACGTTTCGAGAAACAATATTATAATTTCAGCTAACTACGTTTATGTTCTATTCGTACATGAAACTCATTGAATTTTTGTTTTGTCTTCAGATGGGTAATTTAGCCTTTTAGGTTACTCACGAGTGAAAATGGAGCTGACAGTACAAAACAAATGCCTACGTTGTAGACTTGGAACTTTTCTTGTTTATGTGGTTTTTTTACGGTTCCTGTTTACCAGTATAGTTGTCGTATCTAGCAGACATGTTATGTTTGCAAACGACAGGGAAATCACAATGATGGGTACCATTTGTCGGATTATTCACAAACTAAGTTTACTTTACTTCTACGAACGAAGATTGAATAAGGTACTCATACAACACACGCATTACAACTTTGAAATATTCTGATATTTCCCCAAAATTTTCAGTTTCGCTGGTTAAAGTTAAGCTTAAGTTTAGTGTTAATGATAAAACACTGTGTTGAAGGCGACAGTGAATTCCAGAGAAACCTGCTAATGCTAGGAAAACATGCACAATTTGACAAAAATAACTCACACAAAACAGCATAGTTTTACACTACACCTATTTCACGGTTATTTATCGCGCTTTTGATGATTATCAACCCACCTTCCGCACTCCTTTGTAGATGTAAAAATACAATTCTCTTCCTACATTGAACGCAATGCGATCGTTACATCCACCTTGATCCTTCAATGTCACAAACGATACTCGGACCGGGTGGCATTGTTGAACAGAGTAGGGGACCTTGTTGGGTCGAGAATAAACCGAAAGATCTAACAGCCTGTAGCAGCCCTCTTTAGTCGCGAAATGATGCTTGATTTCTTGATTTGCAGGCCCTCTACCAGAGGCCATCGCGATTTACAAAACACGCATATTGACGACTAGCTCGCTCCCCGTGGCCCGGTTACTACGCATGCGTGTATGTGGACTGATCAAACAGGAAAGCTGGAATTTTTATCACGAGGAAAGTTTACGCAAACTTTTCTGCTTTTCCTTAAGTTATGCAGTTGTTCAATACTGTTGAAAAATGTTTGAGATAATGCAGTGCTTTTTTTAGGGATTTGCAATGCCGTAAACTCGGGGGGAGGGACATTTACCGGGGACATTCAAGTGTCCGGGTGCAAGTCTGTCGAGTGACGGGGGATTTAATTACACACAATCGGATTTTGTAGTTAGCCGTCAAGTTTTATTCATGCAGACTCAGACTTCCTGCAATCTTATACTCTTAACATCACTTTGTTGTAATTTAAGACTGGGAGCAATCTACGCCGTTACGAGTAGTTTTGATATCTCGAGAAGCCACGGGGCAGGAGGCGGCCATTCCGACCGGATTCTGTCTCTCTGCGTCTCTGTCACCTTTAGCTTTAGTATCAGGCGTTTCTGGGGGAAAGGGCGAAGAGACTGTGAAACGGAGAGAGAGCAGAGGGATAGAAAGTATATAACTATATCTCTATTCCCTCCTCCCCTCAAATCTCAAATCTCTCCTAGCCCCCAAGGAAGTCCCGGGTACCCAGGGTATGTCACGCTCTACATCGGAGGGAGGCTACGCCCCGAGGTCCAGCCCTTACCCTTATATAAGTTATATATCAGTACCATTTTATACAGAAAAGGTACCCCTTTCATAAACCTAATTGTTCCCTTGTCACGTACCTAGTTTACAACTTTGCATCCTTTTAACTGCTATAAAATCCTGTTAGCCCTTTTGGGTCTTTTTACAGACCGAAATGACAGATATCTCTGTCCTTTCATATACTTAAACTAACGAAATTCCTACCCTTTTACATAACTGAAGCCTAAAAAAATGTATCCCTTTCGGGAGGAACCTCCCGGTATAGGCCATTGTAGCTAGGGAGTACCCCCCCCCCGGGATTTGAAAGAACGTTTCCCGCAATTAGCCTCGGGCACCCAGCGACTTTTTGCAGTAAAATAACTGCTCGAAGGATTAGCTCACCGGTTAGACCTTTTGTTTATGTTAATTCTGCAAAGACTTTATGCAGTTAACCTCTGAGATCTCACTTCCTTATTTGTTTCAAATGGGTATGTGCCGCTGAACAGGGTATAGGTTTTCAGGGTCTTGAGTCTTTAACACAGGGAAGCCTTTGAAGGAGTGCTCACAAAGGAGCCGCACCTGATTGTACCAAAAACGTTTTCTAAAAAAATCTAATTCCATGATGCTAGTTTGAAAAATTGCTTTTGTAGGCATCATATTTTCCCCTGAGTATAGCCTGTGAGCAAGCTCTCCGTAACCCCGCGTAGAGGGATGAGTACTCCCGAGATATACCCGAGCAACCAAATCGGAAGACTGGAGAGAGCATACACGTAGACATTACACAGACACATCTACACGCATGCGTGTACCCTGGCAAATCCAAGATGGCGGCCAGCATTCGAGCCAGGCAAATAGGTAAATTCTCCCTAAATTTAGATCTTTATTTTATTTGATTTCATTTTTAAATCAATTAGCAATCGGAAAAGGTGCTCAGTATTGAAAGTCTTTAATCATGATTGTGATCGTCCAATTCATTTAAAAGTAAACCAGATGATTGTCGTCATTGAAAGTGAAACAACACGAGTTAAGTTGAGCTCTTTGATACCTTTTTAAATTTCGTTTAACGAGAAAGTTTCATTTTATGTTTCAGATTCTTTAAAGCGCATGCTTAATCTTAATCAACCACTCACGAAGTCAACTGCTATCGAGCCAGTATGGAAGGTAAGGTTAGGGAATGATTCTAGCAGATAAAAAATATTATACAGTATTATACTATTAGTCATAACCATGACAAAATTCTCAAATTTGTTAAGATTAGCTATCAACTCTCCTGATTTTAGCACTAATAGGACACTGCTAGCAAAAAAAGTCTTGGAATTTCTTTTATCACAAATTTTGTCCTGGTTATGATTAATTGATAACATAACTTCATGTCGTCCAGTTTGGTCCGTAATCATACTCTTGGGATTAAACAAATTGGACTCCCCCGATTTTGTTTTTAATTGGTATGATTACTGACTGAATTGGACTCCACTCAGTCCTATTAGGGACTGTTCATTATTTATGCCTAAGGGAGGGTCGGTGATTTTCAAGCAATTCAGGCATATGAAAAATTTACTCCTCCCCGGAAGTGGGTATTTTAAAAAATTACCCCCCCCGTTTATGTGACAGGCCCAAAATGTAACCCCCCCTACCCCCAACCCCCTCCCCTCAGGACGCGACGTGCCTCCAGTTGCGAAATTGCGTACAACACGTGTTCTTTTGTAAAGGTGAAGAATCTCTGAATGCGCCGTAAAATTGCGGCTGCAAGTTTGTCGTAGTCTATCTCCATTTCCGCAAAAATGACTCCTATATGGCGTTGGCAAGCGGGACCAATCTCAAGTTTTGCTGTTTGAGGATTTCTATATACGCACTGACAATACTGTATTACAACTACAACTGGCCCCGGCAAATGACATGTGGGTGGGTTTTGCTATTATTAAATATCAAATTGCATTTAAAGGGATTTAATAAGTTAATATATATTGGAACCTTTAAATAACGCTACTCCACGTCACGTTTTCTTGGCTTTTCAAACTATAAAGACCAGGCGCTTTGTATTAAAATAGAATTCTCGATACAGAGTTCAACTTTTTAAATATGTCTGCAAAACGGCTACACAAGTGTTAAAACAACAGTTTCTAAAAGCTTACCCCCCCCCTATTTGTATTTTTAAAAAACACCCCCCTTTTTCATTGATTTTGAAAATTTTACTCCCCCACTCTAAACACCGGCCCCCCCCTTAGGCATAAATAACGAACAGTCCCTTAGCATTATTTGTTATTTTCACCACTGCGTGTCCTTTGAAATCAAAACACTTTGAAATAGACTTTCGTCAATCAAAAAATGCAAATAACTCCAGTACCTCTTTTGGAAACAAGCTGCTAGGCTTTTAGAAAAGAACCTTTTGGAGTTCCCCTTTCCGGGGCCGCCAACCGCCCACATTCTCAAATATTTAGAATTGATAGGGAAGGGATGACATATAAAGTCATAATGCACGGCATATAATGTCATTAATTTATGCAAAAAATACTTGTTGACTCCAATCGTCACAAATTTACGATGACACAAACTGTGCAAAACATATGTTGTTGGCATTGTAACATATGACCTGATTGGTGTACTTCCCACAATGGCATACCAGAGTTTATGATTGATGGTAACGGTAAAATAGCTCAAACAACACAAAATATTTGAAATTTTATGCCGGAAAGTCTGGTCTACAAAAAATGGCAAACTTTAGCGATTATGCGGGAGATTTCAGACTCTAATCTGGAGACTGGGAAATACGGTCCAAAATCTGGAGTCTCCCGCATTATCCAGGAGAGTTGACAGCGCTACCTTTCTGTAGGGGCAGGAATACAGTTAATAAAAATTAATGAAAAGTACTTACTGAATAGATAAATAAATAAAATATAGAGTGGAACTCTGCCTTACAACCTCCCCATTTATATGATCACCTCATTATTGTCAAATTTTTCTTTCAACCCAAACCTAAAAATCACGAAGTCATTTATTATTTTGAAGACCCAGTTAATGTGACCACCTCGTGATTATGACCAGGATTTAATGCCCCAGCAAGGCTGCAAATAACTAACGGGCAGTCGCCGGTCACGTTGTCCGGTCAAACATGCTTTTGCTCGGACACTACCCGTTTTTGACCGGTCAAATTTTAACAGTCGGAACTCTTGCGATAGTGAACCCAGATTGCACAGTAATCCTTTTACAACTAAAAAACAACTGAATCCAAGTCGGTCTGGCAATAAAAATTACAAGTTAATAGTTTTACTACTCTTTACTGCAGAAGCAGCCTCGCATTGAGTACGTGGAACGGTTACGCAAGATACAACCGCAATTGTCTGTTTTACTTTACATCTGGCAAAATCACTTATAATTAAATATTACACTTTGGCAATCACCACATCAGTTCTTCAACTGAACTTTAAGTAAAATATGCAGAATGTGTGAAAGCTGAAGGGTTCAATCGATCTCTTAATTAAGCTAACTGAAATGTAAGCTTAAAATTTAATATAAACAAGAAACACTTAACTTTAACTCGTATTGTCTTAGGGTTTCGAAATTCGGCACCACTCTATGAAATTGTATAAAATGCATGGCGTCTTATTCCAAGTGCAATTGTTGCGCTCGCTGACTTTCTTCCATTTAGAATCCCTTAAAGACAACCTTATTCTTCTACTTTTTGTGTTATGCGCTCCATTTTTGAGTTAATCACCAGAAAGCTTAGTAACCAAACACGTTTTGCTGGGTGTGCCGGACATTTAATGCAGTGGGATCGTGTATTGCATCATCTGAGATACAATCACGTACATTTTCTGGTACATTCAACGCGTTACAGATAAGAATATTTTGTGTATAAATAAACTAACAAATTGTTGAGTGAACCTTGCAATTCAGAGGTTAGTAATAACAGAAAATATCTACTTGCAGACAAATAAAGACAAACTCTCTTTTTATATATCTTGACTTTTTTTGTTTTCAGTACAACTCAGAGCCCTTTTTTTAAAGTTGCAGTTGTGAATTTTTGTTAGAGTAAAAGAGTGGTTGGATTCTCCAGGTTTTGGGGCTTTTGCTCGCTTTTTGCTCTTTGCAAGAAATGCTACTTGGAGTATTCTCAGTGCAGCAAGATTATTCTTCATGAGGGTGCTTTCCGATCATTCGATCAATCAAACAATCAATCACTTTATTTAAGAGTAAATTATGGTATCTAGCCAAAGGTAAAACCCTCTACTAACTGGGAACACTTAAATAAAGTAAATAAAATAACGGAAGACACGATGATTTGCGGTCGCGACAGGACTTGATGACCTCGTGGAAATTTGCGACTGCCGGGAATTTCTCGACCACTAATTTGTCTACTTTTATATTCGTTTTTTTTTTCTTTCGGAAACATGACTGTTGTCCCTTGTGATTATCAAACAGTTAAAAATTAAAATTTCTTTGAACGAGTCGGTAAAGGACCGGACAAGATGTCGGGTAATCCAAGGATTTGTCCGGTCAGTATCCAATTTTGACCAGACATTGTCCGTTGACCGGCCGTTATTTGCAGCCCTGCCCCAGCAATGGTCACTTTAACAGGGTTCCACTGTTAATCCTAATTTGTTGGCTATGTTCTTCTATCATTGATTAGGTCCTTGTGTATGACAGATATGGCCAGGATATCATCTCTCCTTTGCTTAATGTCAAGGAACTTCGAGAAATGGGAATTACACTACATCTGTATGTTGATTGTCCGGCATTTAGCCCCCCTTTTGGTAGAAATGAATTGAATAATACATTTGAACCTCTATTAGGCAGGCAACCTTTTAAGAGGCCACCCTCTATTAAACGGCCAGTAATCAAAGTCCCAAAATAATATTATTGTGGAAAAGAGTGGGAAATTGTACCTCTAGTAAACGGCTGCTGCCACCCTTTGGCCATTCCAACAAGAGTTCTAGTATCATTGTCTTCTCTTAGTTTGGCTTGATTTTAAGAATGTGATAAATGGAAATTCAGTCTGAGAAAGAAGGTGATGACTGATTGTGGACAGGTAACGCTGCTCCCATCGCACAATTGTTTCAACATAATTATGCTAATTTATAACAAACCTCTTGAGTGGCCAACCTGTATTAAGCAGCCACTTGCCGGTACCTTGAAGGTGGCTGCTTAATAGAGGTTCAAACTGTATACCATTACTACATCTAAGGTTTTCGTGGCTTTGTGACGAAAAACAAAATTGTAATAGTGGCAATGTCTTCGATCTTACACTGGACATTCCAAAACAGGATGGCATGCATGATGTGACATCACCAGCTAACACTATTATGAGACAGATCTGCTGATTACTAGAGCTATACGCTAAGGGTGTTCTCTAAACAATCACCCAAATAATCTTGTTTGCCTCAAACCCTGAAACCTGCATGAGCACCAAATGTTTCTTCCCATATTTTCTGTAAACAAACCTTAAGGTGGCCCGAACCTATTTACATGCGTGTTGGTTACGTTTTTTATTTGCGTTTTTCAGAATGAAATATTCAACCGATTTCTATGATTTTTGGCATCCGTAATAAACAATAATGGAACTCTGAAAATGCAAATCAAAAACATAACCAACATGCATATAAATGGATTCGGGCCACCTTAACTATTTTAGCAGGCATCCGATCATACACATAAAGCAAAAACTAGCCATAGTCCTTTGGGTGTCCCTTTAACACAAGGTTAATTGTATCTGTACTGCAATTCTACCTAAGGATTTGCAATATCACCCAGGGGTAAGGATTAACCTGCATCCCTTCTGAAGTGTCTACATATGATGGTCTGAAGCCATTTTTAGATGGCTGGGTCAATTGAGATGAGCTGGAAATTTACGTGGGAACCATCCCTCAGAAGAAAGATATTCTTTTTTTTTATTTTACAGACTACTGCATTCTGATAGAGATGCTATTCCTGAAGTCCCTGCCATTTATTTTGTTCTCCCAACTGAAGAAAATGTCAAACGGATTTGTCAGGTTGGATTTTTTTACATTAATTTTGGGATCCATGCCTGAGATAAAGACTGTCTTTGACTTTCAATTCCTTGTCAAAGATACCCCACCCTCCCCTCCAACAATGTGAGGTACACACCACTTTAGGCTAGGCTAGACGCCATTAGTCAAAGTGACGATCAAAGCAGTGTATTACTACCTACCAATACTGTATTTTAGATGTCAGAAATAATTGTAATTCACTTATTGTTAATTTATTTTTTATCTATATTTTTAAACAGGATTGTAAGAACCAACTGTATGAGTCATATTACCTCAATTTCATTTCTGCAATTTCGAGACATCGATTGGAAGACCTTGCAACAGCAGCTCTTCAATCTAACAGTGTCACTCAAATAACTAAGGTAACACAGTTGATTTACAAAGCTTTTTGAAGGCTGTTAAGTGATTTTATTTTATGACGACAATAGTATGTGCACTCTGATTGGTTGCTAAGCCAGGAAGATTTTCTTGTAATAACCAGGTGTTACTAGCTACATGTAGTT
Source organism: Porites lobata (assembly GCA_942486035.1). Taxonomy (NCBI): domain Eukaryota; kingdom Metazoa; phylum Cnidaria; class Anthozoa; order Scleractinia; family Poritidae; genus Porites; species Porites lobata. The sequence continues at coordinate 2,577,798 of CALNXK010000008.1, forward strand.
GCCCAAAGTACGTTCAATCTGTGTTTAACTTGATAGTGGACATCCATGCTATGGTCAATTGACAGCTGTCAAAAAAGGGTCTGCTGACCAGTGTCACATGACTGTATCATGGACTGAAATGTACAACTCACTGAGGTGATGTGTTTTTTAAAGTTATCCACTGACCAATTTTTGGTTTTAATTATTGATCACAGGCTCAGGTCCAATATTTCTCATTGTCAAAGAAAGTGTCTTGTGGTTTCAATTGCCAGGTTTCATTTCAGTTCAATGAACATGACCTCAAATGACCTCTTGCGTGCTGAGGTTGAAAATTACTTTTGGTGTTTTTTATTTTATCCCTTTTAAGAATAGTGCTAAAAGGCGATGTAATAATAACTTATTAACCTCATCTGTTCGGTCATTACATGGAAATCTCAGACCTTGGCCTTGATGCATTGACCTCTCTCTTGGTTAATAAGTTGTATTTAATGCTATAAGTGTTAGAAGTAATCATCTTAAAACTAATAATAAATTTATTATGTCTTCTGTAGGTATTTGATCAATATTTAAATTATATTTCTTTGGAAGATGAAATGTTTACAGTGAGAAATCAAGACAGAGACTCAATATCCTATTATGGTAAGGTTATTAACTTGATCCATCAATTTCTGTCACTTTCTTCATTAAGAAGTCACATGGCTTATGGATGAGACTTCCTCTTTATATGGTACTGTTTTTTATTTTTTTTGCTTTTCCTTTAAATAGTATTTCTAATTAATAGTTAATAACTCGAACAGTGAACATTTTTCCTCTTCGAACGCAATTAAAGATGTGCGTTTGTTTATGTTATTTTTCAGCACTTAATAGACCTGATGCAAAGGATACAGATATTGAAATGCTGCGAGATGTTATAGTGGACAGTCTTTTTTGCGTTTTAGTGTCTTTAGGTTTGTCTTTATCATTTAAAAATAATTTAAATAATGTGCTGTGTTTTTATTGCTTAATGACGTTGCTGATAAGGACCATGTATAAACAGAGCAATGCCGATGTTTTTGCAGGTACAGTGCCAATTATAAGATGCCCTAAAGGCAATGCTGCAGAAATGGTAGCTGAGGTAATATATTTTTTCACATCTTGTAATTAGCCTGCATTGCAGCCAGACTTGTCACTTGAGGCCTGAATAGCTAGAGAACTCGTCGTAGACTGTCCATATCAGGGGTTTGGAATGTCTGCGATGCAAGCTACTTTTCGCCAGATAGGTCTGAATTCTAATGTTTTTTAGTCTGATAAACTTTGGAAAAACTAAAAATCTTTGTTTAGACTTGCATGTATCAACCAAACTTTCTACTCAGTTACGGGAGTGATAAACCCAACTGGAATGATGGATAACAGAGCAAAACATTTAAATCTCTTGGCAAATCATGTACTTGCACCATTCTGAGTAGGTTTATCATGTTGATGAGACAAAAGAAAGTTTGGTCTGTTGCTGAGGTAGCTTCATTAGGGATCCTGTTAATGGAATATAGTTATAACAGAAATTAAGGTGATAATAGTGAGAAAAAAGAGGAACAGAGTGGACCTAAAGAGATGGCACCAGTTATTCAGTTACAATTTTACTTTTAACTGAATCATTGGTGCTTTCTCGAGGCTTCAAATTAAACTTACTTCATCAGTAGGGCCAATGACAAATGATAACCAGCCAGTTAGAGTCGTTATATTCGGTTAGTTTTTATTTCCACCCGCTTTTGTCTACTTCATCAAATAAGTGAATAAATAATAATTTGCAAGGGAAATTGGGGTAATCAAAGTGTGGTTCAATTTAGTCTATTGTCACATTTTATAGGGCTTAAGAACTAGTATGATTTAAAGTTACAGGGCATGTTTGAGTAATCTTAGTCCCAGGCTGGTTGGTGTTAATGTCATTTGCCTACTGCAAAAACTTCAACAATACCAGATAAGTATCCAAAGACTGGTTAAGTCAATCAACTGAGGATGGTTAATTGTCTTTTTAGACAAGTGCAATTTACATTGACCATAAAACTCAGATGACCATGCATGTAACTGAGTTCAGTTTAGAATTTCTTTAAGGTTTTAAGTAGATAGTGTTCAAAGTTAAAGATCCACCCATCAAGGGGGTCTGGGGGCATGCTCCATGGAGAATTTTTACAAACTGAATGCCAGCCAGTACATGTACATTTTGACGATGATGTGAACTGCAGAAATACAAATTTCAAAATGAAGATATGATTGTCGCAGTGGTAATTGCAATTTTCTGAACTTTTTTGGGGGGTTTATTTACAATTGGTTAAATTGGAATTTCCACTGTGACGATCATATGTTCATTTTTATGTACATTGTACATTTTGTTTAAGCATCTTAGGCATGAAGACCTTTTTATTAGATGGGTGACATAAGCCAAAATTAAACAGTCAGAATAACGCTGATGTAAAATTGATGCATGTTTGAAGAGTAATTGAGGGCCAACAAAGCATGTATACCAAACAGTGACCTGTGCTGCTGCTTTTCTATAGGACACCAGCAAATGTCAGTAATTATTTTTCCAAAAGACCATGGTATAGTTTGTCTCAAGAATGTTAATTTAGGGTCATTGTTTTTGCTTCATTCTACCTCATAGATCAGTCATTTTTAAATAAATATAATTATGTACACATCGTCAGGCATGACTGAAACTCTTCTTTGCAAGTCTAATTCTCTTCCTCATTCATTCATAATTCTATTCCTCATTCATATTTGGAAATCCAAAAGGGTGGACAACAATGCAGCCTCAATCATTATGACTGTTCCTAAATTTTTCCTGATTCTTCATGTTATATCAGAGCTGTCAAAAAATTCTTATTTTTTTTAAGCTCAGTTTTATAGTTTAATAACCAATCAACATTGTCTCCACATTGGAAGAACTAAATAAAATTGTAGTCAGATTTTACGATCAGGAGAAAGATGGATTTTTGGTGTCATTTTTTGCTTTCAGGCCTTAGATAAAAAGTTGCGGGAAAATCTAAGAGATTCTAGAAACAGTTTATTCACAACAGATATGCCATCTGGGCAGTTCAGGTTTGTAAATGTTTGATAAAACCATGAATGTACAGATACAATGTACTATAACTGCTGTTCAGTTACCCCGATTGGCTAACTGCAGGTTTGGTAGCAGTTGGTCCCCAACCTCATCTGGACTGTTTTGTTTTCAACAAAACAGCTGCTAGATCAATTAAGTATTGGTATGGACTGAATTCTTCAATTTCAAAATGGCTGTAATAAAGTTGTGATTGAACTTCATGTCATGCAATTTTGGTCTGAAATCATACTTGTGGTTTCAAATTGAACTTGGGCTGCATGCTTGTCCGATTTTAAAATCCCGCTCATGATGTCAGACCAAATTGCGCTCCACTTAGTTCAGTTACCAATATAAATGGACTGATTAGTTGCTGCCATTGTTGCCCTTGTATGCTAACATCCAAGCTGACTGTCAATGTAAAATGGAAGAAGGACATGTATGCATGTCCTCTCATCTACACCAGCTTTCTTTTCAACCTTGAAACTTTTTTCTATGCAGAATACAGGACTCTAGAGCTTCCTGTAAAGGGCATTGTTGAATATTTGATTGAAAATCATTAGCATAACCTCTCCAAAGCTGTAGCCAGTTATTTTTTTTAGCAATTCAATATCGAAAAATGTTTGACATACATTTTATTTTCAAGAGGCACACATGAGAGATTCATAATGAAACTTTTGCAAATAACTCTCTTGCTTGCCTTTTATACTGGCCTTGGGCCTGCTTTTACAGACAAAGTTGTTACCTCTTTACCTAGTTACTTGGTATTATTATACATTGTTCTTGTTATTTGTCTTCTCATTGGCGGAGAGCCTACAGTTAATTTTGGCAATCAGTGCAACCTACAGATTAGTTGCTTATCTGTTAGCAGATTAGTGACTAATCTGTACATGTACATGTAGGTTGTGCGAGCAATGCTCTTTTTACAAGAGCAATGTCAAACTGCGTTCAATCATGCAATGCTGTGTTTGTCCTTATTTTCTTAAAAACAATCTATTATAAAACAATATTATTAGATAAATTTTTTGTAATATCTGGATTAGTCAAGGTCTCTCAAGGTAAGTGTTATCAGCCTTGGCCTTTAGTTCAGCTGATAACACTTACCGGTATCCCAACTGTATTTACTCCTGATATCACAAAACTGTTTCTTATTAGTTTTCAGCGACCAGTGTTGGTCATTTTGGATCGAAACATGGACCTGTGTACCCCGCTCCATCATACGTGGACTTACCAAGCTCTTGTACATGATGTTCTGGTAAGAGAGGGATTATTATTGATTCTGTCATGATTTACATGTACCCTTACATGTACATGTAGCTTGCTCATTCTCTTTGCAATATTTAAATGTTTTTGGTTGTGTTGAAAACATGAGAATCATTCTTCATTATTTGTAGGATTTACACCTGAACAGAGTTGTTGTAAAAGAATCAACTCCAAGTAGTGAGGAGCACACAGATCCACACCACAGGCATCCCAAGCAGACCAAAGTAAAAACATATGATCTTAGTACTACTGATAAGTTCTGGGGATCACATAAAGGAAGGTAAGCTTACCATTCCATAGGTATGACAAAAATATTTCAATCATTATCAAAACCTTTGTAATTTTACTTTTTGGTCGCACTTGGGAGTTCTTAAAATCTTGTTTAAAATAATTATTATTGCATGTCTGTGCATTCCACATCGAACTGGAATTTGGAAGTGTTTGTTTTTGAGTAATGAGGAAAACTGGAGTATCCGAAGAAAAACCTCTTGGAGCAGGAGAGAGAACCAACAACAAACTCAACCCACATACGTGTAATATGGTGGGAGGCGAGTGCTTTCACCAGTGCGCCACTTTTGCTCCCCAAAGCAACCCACTTGAAGCACTAATGTGCTACCATCCATACCATATGATAAGCATATGAATAGCACACCTGGGATCAGTGTAAGGTTCTTGAAAACTGCTCACTTACCCCTCCCCTTACCTAACATTTTGCCTGAGGGAAAAAGTTAGTGTTAATGTTCGATTAAGGGAGGGGTAGGTGGGAAGTTTCTGAGAATCTCATACTTACACCACCTCTATATCTCTCCGAAAAGAGTCACTTATTTAAAGACAATTTTCTCAGTATACTTTTTTAAAAGTTATTCACTGACAAGTTTATAACATGCAGAATTGACCCTATCTAATAAAGTACCTGGAACAATAAGTCAGTTTGGAAAATTGATTCAACCAACTAGCACTCTGTGACTGCTAAAATTCTTCAATCACATTCTTATTCCAGTCTTTCACAAGTTCCTTGTACCTAAATTTAGTTTTATAACTTTAGGATTTAGAGGAGCTAAACATCTCACGGCATTCATTAGTTTGCAGTATTGTAAATTATTATTTTGCAGTCCTTTTCCAACAGTGGCAGAGTCGATACAGAAAGAACTTGATGAATACAGAGCATCGGAAGAAGAAGTTAAAAGACTCAAACATGTTATGGTAGGGAATGTAGTAATGTTTAGTATTTTTACCATAAATGTTTAAGTAAGAACCTGTTTAAGCTAACTTAGGAAATGCAGGTTTTTACTCGTGGTTTTTGACTGTATGTCTTGCTTTCAAAGTTCTCTCTTTCTTGAGTAGGATACTAGTCAGTTGAGGTAGTTTTGATTTCATGTAATAATTATTTCTGTCAGCTTTTATGAGACTTGAATGAAGGCAACGCAAGCAACATTGTCGCAGTTAAAGACTTGAATTTTGCAGGAGCTAAAAGAAACTAGCCTGTATGGGATTCAAACCATTGAAGTTTGCCGTACCATTGCAGCACGCAACCAATTGAACTAACAAGCCAACTGGGAGCTGGTCCAGTAGTTGGTTTGATAGAAACCAATTGTTTGTTGAAGTATGAAGATGAAAAAAAAAACAACAATGAAAATGCGATTATCATATATCACAAATGCAAGATTTCATTGATGCATGCAAGTCAGTTGCAGTAAGCATATTGAAAGCATATGGTTTCATTAATGAAATGCATTTCTATTCAAACACATTTTAATAACAACAGAACATCATTCTGTTTTTGCTGCAGGGAATAGATGAAAGTAATGAGGAATCCATGGGTGAACTTCCCACTGACAGTACAGCTAAATTAACATCTGCTGTCAGGTAAACACCATTGCAAAAGGTGGATAGCGCTATCCAGTGGGGGATCTACGGGTGGGGCCCGGGCCCAGCTCTCCCCTTATTTTTAGACAGGGGCCTTTTTTTGGGAGACCGCCCTCCTCCCCTTCTCAGGGTCTGGATGACCGCCACTGCTATCCAGTGGATAAATCTATATCCATTGGTTAGTACGGTACAATTGGTTTCTCTAATACTTATCCACTAGACAGCGATTTGCCCAGGGCCTGACATAAACATTTACCAACTGCCGTCTAAAAGTGTAAAATGCACTTCTTGGGATTTTCAATGGTAGCCTTGGTGCAAGTGGTCGTAGACAATGCAGAAAAGAACATGGGAAGGCTTTGAAAATTAAATACTCCTTGTGCGGCAGCTTCTATGGAAAGTCATCTCGCCCGAAACTAGAGTCATGTCGCCCGAAATTTTTAGTCCAGTCGCCCGAAATTTTAATGAAGAGTGTATGTAATAAATCGCGTTTTTTATGCGATAATGAGGCAAAACAAGCGGAATAACAGTGTAATTACGTCTCTGATGCAATAGTGAGACGAAACAAGCGGATGTGTATCATATCCCGTTCTTCATGGGATGAAGAGACCAAACAAGCGAGTTCTTTTAGTCTTGATAAAACAAAACAAGCACGTCAAATGGGTAATATATCTTGTTCTTAAAGATTTGATTAAACAAAACAAGCGCGATTAAGATGTTAGGATGCTACTGAGCATGAGAAAATTTCTGGCGAGATAACTCTGGTTTCGGGCGATATACCTTCAGGCAAGATGACTTTTGGACGACTTGACAGTAAACCCTTGGCTACAAGGAAGAATTACAGAAGCGTTTCACCGAGCACTTTTCCCATCAAGGGTGCTGGTGGTAATAAAACTGATTTCCCTGTGTTGCACCTTCTGAATCATTGTTTGTTTATGTTACACAGTTCACTCCCAGAGCTGCTTGAGAAGAAAAGATTGATAGATATGCACACCACTATAGCAACAGCACTGCTAGATCACATTAAGGTAGGGTATGATTGTATGTGTAATGCTAGCATTAGTGCCCATCAGCTGGCACAGCATTGGCCGAGTGATTCGTGCACTATCAGCACAGTATTATTAGCGCATATTATATAAAAGATTGTATATCCAACGGCATTTTTCTTCTCTATTCCCCAAGGCAGGAAAACTTGACGTGTACTTCGAGACAGAAGAGAAAATTATGAGCAAAGCAACTCTGGTAAGTTGACAGTAACAGGTTTTTTAGTTGCAAAATAAGGACATGAGTGAAGACCCTTTTAGCGTAATACATTTAAGAAATAGTGTACAACATGATTGGTGCTCAAACAGAGTAGGTTTTTTTGACGAATGTGAATAATTATTGCATAAATTATGCAATAATTATGCACACTCGCCTCCATGGAATATTTTTTGGTGATCTTGAAATGACAAAGCGAAGACTATTATATATATTTTTACTTTTGAATTAATATTTCAGGACAAATCAATTTTGGAAATAATCCAAGATCCGGAAGGTTAGTTTGTTGGTCAGAAGAAGGGTCACACATGCAAATTAAAAATGTTGCTGCAAATTAAAAATAGTACATGCAAATTAAAAATTGTGCTGCAAATTGAAAATAGAAAACATATCGATGCAAATTGAAAATAAAAAGTCCTGCGCGTGCAGTATGAGTGATGAGGTCCTGGTCCGAGCCGTGCGACCTGGCCTTACAGCTGTCGGCCCATTCATGTTTCATGTTTGTAATATTTTTAGTTTGCATGTACAATTTTTAATTTACATGTCCTATTTTTAGTTTGCAGCAACATTTTTAATTTGCATCTGTGACCCTTCTGGGCCACCATAATTCAGTGTTGTAGATGTAAAAATTTCCAGACTCTAAAATATTCACAACAGATAAACGGAAAGTATTATTTATTCAAAAATATTTTTCTGTTTCTGATTAAATTTAGATGTGTGCTTCACGCGTGACGTCAATCGTAATATCATGAAATGACAAAGGGACGCACAGTCGTCACGCAAAGAAGCGGCGCACTAGGTCAAATTTAGACGTTGTTTGCTTTTAATTTACGATTGACGTCAATCGTACTGTTATCGAAGTACAAAGGAGCCGACAGACGTCCCTCAAATAAGCTGCGCAGTAGCTCAGCTGCTTTGGCAATGCGGAACTAGAGAAAATTAATCAGGCCGGGGAAAACCTCGGTGGATAACAGTATCCTCGATCAGCATAATTCTTTATATCATACTTAGCTTTGTTAAATAATTAGTAAAAATAATTCCCATTCACTTACTTTGCCTCGCTTCTCAAAATACTGTCGCTTTAGTAGTCTTGTAGTGTTTTACAATCGTCGTATTTCCCTGAATATTTCTGATTATACCTATTTGTTTATCCACAGCTGGTACTCCTCAAGATAAACTTCGATTATTTATTATTTACTTTATTTCTGGACCAAACATGTCACCGGTAAGTCTGTGCGATTGGTGACAGTAAGTTTCCTACCTCTGTTTAACCCATTCGTTCCTGGAAGTTTTTTCAAAACGCGTCTTCAGAATATAGCCAAACCGTTATCTTGTCACTATCAGGCCAAAACTAACCAAAACGCTGTTTATAAGTCGAGCACTTCGCAGCTTTCCGTTGTGATGCTCAAGTTCGTGCATAACAACAAAATAGCGTAACAACCCCCAACACTGTTGGACCAACAGTGTTGGGAGTTGTTGCGTCCGTGTTGGCAGTGGTGTCTAAAGGGATGCAACAACTCCCAACAATGTTGGGACCTGTAGTGCATCGTGGGAAGGATATAACCCGTAAGACTATGGAGACCATGTATAATACACGTGCCGGGCCCTAGCAATGTCGAAAGAGCTGTTCAAGCGGATCCAACATTGTTGCGCCACGTTTCGGCGATGCAGTTGTCCCTTTCCTAAACGGTCGCTGCCATGGTTAAGACACTAAAGCCCCATTTACACGGCCGAAAATTTTTGGCACGGCTCGGATGAAAAAAGTACGCGTACCAAAAACATTGGTTCGGCACGGATAGATTTAATCGTGTAAACGACTTTGGCCCATCCGTGCCGGACCAAAATTTCACCCGTGCTCGGACCATGTCGAGAGGTAGTCCGAGCACGGATAAAACTGGTACGCGATCCTGAAAATCTAGCCCAGCTCGGATAAAGTGTGCAGTGTAAACGATTAGCCGTGCCGAGCTAACTTTTCTCTGATGAGCCTTCGTGCCTTTGGTCAGCACCAATGTGGGAGAGCATGTACAGATGAGCTTTATCGTTACTTCAATATAAACCAAAAGTTCAATAAACACGACAGTAGTTCAATGATCACACGTTAGTTCATTGATGAGCGTGGACAACGTGCAGCTGCGGGGGAAATAGCCACAAATACGTTAGAATTTTTTAATATAAATGTGTAGCATTAACTAAGTGGTAAATACTTTTTCGGTAGTTCAGTGTGTTCAATAACCACACAATAATTCAATAACCGCACCAGTATTCAATGACCACCCATTTGTTCCTTGTGCGTAGACTACATGCGGCTGTGGGAATTCTAATGAACTTTTCGTCCGCCATGTTTTTACAGAGGAAGCAGCATGCGCACTAGGCAAGAATCGAGTACGCTGGCCGAGATGTTGAGCCTTTTACCCGTGCCAAATCATAATTTCACATCGTTTAGCACGGTAGAAAAAAGAACGTGTAAATGAGTAATTAGTACTATTTTTTTGGTACGCGTACCACTTTCATCCAAGCCGCGCCAAAAATTTTCTGCCGTGTAAATGGGGCTTTAGGGTGCGTTCGATTGGGAAATCCGGATTTAGATGTTCAAAATCTAAATCCGGGTTTCCCAATCGAACGCGAAATCTGAAAACGGATTTCACCTCCGGGAAATCCGTCCTCAGGATGGATTTCAATTAAGAAATCCAAATCCGGATTTTTTCCATTTCCCTTTTTGTCGTTCGATTGGGAAATCCGAAAAAGGATTTGCTAAACTGTTCTCGTGAACAGTGGACTATCTTGTGCTAATTAGGCGTACGCATAATTAGCGCAAGATAGTCGACCGTTGAAAATAGCAACGACCGTTTATGAAAGGAAAATAGGCTTCGACGATCCCGGAACAAAGGAAATGTTGGGAGTATTTGACCGATTTCAAACTTTGCACAACAACTCCCAACAAAATGCAACAACATGCAACAGGCTGTGCAAACGGACGCAACATGCAAAATCCAACAATGTTGGGAGTCTTTAGCCAGCAATGTTGTGTCCATTTGCACGGGGCTTAAGATGTCGAAGTTGTCTGTTAGCGTTAAAACGGATGACGTTACAAGCGTTACAAAAGGTTTCTAGGCAAACTCACCCTGAGTCTCTCACCCGTCTTTGTTTATTTGTTTGTTTGTATACAGGCTGAGCTGGATCAGTACTGTTCAGCCTTGTTAGAAGCCGGAGCTGACCTCACACCGTTAGACTTCATCAAGAAATGGAAGTAAGCGAAAAAAAAAAATCTTAAATGAAAGCAGGTAGCCAACCTTATAGCATTAATGATGTGAATATATCGTGTTTTCTAGAGCGTTTACCAAAATTGCCGTTGGTCCTCTTCAGTCGGGAGGCGGGGGTCAAAATACATACAGGTGAGTCTATCTTTTTCATGTACCGATAAAACATCTTACTTACCCCTGGCCATTTTTTAGCCAAGTGCGAGGCAATGGTAGGAGATTCCGAAAACGTGGCATCCAGCGTTCCTGTGTTGTTTTCATTTGTTTGTGTAGGTGGGCTATTGTTTAGAAAACTCTTATACCCGTTCCTTCGTTTTTATGTTTTCTGACTGTAATGGTCATCTCGTGATAAAATGGACCTTCAGCGACGGCAATGAAAACATCATCATTAAAAGGAGGCGTGATGTACGTGCGAAGTTGTTGTTTTTGTCATCAAACCTATTGCTTTTTTGACGTTTTGGTTGCCATCGACGTCGTGGTCCCTAAGAAGAATCAAATGAATGACAGGACGACCCCTGGATCGAAGTTACAGAACTTAGTGGTTTTAGGCTAGCTCACATTGTACGGGATGGTTCCTCTTTGCCCATGAAAAGCTGTCCCGTATAGTATTTGAACACTGTTCACACTGCGCCAATCTGAAGAGTAGCATAGAATCCTAACCAATATGTGACGATCCACTTTCAAGGTCGGCGCAGTGTTGCTTAGTCCCTTGGCCTCAATTTTTCGCGCGGCCAAAGCGTTTCGGATCACGTGGTCCAAGCGAAAATGTGCCTCGAATACGTCACCGAAGTGAATTGACCGAGAGGGACTGGGAAAACGCCATACAGGTTTCGTACAGGGACTTGGTAAGGCGCGGTGCAGCATCGCTCCTTTACAGAAACTATGCCAAAATCACGCAAAAACGCCAAAACCACGCCAAAACCTCGCCAATCAAATTGTGAACAGCAAACCTATCCGTTACGATACTTTTTCGTGCAACCCAAGAATTATCTGGAATAAAGTATACGTGGACCGGGTATTACCGTTTACCTCCGTCTTGAAAATTCGGGTATTTTACTTTTTTTCAGCGCTATGTTTTCACGGTTCATGAATACAGGATCACAGTTTGTTATGGAAGGAGTCAAGAATCTAGTTGTTGGAAACAAGGTACACGGTTTGTACGGGTCATGGAAAACCTGGAAAGTCATGAAATTTCTGGAATTTTATTACCAGTGACGGAAACTCGTGGAAAGTTAAAGTCATTAGTTACTGCAGATGTCAAAGCAAGGACAGAGAAGTATAGAGACAAGTAATTAACCAGCATGATCGGCATTTTGGTGAACACCAGAGTTTGTGTCAGTTGAACTGAGTTAGGTAAAAAAAATACCTCAAAACAAGAATAGTTTTGAAACTTATTGTAACGTAAGGCCATGGAAAACTGGAAAATGTGATGAAAAAAAGTTATGGAAAGTTATGCGATTTGAAACGCTAAAAAAAAAAGAACCCTGAACGACTAAAGGTTGTTAATGCGAGTAGTGAAAACGCTGCGTGGAAGATGTTCAGATTTTTATTTCTCGCTGAATCTTTTTTCGTAGAATTTACCTGTGACTCGCATCGTAGACGCGCTGATGGACAATAAGTCAAATCCGGTAGGCAAGAATTCATTTGTTTTAGTATCCTAATTGAAATTCTTGGCGATTTTAACTGTAAAGTCAGGTCATTTCGATGACTATCTTTAAATCTGTGAAAGAAATCTCATCTTGTGACCATTAAGATGAAAGCTATCAGAGAGGATAAGCATCACGTTAACTTCAAACGGCAAACGCAAATTTGTACCACGTGACCAAGTTTCATCTTTACTTGTCGTTTACTGTTCATTATTTCTACACATAAATTAGAAGTTTCATGCAATTTTTTATCCATAAGAATTGTTTTGAGCTTTTTTTTTCTGCTCATTTTCTATTTTGACAAATTCTCACTTGAATCTGACGTTTGCCATTTGCCGTATATGTGAAGCTGAAACTCTTATTTAAACAGTAGTTTCCAGTGGTGCTTTTAATTATGCTGTACCAGGTGGTTCTAACTTCAGAATCAGGATGAAATCTTGAAGTGTAACCATTCAAATGAAAGCTACTGAGCAGTTCTTTTCCGTGGTACTGTTTATTATGCTGTACTAGGTGGTTCTAACGTTTGAGTGTGTGGATGAAATCATGAAGCGTGACCATTTAAATGAAAGCTTCTAAGCAGTACTTTTCCATGATGGTGTGACTATTCAAATGAAAACTTCTAAGCAGTCCTTTTTTATGGTGCTGTTCATTATGCTGTACAAGGTGGTTTCAACTTCAGAGTCTGGAGGAGATCTTGAAGTGTAACCATTCAAGTAAAACCTACATGTACTGAGTAGTCTGTGGATGGAACCCAAGTTTGATGATTCAGTTTAAGCTATTCAGCAGATTTATTCCATGATTCCTTTTTTTGTTCGAATGTAATCTATTAAAGCGGTGCGATACTACTTTTTCAGGAAGTTGAAGATTACAGATATTTTGATCCAAAGATGCTACGGGTAACAGATAGGTGTGGATTTTTCTTATATTACATGTTTTGCTTTTCATACCATTAAATTACAATAGAATTATTCAGATTACCAATGATGGTAGGATAAAACATTGTGCTAAATCTTGTGGTGAGTAAACGAGAAAGATAAAAAGAGTCATTGAATCCTGAGGAGTACTCAACAAAGTTTTATACGGGGAGGCTCCACCCCAAGGTCCGAGCCCCTGCCCTTTGACTGGAAAGGGACCCCTTTTGTTGACTCTCTCCTTCCTCTCATTTTTGCCTCGTCGTGAGACACCTCTGCTAGCAGGGAACCCTTTCGTATCCCTGTCATTGAAAAATGAAAATTAGAACGTTGTCTCGACTTTTTCACAACCATAAAACGCATCTGTAAGCGCTTTTAGGCATTTTACAGACTGAAATGAAAAATTTCCCTACACTTTCAAATACATCAACTGTTTAAATCCCTGCCCTTTCATATACCGTAAAATTACGAAAATAAGCCCCTCCATGTATAAGTCCCTCCGATTATAAGCCCCTCAAACTCGTAACGCAAAAAACCCTCTGTTAAATCGCCCCTCCAAATATAAGCACCCCCGAGGGGGGGGGGGGGGGGCTTGTTCTTGGGAATTGCCCTCAAATACAAAGTAAAAGAAAGCAAAAACGGTAAATTTCCTCCCAACTATACGGCTGGCCCAATCGATTTTGAAATGCAAATTTGACGTGCTTACACACGTTTTCCCGCCTATAATGCAGAAAGCACATATTTGCTTTAGCCTCTGATTGGTTCGTTAGATTATTGTCCTGTGTTGTGATTGGTCATTCTTCAAAAGCCCTAAAGTCAAGTGACACTGAAAATCACGGTCACCGTATTTCAACTGGTGTATTTCTATGTGTTTTACAGTATGTCTATACCACGAAACAAGACGCCTTTTAGCGAGGTAAGATAATTTGATACTCAAAGGTGTTGACCCCTGTTGTTTTAATCGAGTCTATTAGAATGATCGTGTCTAGCTGTAGGCTCTCTCAGCACTTTTCAAATTAGGAGCGGGGTTTCATTTCCCGAACATCGGTTGGTAATATCGTTACTTTACAGAAGTTGAATTGTCCATCTTCATAATTGTAAAAAAAGAGAAAAAAACACCGGGGCAAAAATCTTCAGAGTTGTTCAAAAAGGAAATACGTCTAACTGTTGCGTCTTCTGCCAGAGAACGTGTCGCTAGCGCTAGAACGGCGAACGCCCCACTGACTTTTCCTAAGAACAGTGAAATTTTATAGTTCTGTGGTTTTTATTATTTATTCAAAATATTCCTCGGCCAATCCTTCATAACCAGCTAGCGTTGACCAAATTTGGAAGATGTTTGAGGATTGAGGTCAGCCATGTTGATATCGGCTGTAAAAGGGACGCACAAGCAAATGGTTCGGTGGCCAAGCTGCTTTGGAGGTACAGAGCTGAAGAACATGGCGGAAATTTTCACTCTTTGTGTGAAGCCGAACTTCGCCTCAAGAACGTAGCGAGAATAGACAAAAAATACCACGCGACCGATGGCAACTGCTATATGAAAATTATCTGCCAAAAATAAAGTACCCTTCATATCCTGAATCTGCCGAACTTTGGAACTTAATAAAGAGGCAAGCAATTTAGCTTGTTCTGGGCTTGGAAATATTTGAATGAATAATGACACCCCTCTCGATCTGCATAATTCTCCATATCATACTCAACTTCATCCAATAATTGCTAACAAAATATTTTGCCATATTCTTGGTAGGCGATTGTGTTTATAGTTGGAGGTGGAAATTACATCGAATACCAGAATCTGATGGACTACAGTAAGGTGTGTTACGTTCAAATGCTAGTCGGACAGTAAATAATAAATAGTAGATGATGCCCGAGGAGCTAAAAGAACGCCCAGGTACTCAATACGCATTTCAGCTCTTATTGGTCAACATTTTGGAAAAAAAAAACTATAAATTATGTAATTTACCAAATCACAACATAGTTCGGGGTATCTTAAATCACAAGTAGCCTTGCTGTATTAAAGTTTAAAAGTTGAAAAACCCTTGAAAATTCTTGTTCTAAAAAAAGATCTCCAAAATTTCACCATTTCTTGGAAGTTACGTCTCTTCTTTATCATTTCTTCATATTTTCATTTCAGAGACACTCCGGTGGAAAGAAACTTCTTTATGGTGCAAGTGAGGTCATGAATGCATCCCAGTTCCTTAAACAGGTTAGTTTATCAGTAGATTATATAAGAGACAACTTCCGAAAATTGTTGAGAAACGTTCCACAATAAATCTTCTTCACTAGTCAGCGTGCTGTATCAGAAATAAGGTACCGTGTCTGTTAAGAAGTTTTCAAGTGCCCTTTAAGGCTACAGTTATATGCGGGTCTTGAATGTTGCAATTTCGGAAACTGCGTACTTTGAGATTTTGCAAAGATCTGGTTGCAAATAGAATAAATTTCGCAAATGCAAATTACTGCGAGAACTAAATTTTCAGGGTTGGCTGATCAATGGGAAAAATCCGCAAGGATACGTTAATCCTTTGAACGCTGGGCGAATTTATTTCTATTTTTTATCAACAACGTAGATGCAATTTAACAACAATACGATAAAAGTCTTTTCACGATTTGAGCAACTTCAAGTTGCATGTTTAGCTAAAATTTCGGGGATCTTATACACTTGTTAACTTTGAACATTGTTTAGTTTACTCTCAACTATTTTTACAAATGGATTAAGATTAAAATCGAAAGCTGTAAGTTCATATATCATGCCTAGAATTGCACTGGGGCCCTGTTTAACGGTCTCTCCTCTTTCAGTCAGTAGGGAGCTTAACGAACAACGACGGCTACGAAAACGTCACTTAAAAAGTGCATTCGCAAACTTTATCGCGCTTATTCCATCTCGTTTAATTCGTCAAATGTTGGCAAATTTTGGGGGAGTTGAATTCTAAAGGACTGTATCAAAGTTTAGGAAAAGAAAAAGAAAGTTGTTGTCTTCTGTTCCGTCCTTGACAAAACGTGAAATTAGGCACTTTCACGTTGTAGTCGTGCAATGACGGCAAAGAAATGTACAAAAAAGCGTGATGCACGTGCAAAGTTGTTGTTTTGCTACTATAAACCTATTGCTTATTTGCTGTTCCTGTTGCCGTCGCCGTCGTCGTTGCTTAAGCTCCCTACTAGTAAAAGAATGGGAAACTTTTCTTCCCGGATTTTCTTAAAAGAGAAGAAGGATGGAAAGATGGGAAGTGTGGCTGTCCGCAGCCTTTTATTGGCTAAATAGAGAGAGAACTTTCACTTTAAGCCCCCAATATCCAGGCACAAATTCTCCTTACTCATCTCGCCACATTTTCTTGATAAATAAGTTGAGAGAATAGACCTTATAACGGGTTTAGAAGCCATCTTGACGAGTAGGCAACCGCGTCAGAAATTATAGTGTTTGTACGAGAATCTAATGTCGAATAATTTCCGTAAAAGAACTGTCCTGAAAAAAATCATGAATTGTAAACTAAAGCCTCACTCTTAACGTTTCTACTAAAAAATTGGAGGGCGTTACGTGTAGCTACATACGCTAGTACCACTTTTTAAAATTTTCTATACATTTGTCTGTGAAAAATATCTCTTCCTGCCGACTAAAATTTCCCGGGAAAAATTGCAGACAAATATATGGAAATCTAAAGCAAGCGTCTGGAGGAATTTAAGCACAGTTACCGCTCCCAAAATTTGTTAGTAAAATCCTCTGCTGTGTAGCTTTAGTTTACATTTCACATTTTTCTCAGAACAGCCGTTTTACGGAAATTATTCGACATTAGATTCTTATACAAACACTGTAATTTCTCACGCGGTTGCCTTCTCGTCAAGATGGCTTCCAGAACCGTGACAAGGTCTATTATAAAAGGTCCTGTTGGTGATCATTTTATTGATTCTCAGAACATTTTTTGACGTGAGGAGAAAGTTGATGTTGGTCGCTCTTGGGACCTCCAAGTGTTAAGGGCTGATGGTAAAAATCAGAATTATTAACGGCGCTATCCTTTCTGTTTACAGTTGGCACATATTGCTCAAGATTCGTCTTAACACGTGAGCGACCAACGGAATTCAACGCCGAGCAAACCTCAGGGTTCGATGTTCCGTTCAGAGCTAAAATGTTCATCACCAGAAATGAAGAGGATAGAATTTATTTATGAAATGCCGACGATAAGGGATCTCTGTAGTGAGGTTCTCTTAGCTAAGTCTCCCTTCAGGAGATTGAAGACTTCATTGAATAAGCAACAAGAATAAAAGATAAATTTGTAGATAGTGAAGGTCTGACACGTTCTGTGGGCTAGTTTCTAGTGCAGTTACCTGCAGTACAAACCACGTTAAACGTGAGGTTCAAAGATTGCACTTGTGTTCCTTCAAAGAAGTGATTTTTAATTTGAACTCTTTGTACTCATACCAATGATCTTTTCCAATAACATATTTCTCTCCACTCCACTGTAAGATCCGAATATCTTGATCATTGTATAGAAGGTCTCAAAATAAAAGAATATATCAAAACGAATGTAAGAAAATACTTGTTTAGATCGTGTGGCAGATGCTAGAGGGGAAAGGAGAAATTCGCGTACACGCGATTAATTTTGTCTCCCTCTTTACTCTATGACGCCTGCAATGCGGAGTAATGCTCATCTGTTATGAACTGAATTAGAAAAAAAGTGAAAATTGTTTCCCAAGAGTGCAGTTTTAATTATTATTTTTGTCTAAGTTACAATAAACTCCTGAGAGGTGTCCTCCTCACAGCGAGGTCTAAATAGGAATGTTTCGTAATTGAGAGCAAATTTCAAGAGTAAGTAGAGAAATCAGCCTCCTTGTACTTCTGCAATTTTTAATGACTGTCCTCTATTTATTTTTTTCGTCATGGTATCTCCTCTTCTATCTGTTGCTCTAACTAATAAATATTCTTCAATTAAAATTTCTCATTTTTTGTATTCTCCGTTCCTACACATAATCTGACGCAACGATCCACGAGTCATTTGACATGTTCTGCCCATGTATCATGCCTCGAATGAAAACCTTAAAAATAACCTTCTGCAGAACACTAAAAATCGACACTACATGAAAGTCCTGTTGACAAGGTTTCGTTTATGATTACAGCACAGAAGAGGTAGTTCAGTTCACAGTCTCGACAATAGGGAGATGGGGTTGTTTGGTCCCATCTTAAACAGATGTAAGTAAAGCTCTGCTTATTATCTTCATATGGTACACAAAGTAGGTCATAACTTGCCAAGTCCCTGAGCGGCGTCTTTCCAGGCCTTGTAGGTCAATGCATTTCGGTGACATATCCTCGGACCACGTGACCAGAAACGCATATGCCGCGCGGAATAATGAGGCCTGGGGACCAGGCAAGGTCATCACCATCAAGGTCGTCATGATTCAGGATACAAAACTTCAGCCCTTGATGACTAATGCGACTACATCCTGCGGTAAACCCATTTGCTCATTGTCCTTTGGAGAGATGAGTATGGCTTCTGCTGGCGAGGAAACTGGCTGGTTTTTTGGGTCACTCCACATCTTGTTCGTCGCTAGAGAAGAAATTTGATAGATTCTGCCAGTCCTGAGGTGAGAGGATAGTCTGGTGATTCTTCTGGTGTCACATTGATGACAACACGCAAAAGATCCACTGTATGAGAAAGAGGCACCGTGCGACAGACAAGCTTGGACGGGTCCTGGAAACAGCAAAATAAAAGGTAACGGGTCAAACAGCTTACTGACGGATTATTAACCTGCGTGGCAGCCGGTGGTGGTGGTGGGGGGTGGTCAGGAGCCCATAACTCGAAGAGAGCAACTCCCTTACTAGACCTATGTCACGACGTTTTACGGACCAGTTTATTTTTAGACACATTTTAGGGCCCTTCATCCCGCGAAAATAGAATCTCCACCATGTCTATAAGCGCATTCGAAGTATACGATATCAAAAAGGAAAACTAAACGTTATTAAAAGGAAAAAAATATCATTTTTAGGTCTGCAGCTTTTGCTGACTGGTTTGTGGAATTCAAAAGATATTCAAATCGGCGCCAAACCCGTTCTAAAAATAAACTGGTCCGTGAAAATGCTGTGACACGAGAGCATGGAAGTTGCTCGCTCCGGGTTATGGGCTCCTGGGTGGTAGAGTTCCGCTTTCTTCTTCAATCGCGTTCTTAAATTCCCCTTACCTTTCGAAAGCCTCTTATGCATGATGATGTATAATGAGTTCAAACGTGCATCCAGTGCAGACACAGTGATTTTTTATGCAAGATTAAGAACATACAGTGGGGTAGAACTACGATCAAGTCATTCTCCACCTACATGTTGATCCTACAGCAGTAGTATATTAGGGACATTAACCAACGACGATGACGACAGTAGTGAAAACGTCGCTAAAAAATAATAATTTGTGAGCTTTCAAACTTTATCGCGTCTATTTGAACCCACTTATCTTGTCAAATCCTGGAGTTGAATTCTTGAGGACTTTACCAAGGTTCAAAAAGAGAGGAGATATGTATATGAAATATAGTCGTATGTTCACGTCCTTCATAAATCACCGCATTAGGAGGTTTCACGTTTAATGTCGTGCAGTGGAAATCGGATGAAAAACTGCTCAAAAAAAAAAAAAATTTCTGCACGTGCATTTTGTTTGAGAAGAAATATCAAACGTCGGATAACGCTATCCACTGGATAAATCACCTCGATCCAGCGGATAACGTAATTGATTTCCGTCGTATTTTTAGCCGCTCGATAGTTTTATCCGGTGGATAAACACTGCGTCTCATGATTGATATATTACACCCAATATAGTCGCAATTTCATTTCCTTCATAAATCACCGCATTAGGATTTCAGTGTATTTATCCGTGGACGTCAAACTGAAATTTAAAAAAAAACGTTTGAACAACCAGGGCCTGTTGTTTTGCTCATAAAACCCATTGTTTTTTGACGTTGCCGTTGTTGCCGTCGTGGTGGTTGCTTAAGCTTTTAATTTTCGTACTTAAAGACGGACGTTTCAATTATCAGCTGTTTGCTCTTTCCTCTGATAAACATACTCGGAAGATATCTGACTTGTATGTAGCGTTGGAGAATTAACCACAAATAATAACAAAACATATCACTCCACATTACTTGTGATTTGATCCAGCTGCTGATCTGTGTCGGCAGGCGAGACAGGCGACCTGCGCGCTCGCTGGACTCAGAGGCGTTCAGGATTACATGTGCTAACCGCTGTCCCACAATTCTCAAAAGCTGCGAGCTCAAAGACCGCTGATCGTGGACAGAAAACATGCTCTGTAGGTGAGAAGAAAATAAAGAAGCAATTTGTAACCAGTGAATGCTGACGTTACCTTATACAAGGAAGCACAGACATTTTAATTACCTCTCTTGCGAGCTCATCAAAACCAGCTGAGTACAACTCACGGACAAAATGACGTTTCAAGGGGTCACTGTCCATCCCAAACTGCTCTGCAAGCTTATAAACTACCGCTGGCCAGTCATTATTGGAGACACCTGCCTTCATTCTTGAAGTGTCATTATCACTATCCTCTCGTCTGAGCACTGGGTGGGGAGACTGGGTTGACAGAGAACTTACCGCGAAGGTCAGGGACCGAGTAAGGAACTATAAAAAAGAAGTACATCGTTTCAAAGGCCGCGCTTGACTTTAAATTTTCTAAACAGAAGTGTAAGGAAAATATTTCTTGTTTTCAAAGATGGTTTACCTTTTCTCTTGATTCAGTAATAGCTTTGTCGACGTCCTCGGCTGAAGATAGAGGTCGAAAAGTGCTTAGATCACGCATAAAGGATTCTTTGCTCTGCAAAAGCAACACAAGCAACAAATTAAATACCGTAAAATTCCGAAAATAAGCCCCGGGGCTTATATTTTTCAAAGGCCCTTTTTGAGGGGCTTATTTTTTATAGCTGGAAGTAAATTTACCGTGTTTGCTTTGTTTTACTTTGTATTTGAGGGCAATTTCCCAGTACAAGCCCCCGGGGGGGCTTATATTTGGAGGGGCGATTTAACTGAGGGTTTTTTGCGTTACGAGTTTGGGGGGCTTATATTTGGAGGGGCTTATACATGGAGGGGATTGTTTTCGGAATTTTACGGTAAACCAACGCTTAACCCTCTACCGTAAAACCCTTCTTATGGAACCTATAATTATAATCATCCAATTTAGCCTCACCAAACAAACAATTTCCGCTCAGATGCTAACAAATCATAGCGCATAAGCTTGGGTACCTTTATCACATGATCAAGGTTTGTTACGCGATCACAGCTGAGTTAAACGACAAAATGACCAAGAACAAAACTTATTCTCTCTTGAGGTTTGGTACCTGACATTGGATTTCTAATAATGGCTTTTTTTTCTCCTTTTAGATTGTTGTCTGTCCTTGGCATAACCATCAGAACGAGTGCATACGATCGGAATCTTTCAGGTTCCGACGTGGAATAAGAGGGTTTGTTTCGGACTCTGAGGGGTAACGTTTCGTTAAGTATGAGTGATGCGTTTAACAGGGTCAGGAAACATTATGTTTCGATGTTTACCGTGGTATTGAAAAGAGAGAGTGGTTTAACACTTTTCATTTCCTGACCCATGATTATCCACAAAACAGTGACCAACTTTGCGTGGAGCGCAACCAACGGTGCATTACTTCTTGACTGCTCCTGAGCCTCCTCTATAATGGACCTGACATTCCTGAAAATCAAAGAAAATCAGTATTGACCGTCTCGCTTCACGAGTCATTATAGTTAAGCTGACAATCACCGCGGAAAGTACCCAACGATATATATACGTAGCCGTTACGACACCTGAGGGAGGTTATCCTTATATTACGATGCCTCCTTACAGATAACCCACCCAGCCCAGGAAAGGCTGGCCACACCCCCGGGGTTTATGTCCCCTGCTCTTTTCGAACAGTGTTGTGGGTTCTTTTACGTCCAACAAGAACCAGATAAGGGAAAATGCTGTGAGAGGGGACCTACGGTTTTCGTCCTTATCCCAAAGTACTAGAAAGTCTAACCGTTTGCAGGTATCATTACAAAGGCTGCACTTTCTTCTCAGTTGTTTAAAGGACCCTGAGTGTTGGTCCGGCCGGGGTTTGAACCCGCGACCTTCCGCTCTCTCCCAACTGAGCTGACCAAGAGGTTCGTCAAGATACTGGGAACTTTCCACCTACGTTTCTCCCGCGTGCCAGAAATCCTCCGTTTCCGGTGAAATAATCTCAGAATCATTCCAATCAATCTATCATTGTAGAACAAAAGAAGGCATTTTAACCATAACAGGAAAGCAAAGGAATAAAAAAGTTAAAAAGACCAAGCAAAACCTTTTGTGTATCAAAGCCACCAAATATTTGTAAGTGTTATTCTTTGCTAAGACGCGATTTTATCTTTTCTTATGCAAGGCATTGAATTTGTTTTTTATTCCTGTATTTTCTATCATAGGGTTTCCTGTTTAAGCTGGTTCAAATCCTGTGAAGATCCTGAAAAGAACGCTAGACTACTTGAGCCTTGACACAGCTGTATGGAAATGGGACGTTGTACAACCACGTCGAACCGTTAACCCCCACCCACCACCCCGACTCTCTTATGCAGCTACGACCAAATTTAGACATCTACGCGCTGAGAAACAACTTTGAGCAAAATAATCAGTTTCGGGAAAAAGAAATATCGGACTAATATCCTACGAACCGACTCGCGCAAACTACCCAAAAACCATTAAATCATAAGCAAGAGATAGAAAGTTTACCTTGATTATCAGTTCCAGAAGCTGTATGGTGGCCTTCATGAACTGCTCCAGAGCACCATAACTTAAATCTACAGTCTACAAGAGATGGCGTTTAAAGATTTAACAAACGAGATGGTCAAGAAGTCCGTTCGATATATGAGTGCTTATCTGTGGAACAATTTAGATAATGATACGAGAAAAATTACCTGTTTAGAAAATCTTTAACACTCTGTTAAAAATTGCTTTCTGGATTTTATGCATTGTAAAGTACTATTGGTAGTTTTTAATCCCTTTTTAGCTTTTATATTTTTAGTTCTTAATTATGTAAATAGTTTTTATTACTTTTTAATTTTTCACAAGACCACATCAGCGTTGCTATAATCTTACCGTGTACAAATAAATGCCGTTTACTTACTTACTTACTAACGATTCTTCGGAAACGTTCACACGGCATTGGACGTTTTTTCGGCAAGTTGAAAATTCGTGCGTTTAGGTGTTCCATCCACACGGAACCACCTTAACCGTACGAAAATATAGACGTTCAAGGTTCGTGTAAACAGAGCAGAAATATTGAACCGTCCCGTGTGGAAGTGTCCGGTCAAATTTGTTAGCCGAAAATTTGTTCGATGCCGTGTGAACGAATCCTTATGCCCCGTTTAGACGCCGAACTTTTCATGAGCCGAACCTAATTCGAATTAAGGCCGACCCAAACTATTTAAACCGACTGAATTGATTCAGACGCCGATCTTAATTCCAGCCGAACTACGTTCAAAAGGAGAAAATGTTGGTCAAAATGCTTGCAAAATCCGTTATTATAATTTATGCATTAGGTTCGGTACCTGAAAAGTTCGGCGTCTGAATCAAAGCCGTTCTTAAGTCAGAATTCTCGGCTGGGCTAGGCGTGAAGAACGGCTGAGTCGTCTGAATTGAAATAGGCATTCCTAATTGACTCAGACGCGAAACTTTTTATGTACTTAATTAAAAGATCGGCGTCTGAACCGGGCCTTAGTTGCAGTCCAGTGGCATGGTAATTCAATCTCTCACAAACTGTGTGTGTGAATAAACCATTGTTTTTAATCAATAAGTAGAATATCAAGTAACAGACGTGTTCAACAGATATTTGTAGTAAGGATACTAACCTTTCGACAGAGTCGATCTTTCGGTGCTTTGCCAACCTGAGCAGATCAAAACACACCATATAAATAACAAAACAATCAATGCTGTTTTTCTTTGAAAACCTGTCGATGTTTTCATCGATCTTTACCCGTGATTCTTGTCCCTCTTTTAAGTTAGTCAGCAACGCGGGTCGAGTTTTCATTAGCATTGCAAACATTTCCGAAAATTTTGAGGAAAATGCTCTAAGGATCTACGACTTTTCCGTTGCTCTTGCAAAGTTTCCCGAAGACCTGCGACTTACTTTACGTGGAGAATACAGGCTCAAATGGTAACCAGCGGGAACTGGGATTTACGTAAAACTAACTCGCCACCAGTCTCCACGTAGCTCAACACCAAGAACGTCCTATCGTTTCCAGGGAGGTCATGGGTTCTATTCTCGACGGATTCTACAGACGTTCTTGGTTTAACTCCGAAACTTGAGCAAATAAGGTTTTTTGTCTTGTTTCCAAATATTCATTGCAGCTCTATTCTACGTTACTATATTTTGCTGATTATTAATCAACAAACCTTTTCCATCAACATCACAGTGGCTGACACCTTTTCTTTAAAATATCGTTTCCATAACGTGATGGCAAGACCTAAAGAAGCCATAACAAAGTCATGAAGAATACAACAAATCGTCTATTAAGGCCCCCTTCGCTCTAAGCCTTCTTCCAACCCTTCCCACCTCTTCTTCTCAAATGATAGACTGCATTAATTAATCAGGATTTTAACATTTCATGAGCACTGATCCGGGGGGGGCTTAATAGAGGATTTACGGTATGTAATAATAGACAGAAGCAATGAAAAAGTGAATAATTTCAACAAACCATGCTGAAGAACAGAGCAGTGTATACAGCTTAGGTGTTCCAGTGCAAGAAATAACTTTCCAGTCTCCTGAAATTGAAAATGGAGTAGACAGTAATATGCATTTGATTTAGCAAATAATGCTGGAAGTTACAAAGAAAAGTGTTATTTGCAACAACTACATGTAAAGACAGAGAAAATTTGCCTTAGCCAGTGAGATTTCAATGCAAAAACTGACATGATTGATTGGTGTCAAACGCGAGAAAAATCTTGTACCTGATATATGAACGCGCGAAAACAAGAAAACGACGCTATTTTCGAAAAGAATGCAAATGTTGCTGGTCGCGGGAAAAATGTGTTACGCGTGACAGGCCCTAAAAAAGGCTTTAACTGCTAGATGGCTATTTTACGTCACAACCCTTCGACCAATCAGCCGCTTTTAAGCCCTGTCGTTACGCGTGCCTAACGCCATAATAAAAGTATTCTGCGTGTAGGCCAAGTTATCTTTGGCTGTTTCTAACAGTAAGTTGGTCATGGAGAACATGGCGCTAAATTATTAAACATACTTCTTTGTTGGATTGCCAGTATGACAAACATTCCATAACACAGTGACTCCACAGTACATCATGATTTAGACTATTTGCAAACCTTAGTCGAAGTTCATCAAGACCTGAAACACATAAAATCTTGTTCAGAAAATTAATGCTTAACTTAAACACTTTGTTTGGGTAGGATGCTAGCTTATTACGAGAAAGTGTTTAAAGTTTCCTAATAGAACCATAAGGTGAGTCGTAAAGTAACTCCTCTTCTGCCAACGTGTGGGATCCAATTTGTTTGATTAAACACCGCGCTGTTAATTATATTTTTTGCGTTTCCTATAGGAGACATCACCGTTTACAAACATTGTTTGTGTTATTCAAATTTGTAACAAGTGAAAGAAAAGAATCTTTTGATACAAGAACTACTGCGCTTCTGGTTGGCACATTGATATCAATAGGTGACGTCAGCATGAGTTGCGGGCGGAGTTAAGTTACAAAGTCTCAGTTTTTTGCTGAGATAGAATCGTAGTTGTCTGGATAGTGTAGATTACAAAGTTGTACTGAGTTTTTTTTTTTCACAAATTCTTTGACAATACTGATTGGATTCAGCGCTTAATCGAGTAAATACGGTAAGGCAAAATGCGAGGATTGTAAACACATTAAAAAGGGCAACGCGTCAACGTAAAACAAAGAAACAAACAAACCTTCCAGCTCGGTGTTAGTCTGAGGTTCGGGCTCCATCTCGGGACGATCGTCGTCTCCAGTCTCGCTCTGCAGTTCTTCCTCCGTCTTCCGAGCTGCGCATGCGCGCACTGGTCCCAGATTTCTGGCTGGTATCTCGTACTGTATGAGGTATCTTGATAGCACTTTAGAAGCTGCACCATAACCAGAACTTAGGAAACCTATGAAGGGAGAGTTGATAGTCAACTACTGAATAAGGTTGACAGTTATACATTTACAAATGGAGATCTTTAGATTCGAGCTCCAGGACTTAAAGTTTTTCTTTTCGCGTATTTTAAAAAAAAAAACTCTCCGGAAAGCTTTATTTTATTCATTTCTTTTCACCAGAAAAATTAAAACGGTTATTTCTATTGAAGGAGGTTAAGCCCTCTCCTGATCTGCGAAAAGTGATAAAGCTTCTAACACTGGATAACGTGTTTCCGTCACTACGACATTTTGGCTAAGAACCGTACTAGAATCACTTTTCCCACCAAAATAAAGCTGGGTTCACGCGCGTGCATCACTTAATGTTGAGAAAATATCGTTCTCGTAGTCGTAGAATCTGAAGGTCTCTAATATCAGTAAGAAGACGAACTCTTGACCACGCTTTATTTCGTTCAAGTTGAATCTCAGCTTCTGTACTTTTTGTCAGTAAGACAGACAAAACTGCAGGCGACTCTTAACCACCCTACAACGCAGAGGTGGTGAAGTACCTGGTTAATACAGCAAGATGACTTTCTTTTCTCAGCATACTCATTTCTCTTTACCCCTGTAGCCCAGGCGTTTGTCAGAAAAGTATTGAGTGACAAATTAAGATCATTTTATAATTCCATTAACAGAAGCAAACCTCACCAACTACAGAGACTCTAAGCGACCCATTGTTATCTCCCGCCTGTTTTCCCTTACTGCTTTGCGTTGCTAGGTTACCAATAAAGCCCGCTAGAGCCTGCAAATCACTCAGCTGACACACTAACAGATTCCACCGTTCAATCTCCACGGAGACGGATATCCAGTCCCCCGCGGCCAGCTCCTCCCGGTCGGCTTCCTCGATTTCTCCCTGCGATAACAGAACAAAATATCAGTGTTGTTAGATGGCGTGTTATTAGGGATCTTAAGCAACCACGACGGCGGCGATGGCAATGACAACGAGAACGTCAAAAGAACAATAGGTCTATGAGGCAAAACAACAATTTTACACATGTATCACGCTTTTTTGCCGTCACTGCACGACTTCGACGTGAAAAATGCCTAATTACACGTTTTATGGAGGACGTGAACAAGGGACGACGAATTTTTCTTTCCCTTTCTAAACTTGATTGCGGTCCACAAGAAATCAACTCCAGGGAAATAGTCCTTCATTTGACTTTTTCAGCGAATTGGAATAAACGCGACAAACTTTGAAAAACACGAATTCAAGTAAACAGTGACGTTTTCGCTGCCGTCGCCGTCGTCGTCGATTATAGCTCCCTATTGTGACGGGGTTGGGAGAATTGTCGATTGGTGCCGTTATATCTGCTCCACCTAAAATGTTGTGTCCCATTTTTTAAAATGTTTTAACATGACTATTTTTGCAATAAGACAATTGTGATAAGCAGACGGGGAATAAACCACAATTTTACTTTTGATCAAGTTTATCGCCTACACACTAGCAACAAACTTCCCTGTCAACTTTTAAGTACCTTTTTCGTCACTACTGTTAAGTTCTAACCATAACAGTCACTTTTCATCAAATCTTGGGTACTCCCTTTAAGGGAAGGATATCATAGAAGAGTTTCACTTTCTCAAAACATAATTGAGTATAATTGGTGATGCACTGAGTCTTGCCAAAAGGTTCTGAGTTTCACAGTTAAGGACCACTACATACCTCTACCTTCCTAGATGCTGTGCTGATCTCCATGGCAACAGCTCGGCAGACAGCAGCAAAAGATAGCGCTCTGCTCGTCACGGTGGACTGGGCTAGAGTGTGACGTATATTCTCCCACCATAACGAGACATTATTGTCATGTGACTGGCCTCTTTCACTCGGTAGACCACCTTATAGATATTCAGAAAAGGAGTATGGGATCAATTTAGGTTCCTGGGAACCTGCCCACCTTCCCCTCCCCTAATTCAACGTTAACATTTGCGTAGTATCACAATCGCAAAGAAAACAACCTTTCACGACTTCCACGTTTTTACAAATAAAAGATCAGTTAGCAACATCCGTCGACAATGTTGCAAAGAGCGCCTTAGAATTAATAAACTTGCCAAGTATGGAAGTGACACTGAATCAGCGAGCAAAAATAAAGCTCCGCAAAGCTGACAGAGGTTCGCAGACGTTTGTACGGCCAGCGGTAAGTTTGTGCCTCTTACTATACAAACGGCTGTAAAATTTCGCGACTTTGAGGAGGCAAATCTTCGTTAGTTTTCCACAAATCATTTTCAAAATTGACAATTGTACTATTCTCACTGCATACACAATTGGCCCGTGACACAGGAGATAAGAAACTCCATTAAATTCTGTCGTGTTGGGCCTGCGCGCTGGTGGCATGTTGCATTACGGCACTTGGTTAGAATGGCTTGGTTTTTGCCTGCCTCTTGGCCAGTTCAACCGAGTTCAGTGGAAGTGACTTCAAAGTTTCGCCCCTCCCACCTCCCCTAGTGGCGGTTGACGTCACATACCCTCATTATTCGGCATGCCTATTGTCCAGGCAGTCGCGGTTTCGGCTCATAGTTCCCCGTGACGGGACAATGGATAAGCGCTGCGAATATTATTATTATTATTATTATTATTATTATATCTGACATTGACATTACATCGGAAAGTGCGCAAGCCAGAATTTAAGTAGTAACTTTTTATCAGTTTGAATTATTATTTTTAAATAGTTTTTATTTTTTTTATCAACTTTTTGATCCTTTTTATAATTGTTATTAGTAGTCTTTAGATAGTCATTTTACAACAATTCTCTTTCGTAGACAAGAAAAATGTACATAGGGTATATATTTTAATATTTCATATTCTTGAATCTGTAAATAGTCTATTTTTTTTTAAAATCTATGAATAAAGTTTTGTTTTATTATTATTATTATTATTATTATTATTATTATTATTATTATTATTATTATTATTATTATTCCAGCGGTCTCAGTGGTTTTTCCATAACTGGTCCATTTCAAAAATTGAAAACACCGTGGACAGGTCTATTACACAGTGCATTTCATTTACCTGGAAATGAACTCATCGTAGATATGAGAGAGTGAAGGTAAAACAGGCATTCTACACGGTCGTTATGTGGTTCCTGATCCAACAACCATCCAGACAAAAGAAGATTCTACAAGAAATAAAGTAGGAAACAATCAAGCACTTCTTTACACTTCCAGAATAACAGCACGGGGACTGACCACCACACCACTGAGTTTAAAAAAGCTTTGGGAGAGATGGAATCTTGTGTCCATAAGCTATAATAACCACTGAATGACTGACCCAAAGGGGAACTGAATTTTGTTTGAGGGTCGAGAGAAAACAAAGCTACACGATCTAATCACGTGCGAGTCTTAAGTTCCCTAGGGACATAGTTTGAGTGTTTTGTTCGTCCTAGGAAGTCAGATTGTCCTGACACAAAGCACGTGATAAGAAAAGTTCTTGTCCAATCGGAAAACTCGACTGGGTTAGGAGGTATAAAAATGCTTTTCGGTGACAGAGATTAGTATTAAAGCTGTTTCTTCATAATGCCCTAAAGCTCTTAGAGACTAAAAGGCAGATAAGGAAATGGAGGAATAACACAAGGTTAAAACTGGTCTGGTGTAACAACTATGAGATACGTGTAAAAACTTACCATAAGATGTTGAGGTTTGATGCCAGATGAATCAAAACAAATGGCTAATCTCCCAGAGGTACAGTCACCGAACAAGCACTTCTAAAAAGGAAATTTAAAAGTGAAAATTATGTTTATTTTCTCAGTTAGCGACAAAGGCGACTCGGAAAAAATGAACCTGAAATCAGAGGTTGTTATTGGCTCCAGCGAAAAGTCAGCGAGTCTTTCTTTTACCCAACAAATTTCTCATAACCATTGGTTTCAATTTCCCCTGGGTATTACAGTCGGGTCGTCCCAAGAAAAATCGAAGACAATGATTATGCAATTTTTTTTTTTTTTTTTTTTTTTTTGGGGGGGGGGGGTAAAAAAGGTGTGTTATATATGGTCTATATGAAAATGGTGACTGAAAACTCTTTGGTGGGCCCCGACCGAGGTGTGGGGATAAGGAAATGCATTAACGCCCTAAATATTTTTAACTAGTAATAAAGAAACTCCCACTAACCTTAAAAAGAAAACTTGCTGCAACAAAAAAGGGAAACTAAAATTTAGTTCTGTGGCGAAATCAACTTATGCAGCTAAAACAGAACAGGCAACAAACTACTAGATTCCCCTAAACGCTATTGCACTTAATATTCTCTTCTTCAATTGGTCACATTTGTGTTCATTCAGACTTTATTGTAAACTTAGGTATGGCTTTCACCTCGTCCCCAGAGCCTTTCCCTAAGAAAATGGGAGGGAAGGGAAAATCACTGGGGACGAGGTTGGTAAGGCTTTCGAATGCTGGAGTGTTGTTAACTTACCAAGCTGAACGGTCATATCACTGGAAAGACCTTTTCTTATTGCAACAGGGATTGTTGATCCCGCGCCTGATGTTCCAGCTTTGTTGTCAAACCTCGTATCGTCCGTTTCCTTGCTCTGTTGAGTTACTGAAGCACATTCAAAGCAGCCAAGAAAAGCAGTGATACATAGAGGTGTAAAAGACGAGAGGGTGTGGGCAGGGGATGAGGTTGTCTGTTGAGTTGACTGGTTTCCGCTCAGAGACGTCAGTAGCTCAGTTGCTTCTGACTTAGTAAGACCAAGGAGATTTGCTACAGACTGAAAATAATACACAAGAAGTCAAACGGTTAATTAACTCAAGGCGGGTGCACACGAGAGGGTGTGGTGAGGGGGTGCAGTTGTCTGTTGAGTGGAGTGAGTTACTCTCAGAGAAACCCCAAGAATTAAACTTTAGAGAATTCACCCACATTTTTTATTTTCAGCGAGTTGGAATACACGCGACAAAGTTTGAAAAAACGCGAACTGTTTTTAATTATGACGTTTTTGCTGCCGTAGCGATAGTCGTTGCTAAAGCTCCCTAAAGAATCGATCTCTCCACTAGCTAAAGAGAGCCAAGGACACTATCAGAATAAAGAACACTTCTCTCGATCTGTTTGTTTCATAATTTAGATAAAAATCCTCTTTCAAGAAAACTTTTTACTACAACCTTTTCCTCTTTTACTTACAAGTTCTTTGCTCTTTCCTTTCCAAGGTTCCTCAGTGGATCCTGCTTCATCTCTATAAAGTTTCAAAACTGAGTCATGAGTTTGTATCAACTGCTTCTGAACAGAACAGAAATCCAGCAGCATCTTAGTGTCAGCTTCTTTGTCTTCACTATGATCATCTGATATGTGACCTAATAAAGAGTAAAATACAGCCCGATCAACGTAAAGTCCCAACAATCCGTTTCCTAAAACGTTGAAAAATGAAGCGATGTCCACACGCTCTTTCTCGCTTTAGGATGCTAGTCAGAACCGATACTTTAACCACAGAAAGAAAGTGCTCAATTGCTTTCATTTCAGGTCACACTTCATGATTCATCCTGAACGGACTCAAACATATGAACCGCTTTGTACAGATAAATAAACAGTACCACAGGAAAGTACTGTTCATTACCTTTAATTTGAATGGTCACACTTTGGGGTCTCCCTTTCGGGGATAGAATCTGGCATTCACTTGTACAGCACAAAATAAGGTCAAGAACTTTCCACACAAAGACAGACCTAAT
Organism: Porites lobata; assembly: GCA_942486035.1. Lineage (NCBI taxonomy): Eukaryota > Metazoa > Cnidaria > Anthozoa > Scleractinia > Poritidae > Porites > Porites lobata. The sequence continues at coordinate 2,609,804 of CALNXK010000008.1, forward strand.
TTACTAAGTATACCTTTCTTCTGTGATGTCTCAATGACAGCCATTACAGCTTTGAGAAGGGTTGAGGAAGGAATTCCCACAGTAGACAACACACATTGCAGAGCCTAGATATGAATAACAAACATATAACATGTACGTCAAAGGAACTTTGTTAAAAGGTATCAACATAGCTTGCGTAGCAAGCGCTTCCGTTTGGTTTCGGAACAACGAAAGACCGCGGAGGAACGGGATTTCCGGTTTTGGCCGCGCGAAAAATGGAACGAGGGCCTCCCCGCCCTTTTACTCGCGCCATTTTTCGCGCCAGCGGTTTTCGACTCTCGTTTCTCGTTATTTGCTCCGAAACCGCACGGAAACGTTTACTACACAAGCTGATAGGGAGCTTAAGCAACCACGACGACGACCACAACGACGACTTCAAAAAACAATAGGTTTAAAGATCAAAACAACAGCTATACACGTCACGCTTTTTAGTACATTTCTTTGACGTCCACTGCATGATTACGACGTGAAACCTCCTAATTTGACGCTTTATGGAGGACGTGGACATACTACGACGAATTTCCCTTCATCTTTTTGAGCCTGAATAAAATCCTTAAGAATTGAACTCCAGGAAAAGTCGCCTGCATTTGACATATTGAGCGGATCCAAATAGACGCGATTAAGTTTGAAAGAACGCAAATTCATTTTTTTACCGTCGTTTTCACTGCCGTCGTCGTCGTCCGTGCTTAAGGTCCATAGTATCAGCAGAGCTTTCAAAGCCTTTTAATAGGGGTTCTTGAGTTGCAAAATCTTTTCTGGTTAGTCTGTCCCATGTACATATTATCAGACATACATTAAGCAGTATTTCATTTGATAGCCACTTTTTTAGATATGAAAATGAGATGTCTGTGATTTATTTTTACATGACTTCATTTAAGGGGTCTGGCTATAGCTTCGTAATAAAATCTATGAACAATTCTTAAAGAAATAGCAATAGACACTTCAGTTTTTTGCCATGGGAATTAGCATCCAATGTTTCAAACCCCCTTGACAATAACGACTTTATCTTCATGATCACGAATTGTAGCCTCCCACGCAGGCGTTTTTAACGCCCGCGTGGGAAGCTACATGAATAGCAAAGAGGAGGTAGTTTCTAAAACTCATTGCTATCTTAGGGGAAGTATTTGTACCTGCTGATGCAACTGAGGAGTCTGTATATCACTGAGGATCTCTAACAAAGTCTTTTCAACTTCTAGTTTATTGCTATCACCAGCCTGGGTCTCTAAACATTAGTTAACAAAAAAAAGAAGAAACATTATCGACCGGAAGGCACAGCGGGTATAAATCCTTTTCACTCACATAGCCAGCACAGCTTGAAAATTAAACGCAAAAAAAGAACGTTTAGACATGAAGAGGGACGTTCCACTCTCAAAACACTGGCTGAGGACACCAACATGCACACATCTTTTTTTTTTTTTTTTTTTTTTTTTTTTTTTTTGGGGGGACAGCAATGAATATGGCAGACATGATGTCACGTAAAAACGCTCTATAGTAAAGGGTGCGATCATGGATAGCTACAATCCAAGTCATCATTTGTTGAAACACTTTCAGAAAACACAATATAATCTATATGGGTTCATGAATACTTGTAGCCTGTGAGTAAGCTCTCCATTTGGGGAGTCGCGGGAAGTCACGCGAGAGGAGACGCGAGTGCTCCTCGCGGCTTCCCCGCTCACTCGCACGTTCTCTTGCAGCTCGCTTCGCTCACTATTAATGGAGCGCTTGTTAGCAGGATAGAATACATGTATCACTTCCCTCTCCCTCCCTCACTGTTGCTTTCACAGGTTTACTTGGGCATAAACGGCTGAAAAATCAACACTGTAGGGAAGAGGCGAAGAAGTCAGTAAGCTTTTCAACAATAAATTATCACGACAGGGAATGTAGACAGATTGCAAACAGCGTTTTTTGTATCGTTCATCACATAACAAGTGCGACAACAATGTATGTTAATTTGCCACCAACAACTTGACATGTGAGTGTTAACAGTGATTGTTACTACTAATGTTAAGTCTTCTTACCTTGGCCTAACTTTGCTTTATCCAAAACAGCAGAAAGATTTTTCAGCAAATGAAGGTCCCTTACTCTTTTACTGTGCTTGTCGCTAAAGACACAATAAAGAAAAAGAAAGTTGTCGGAACAGTTTCCACTTTTTTTTTACTGAAATCCACACTAAATCCCAGTACTGGCATTTGAATCAAACTTAATGAACCTGGGATTGATTTTTATACCGTCAATGCAACATGCATTAAAAGGAGATGAAATGTGTGAATAAATAAACGTGCAAGTCGAATAAAGCTTTAAACGTTTATTCATTTACCTCTATCAAGAACAATAATAATATATTCTCGTCACCACTACTATCCTAGACCAGTCCAGTTAACAAATTGACTTATTTTCCGTGGTCTGTACTCTTATTGACCACAGAGAGGATATCAAAACGTTCAAAACTCAAGTGGAATCAAAAGCCGCAGGTGAGTGGTTTCATTTTATTTGAACACTGATTTTGACATCATATCTATGGTTGATAAGAGTATAAGCCATGGAAAATTGTTGTCAATTTGATTTTTACAATAACACTCTGACAGTCTTTGACGTCCATTTCCCCTTACGTTTCTTGGAAAATCTCGCGTGCAAGAAAGAGTTAAACAAACTGCACCACAATCAAGTCATTGTCAGGGTCTGTACTCTCATCGACCATAGCTGTCGACCAATCAGTGTGTGAGAAATCACTTAGTTCTTGTAAAAGCCTATTTAAAACATCTGTAAGTACATGTACACTACTTACCTTAGAGCACAATGGAATGGAACTGTGAATGTCTTTAATGTTCCATCACCCTGGATCAGAGTACAGTTCAGTGTGTGCTGCGGTGAAGCCTGCCCCTGCCTGATCACATGACCTAATCCCATAATTCCATGCCCAGCATACAAGAGCCTGAAATCAAATCCACACACAACGGATAATTATGGACAGCTAAGATTATGACCTGTGTTATTATGCCAGAAATAAATAAGTTATAAATAATTTATATATCCATTTTTCTTATTGTTTTGTTACTAACCTACAGTCCTTCCCAACATTAAATGCCGCCACACGAGGCCCTTGTTCAGTTCTCCATATCTGAAAAAAAATCTTGATGATTAATCAGTAATGCTATTTTTACAAATTAATGGCCAATTTTGAAAATTATTGCAGGACCATAATATTTCAATACAATTCACATCTGATCAGTGTAAATTGGGATTAATATTTCAATCCCCCAGTACGTGGTTTCTGGCTTTCACGTCACTGCAGTTGGCTTATTGACAGAATTGCATTGTTATTACTGTGTAAAAATAGAGAAACTTCCCTTGGTTGAGAAATTTTCCAAATCAAGTGTTTTGGATTTCAGATCTGGTAGCTTATTTGAGAGACCAAGACACTACAATAAATTGTAAGGTCACATTTTGATCATTTAGAAATATTTCTTTGAAGTACTGCAAGCATAAAATTATTTTAACAACCCATTAAGATTTCTTAGTTTTTCTTTTCGCGCTATTTTTGTATGTCATTGTGCTAAGCAAATAATACAATACCTGGTAAATGATTTAGAGAGCTTAGTTTATACCTCTAAAATTCCCCTTTTTGTTGCATAAATAACAAGGAACAATGCTGTTCTCAGTGAAGACTTGGGTAACTCGCCCTCGTTGTGATGATTTTCCTCCTCCACCATCACCCAGCCACATTCAGCATCACGATAACCTACCAGCAATTTAAATTGGTAAAAAAGATAGAGAAAACATTTATATAAACAGTTTGTAAATACAAAGCAATAGAAGAAAACAGTTAAATGCCACATAACTAAAAGGTACATAAACACAACATGTAACGTATGATCCAGTAAATGTTAGTGGCACACACTGTAGGAGAGACAAGAGTGGCCAAGTTTCATGATAAAGGCTGAAGTACTGAGCCATAGATCTGACCATAATACAAAACAAATGAGATGCTGTGTGCGTGATAAATGCTATGTTCATGGCCTAATTGAAGAGCTTAATATGCTGACAGAGAATTGATGATGGTGACAATGGTGATGACGATGATGATGACAATAATAGCAATGATAAAGGTCACGACGGTTATTGGCAACCCAGTACAGATTCAGTAATTAAAAAATAAAATAATGCACCTTTCCATAGTCTAACCACTATTGCCCTCTTTGCGTCCAGTAACATCACGCGACCAAATTCATCAGTTGTCACCGCCAAACGGCCATTTGGTGATAGTGTGATACTGTTCCCATGACGAGGAGAATCAGGCAAACCAAATCTAGCAATGAAAGAACACATGACCTTAAATCAGAGTATGTCAAAGGATTTCAAAAAGCCTTCTCACAGTAAAATGAATTAAGGAGACAAACCTGGCTGACAGAGAAGTTCCCTTTTCCACCTTTGGTTTTAGTGGTTTTGTTGGTTCTTTTGCCTGACTTGTTGGCTTGCTTCCCCACCCAAGCCAGCCACTAAAAAATAAATCAAAAAAGTATCTGTTTAGACACAATGGGGAACTCACAATTATTGGGAAGGAAGACAATTATTGTGAGACTGTAAATCACAATAATGCAAAAGCAAAATATGCACCAACACTTGAACTGGATGTACTGTCATGGCTAATAATAATAACAATAATAATAATAATAATAATAATAATAACAATAATAATAATAACTTTATCTGTGAATCAAAGTATATGTACTTTAGCATACCTGTTTATTGGAGACACAGTAACACAGCAAAAATAATAACAGTAAATGTTAAATAAATGTCTAAGATATCAAAAATACCAAACACTGTTCTATTCAAATGCTACTTAATATGTCTATGAGCTCCAAAGAAAACAGTCAGGTCCACATTCATTACTAACTAAGTTTGAGAGATCTATTTGCCTTATTGATTTCTTAAAATGACTCAAAGTGCTTGCATTTCTCGTGTCCCAAGATAGGCGGCGCTACTGTGTCAGTCCATAAGCATGGGATGACAAATTCTGAGTACTTAAGGCTATATTGGGTTGTTTGTAGATTAAACAGATCTAATGCATTTTACGTAGGGCAAATGCTGGATTAAATCAAATTGTTTCTAATGCTAGTTATATATGCATCCTTATTCACTTGAAAAACTGCAAGGCTAACAAGTTTTCTAACACCACAATTGCATTCCGTTTCAATCTTCTTCACGTTTATCAAAATTATTCAAACAGTGGGAACCGCCACCAAGTTGAGTAACTTGGTGGCAGTTCCCACTGTTTGAATAATTTTGATAAATTTGGTGACACAGCTCCTTTAATAGGCTTGGAGAACAATAAGTTGCAAAGAAAGTGAATAAGTTGCAAAAACTAGGCAACATATCTTAATGGAAACTGTAATAAAGTATCAACCAATAGTTTGTGATCATAGTTATCTTGACTATATCTTTGTTTGCCATACTACATGACTATTAATGAAAATATTCTTACCTTGCTGCTGTGATTTTAGACAGCACTGCTGTTGTTAATTTGCTGGCCACTTCTAAAGCAACATCAGAAATCAAAGCAGGTGAACTTCCCTTTGTACGAAAAATAAAGAATTAACAACAGAAGTAAATGACTTTAGACAGCTATCACACTTCTCAGGCCAAGACAAATATTGCCACTTTGGGTATAGAGTATCCTTTCAGCATTAAATTTCTGTTTCAGGTTTGAGCATCATGATGATTTGACACAGTTCAAATGGCAACCACACAGGCACAAGTGTGCCAGTAATGACACAGGCTACAGCTCCAGCAGGTATTGTATTGTAAATCATCCTTACTTTGCCTTGATTAACAAACAGATGCTAACTAAGAATGCGGTCTTAATAGACTGGCACCAATTTAAGCTTGCCCCAAAACTACCATGATTATGATTACAAACATTATTAAAACCCATAAATGTCAACCTCATACAAATGGCAAAAAATAGCAAAGCATCAGCTCAAATTAATCATTAACATTACTGAAACATCCTACAAATATGTACCTCAACTGCAGTGTAAACTGCCACAAAAGGATCCATTCCTGTAGTCACATAATGCGACATGGCTGGCATGTTTCCACTAATATTTGCATTGTAACCACCCAAAAAAGAGGCTGTTTGAAGGCGATCAAAGATATTTGGAGGAACAACACCTGGAAGAAAGACCACAAGTATTTTCAGCTTATAGTGGAGCTCCTCTTCCAGCCTGTAAGCCATAGCTTTTAACCAGGGAGCTGGAGATGTGAGATGAGTGACAGCCCTTTTCCAGAGCTAGGAGCTTGTTTGCAGTCTACTCCTGTGTGCATCTTGATAAATCTACCAAGCATGAAATCTTTAATTTTTGGTTGTAAAGGTGACTGCACACTAACACAGGCAGCCCATGTTATGGTACACAGGCTAACCAAAGCACCTGTCATCGCCTTGTTTGTTTATGAACTTCTACTGAATAGTATGGTGAAAGTATTTCTACTCTACTAGCGGATGTATCTATAACTCACCACAACTAGCGATATCTGTTATGTAGTTTTGACCATCAAATCTCCACTTCTTATAAGCCAGAGGAGGGGGTCCAATAAGTTCTGATAATCCACTGGCTTGGGCTAATAAGAAACACATAAGAAAATCCGAAAATTAGTTAGAACATGACTAGACTGTTTGGAAGCACTTGAGTGGGCATGAATAATGCATGATAGCATATCTAAGCTGCAGGGTACCCCAATAATCTCTTTCAAGAAAATTAATCACTGATGTTAAGTCAGCTCTTCATAAGAAAGAGCTTACAGGTATCTCAGGAAACACCCAACCCCCTCCACCATTTTTATATGGCCAAAGTGATCAGTAGATACCCCATTTTGATAGCTGCCAATTGACCACAACAAGGATGTGCAATATCAGGATGCAGGCAATCACACTTTATTTATTTATTTACCAGCTTTTCTGGACACAGGCCTGCCCAGAGGGAATGTGCACAAGCGGGACTTGATCAGGTCCCATGCGAGGCGCCATCCCTACCCAATCCCACAGCCCATAAAGGTTGGCCACACCACCAGGGTGTACGACCCCTACTCTTTTCGAATTATAGTGATGTGGGTTATTTTATGCCCCACATGAACAAATCAGTGTAAGTGCTGTGAGATGGGACCTACGGTTTTTCATCCTTATCCTAGAAGACTAGAAAGCCTAACCATTTGCAGATGTCTTTACAAAGGCAGCACTTTCTTCTCAGTTATTTAAAGATCCTGAGTGTTGGTCCGGCTGGGGTTTGAACCTGCGACCTTCAGCTCAGCAGACCGGCGGTCTCCCAGCTGAGCTAACCAGGCAGCGAGAAGATGAACATTTCATGTTGGTTTCCCTGTCGTGCAGATGGACAAGCAAGCGGGCGGGTGGGTGGTTGTATGATCAAGTGACTACCAAAATTTCTTGGATGGCTAGGTAACCAAATTTTCTTAGCTATGGGGCTCCATTTGCATGTGCTTTGCACATGTGTGGAGCTCTGCTATTAAACTGTCAGCCCTGAAATGATTGTGCATGGTCTATACAGCTTTGACTGGGAAAGTTTGGGTGTTTTGGATAGGTGGTTGCTTATGGGAAGTGGTCACTTATGAGGGGTGGTCACACAAAGAAGTTCTACTGTATTCTCTCTACCATCTCCCTCCATGTTCTTTCCTCCCCAGCCATTCTGACACCCCCCACCCCACAAAAAAGTGTGGGATGATACGCCTTACTCCATGGCAAAAGCTTCTGTTTTTCTATTGTTTTTCAAATAGTTGGTCCTTAATGTCTCATTGTTACAAGGTAAAATTTCTTTTGAATAGACCAACTTCAATTTGTATTAAATCCAGATATTGGCAACGAGGCTTATGGGGAATACATAAATGTAAAACAAAAGAAATCCTCTTGAGGCTCAGAAATGAATAATACATTTCTTTTGTTTTATTCCCCTAAGCCTTGGAGTCAAGTATGTATAAAGGTGAAATTTATGCAAAAAAGGCTAATTATTAAACATAAACGACCCTCCAAGTGTGACCATTTTGGTCGCCATGGGACCCAAAATTTTAGAGCTGGTGACTTGATTTGTAAAAAAGTGTTCCTATTAAACCAAAAGAGTTGGCTGCCAACTGGCAACCAAGCAAAAACTTTAACTTGGAGGGTTGATAAATATCAAATAAAAGTAGTATGGCCACCATTAAAGTTGGAATCAGTGTTCCAGCCAGAAAATTCTGCTTGAGGGCCAAAGTGGCCCCTACAACCCATTTTTGGGGGCCAGATTTTTCAAGAAAGGGCCAATGTACCAGTATCTTTCTAATATGCAAAAGAGAAGAAACAGTTGGAAATTTAAGGAAATGAAAATGGCAGTTTACTTGAAGCTGACATGGAGCATCCCTTTTTTTACATCTTGGTATAAAGTAAACAGTACAATCAGAATGTATGCAATAAAAAAGGGAAGTTTTTTTTTCCATTTTATTTTCCACTTTACCGTCAAGATCTGCTTCCTTTCGCTTCTTCTGAACTGCTTCGCCTCCATCCACTTTTTCGTTACATACTGAGGAAAAACTTTCGATAGACCTCGAAGATGCGTTTGTCAGGTTTATTCTTTTTCAGGCAAGAACGTCATGCTAGCCTGAGCTCCTGCGATATATACATAAGCCAAGTTGAGGCTCAGTGGTCTCCAGACCACTCATTGTAAATCAGGTATACTCAAGAAGATTCATCGATTGATCTTCTAGTTGTGTACAAAGGTACAGAGTCGTTGTTCTTTAGATTAAAAATTCTGTTTATTGGAAAATTATTGTAGTTTAAGTAACAGAGACATTTTTAAGCCCACAGAATTAAAGAAGGAAAGGGCCATAATGGCCCTTGAACGCTTTTGGTGGTGGCCATCTCTTGATCTTTTGTGGGATTCATGCAATGGTGCACTCTGGCTGGAACACTGGGAATTATATGCACTAACACTGAAGGTGTCTACTAAGTTGCTTTTCAGGTTTAATAATAAGAGCTAATTACAGAGTATGTTATGTTACATCATAAGTGTTTACCCCTAGCCAGCTGATTTCGGCAAGCTCTCAGAGACTGGTACAAACTAAATCCATCAATAATAACCATAGCTTTGGGATACAAAATGGCTAGTTCTTCAACCTAGGGAATGTACATGTAAATAAATTATCAAGAATGTTATGTAAGAAACAACTACTGTACTAAATAAATGTAGTCAAACCTCCTGTGGGTGACCACCTAAAATGCGTAGAGTTAGAGGTCATTTACAGGAGGTGGTTGCTATGAGAGTTAAACTTCAGCGGATCCTTTTATGAGGACAAGTGCGGACACATCTACTTTTTATTAAAAGAGAATGCATTGCATGCCATTTCTAGGTTTCAACATAGGTAAATCCATATTGTTTCTAAAATTTCTTCTCATACTCTCAATTGCGTAGTACATTCAGCGAACACAGAAATCAGACCATTGCATTATGGTGGCAGGTTAAAACCAATGGAAAATACTACAATTGTCATCATAAAAAGTGGTCATGTTCACTTACAAGAGGTGGTTGATTACGAGAGGTTCTAACTAGGCTTTTGAATGGGAAATTATTTGGTGTTTTGGATAAGTAGTTGCTCATGGGAGCTGTGGTCACTTACGCACATGGAGGCTCGACTGTAATATTATAATAAATTATTAATGCATTGTTTTTAGCCTAACACAGGTCGGTGTACTAGATTTAAGTAAAGTACACTTAAATGCCATTCACCTAGTGATCTATAGATGCTGGCAGTAAAATAGCACCCTACAGCACAGGAGACTGAAGTGACGTTTTCAGACTTCCACGAAGACAACTTAAAATTTATAAGCACTAGCCAAGTATAAGTTATATTTGAAGAATTACCTGCTCTGCACTTGAATAGGTCTTGTGTGGCTGCCATGTTCTACATTTAAGTCTAAGAACTGGGTCATCATGTAGAAACTGAGAAAGAAGCATTGATCCATTCTAGAGTAAAGAAAATTAAGTGGTACACGTACATGTAAGTGTATAATTAGGTAAACCATCAGCAGCTCTTGTGCTATATTGTTCAATTACAATGGGGTAGGAAAGGTGGCAAAATATCATCGATTGGCTTCAGCAGGAGAGAAGATCATTTTAGTTCTAAAGTCAAACACAGCTGAGGACCACTTTTGGTAGTAAGAACTTTTAGTAGAGTCTCAGATAATTTGTCATGATAGACAACAGCACAGTACATGTACCTGCAAGTAAATCCTCATGTATCCAGATGTAAATCCAGCCACAATGCAGGTCCAGTCAGGGGATCCTTGAGAACTCCTGAACACATAATTTAACGAAGTGGCAAATTTTGTTATAAGTAATTTACCGGTATAAGTAATAACACAGTTGGTAGTATTTCTCTAAGCTTTTTAAATTTATTTTGAGGGTCAAACCATAAATGTGAAGCAAATCTTCCTTCTATCCTAGACTCCTAGATTATTGTTCCCACCTTATTTTGTGGTATTATCATTTTGTACGTTTACAAGCATTTCATCAAGCATGACAAATTGGAAAGTATACAAAGGAACGTCTCAAGATGGATTCTTAGTAACGAACTCAAATATGCTGAATGTTTGAAGTACCTTGAATTGGTTGGATGGAGTTGCGTTTTCACTGGGAATTCCTAAGTTTATTACAGTTATTTAAGTTTATTACTGGTTTGTCAAAAATTGAACTTGATAAGTATTTGACTTTTTCATACAAGATCTAGCAACAATCTTAAGATTTTCAAACCTTTTTTGAGAAAAGCATTTTGAAATATTCCTTTTGGAGGCATTACGTAGATATATGGAACTCGCTGCCCAATTCAGTGGTTGGCGCTAAGTCATTAAGGAGTTTCAAAAAGAGATTGATGGATCATCCATACATAAGTAACTTGTTTCTTCTTTTTGGATGAGGATTTTCTGACATATTGCCTTATAATATATTTTTTATATACTATTCTTAAAGTTTTCTTGTGTAGTTACAATACGTGACCATTATTTATTTTTATTTATTTATTTTTGTTTATAACAACATTATTGTCAAAATAATAAGACAAAAGGGTTTCACCAGAGAGGAACTAAATCCCCATATTAGGGCAACCCCCCAAATTTATATATAGAGGATATTACAAGGGCGCGCGGAGATACGAAATTTCTCTTCGAGTGTTGAAAAATATTTTTATGAGTGAGTGCAGCGAAAGAGTGAAATATTTTCAACACGAGAAGAGAAATTTTGTACCTCCAAGTGGTCATGTAATGTTCTATTTATTATATAAACACCAATGAAATACCAAACCATTTCACTGAAACAGTTTTTTCCTGCGCAAGGCGTGATTTATTATGTAGCCATAGCAATGGTGAAGATATCATGTTTTCACACGAAAGCTCACCTGGTATTTCATTGGTGTTTATATAATAAATATATTTATAAAATAACTAAGATAGTGCACGCGCTCTGATTGGCCGAGAGGAGTGTTTGCATAAGAGTATGTAAACATGGTTGTGGTGTCAAGTTGTTTGGCTTTTTGCACGCTAATCACGCAAGCACAAATTTGAAAAATTTTTCGAGCTCAAAACTCGACAAGTTTACTTTATTTATCCATTCCTTCGTCGGCTGAAACTTGGAAAATCGTTACAAAGAAGGTGTGTCAATTTTTCTTCGCTTAAGCTGACATTTTAAGCGAGAAAAATCCGCAGTTTGCACATGAGTACCTTTTTGCAATTTTGCGACTGGCAAGAATTTCTCTTTTAATCAGTGCCATACAAAGAGTTTTGCATTTTTTCCTGGGAAAGTTATTTTATAAAGGCAATAGAAAACTTTTTTTCTGTGTTGGATAGCCTGATATAAACACTCGAGGCATTGGGAGAATTCTCGACAGTTATGCAAACCCGAGACAAAGTCGAGGGTTTGCATAACTGTCGAGAATTCTTCCAACCCCACTCGTGTTTATATCAGGCTATGCAAACACGGAAAATGTTTTCTATTGCTTAAATAATAAAATATTATGCTATAAGTTAAGAATGATATAAAATCATTGAACTAAGCACAACTTTTAACAATACATAATTATGATATCTTATAAAATTTGATACATAAAATGAATACTACATTACAAACAGGGACATTTAAAATGATAAAATTTAGCAAGGCAATGTACTCACCTATGCTGTGAAGCAAGAGGTATGCACAGAATATCTGTAATGCACTCCCTGAAGTAGCACAAATTGACAAATCCATAAATAATATACTAGATAATACAATACAAGAGAGAATTTGGACAATACCATGACAGATTTACAAAGACTCATAATTTACAACAGTTACAAAGTTAATGGTTAATCAAGAAAAGATTAGGTCAATGAATTTTACCCCTCCTCCACTGACAAACTGCCACTCCAAACCACTTCATACTTTGTATTAGGTTCACTGCCTGTTGGCTTACTCCACTTGCCTAGTATAAAAATTAAGTCACCAGTGAATGCCTACTCTTATTATAATTATGCATGCACTGAAACTTTAATTATACAGTCTAACCTCTCCTTACGGACACCTCTCTATTACGGACAGTTCGTTTGGTCCCAGAGTGCCAAAAATCATACATTCCCTACCTCTATAATACGGACACCTCTGTAAAGCGGACACTTGGTTCTGTCCCTTTGGTGTCCGTATTAAAGAGGTTTGACTGTATACTCATCCAATAAAATAAGAATTTATTACTGTTATACTGAATGTATCAGTATAGCTCGGCATTCTACTAAATCCATCCCTCAGCTTTGACTTTTCTTAATTTTGTTGTCAGTACATGTGGATGAGACTGCCACACTAGGTCTGATCAGTCATAGCCCCAGATTCTCAACACAACTGGCTTAACATTCCAAGAAATGCTTCCTCTGTCTATCAAGGCAGACAGATGCCAAAATGTACAAAAGAGGAGTTTTCACTACTACATGTACTCTATAACAATTATGTGGCTAATAACAAATGGGTGTACTTCTAAGTGCTAGGGTGGTTGCTCTAAAGATACGTCTATAGTTCTATACTGACATCAAGCTTGGACAGGTAAAGAATCAACGAGATTGAAGGTATAAATGGTTCAAAACTACAATATGTATTTGTAGTCACTGAATCAGATTTACTTCGATCCATATTTTTTTCAGTCATTAGACTGATAGAGTCTGTTCCTCCTTGGTATTTTCCCACGCCAGTACCGGTCAGCGGTACTGTAGATAAGGACACGCGCCCTAGTCGCTCTCGTGTCTCGCTCTAGAGTTTGTTCTGTATTTCGCTGTTGTGTCTTCAGTAGCATTAAAGTAGCAGTTGCTTTACCTGAACCGTGTCATCGATCGACCGACTCTCTCTTTACTGGCGTGGTGGCAGCGCTTCCGGATCTACGCCAAGAAACCGAAAAGAAAACAAAGCCAGAGCTACCCGTACAAACGCCGGTAAGTCGATATTGAACACCTTCGTCCGCCCAAGCACGATTTATCCGTAAACTTGCAACCAAACCACAACTATGGCGAGTACCCTCCGAGCCCCAAAACAGTGGAGCCTGTCAAAGAACGAGTCCATCAACAGCTTTGAGAACTGGAGACAAAATCTGTTGTACACTTTATCCCTCGACAGCAATTTCGCCCTTTCCTCGCAGAAGACGCCACGTGGGGAAAAAGACTAAGTCCCAGCCCCTACGCGGCCTTACAGATGACGGGAAACCATCCCGCCTCCAGACGCAAAACGGCCTGTCAGAAGGTCAATTTCCTCGAACTAATGCTCGGACAAATAGCCAACTATTGCCCAGTGATATCCAGGACCTCTCTCGTGAAGAACTCGACTTCGATTCACTCTGTTTGGAACATGATTCGTGCACATTTTGGCTTCCAAGTCACAGGCGCCCACTTTCTAGATTTCGCTGGCTTACATTTGGAAGCAGATGAACGCCCAGAGGATCTCTTTCAGAGACTGATGGCCTTCGTGGAGGACACTCTACTCCGTGCAAATAGCCTGTCACACCATGGTGAGGTTACCACAGAAGATGAGGAACTCACCCCCACCCTGGAGAATTTCATCGTTCTCACCTGGCTTAAACTGATCCACCCCGAGCTACCTAAGTTAGTGAAACAGCGGTATGGAACTGAGCTACGATCACGGACTCTGGCCTCCATAAAGCCAGAGATATCTCAGGCCCTTACTTCCCTGCTCGACGAAATACGCACCGCTGATGATGCCAAGATCATGCGCACCGCTGTCACTAACTACCACAGACCTCTCGGCGTCAAAACCCCGTGAAAGGCGACTACACCCACCCAGCCGCCCCACTAAGTCCTGTCCCCTTTGCAAACAGGCAGGTCGCCCGACAACCATTTCTTGAGCGAATGCAATTTCCTTCCAGACCAAGACCGCAAATACATCGCGAAGGCCAGACAGATCGCCGACATCTTTGATGCTCCCATGAACCTGAGACCACACCCGACATGACCGACCCAGAAAGCGACACCGACGACGCTAGGCCTGGCCCAGGCCCTAAGGTCTTCCGCATACAGACCCGCCAGTCACCGTTACCTAGACATGTTCTACTCCCACTACCCCGCATTTAATCACCATCGATAGTGGGGCTACTGGAAACATGATCCGCCACACTGTCGCCCAACGCCTTGGCTGCCACATGACATCTAGCTCCCAGTCCGTCCACCAAGCAGACGGCTCATCCCCCCTTCAGGTCGTCGGTGAGACACGCTTCTTATTAAGCCGCGAAGGCCGAGATTTCACCTTGAAAGGACTCGTCGTTGAGAACCTCGGCGTGGACATACTGGCAGGCACCCCTTTATGGAAACCAACGATATTGCAGTAGCGCCCAGCTAAGCGCCAAGTGATCCTCCACAACGGTTCCATCGTCCAGTTCACGGGTCCCCACACCCAGCTACAGTAAACCCCGCCGCGTCGTGCAATAGTACTCCGCTCTCCCCCACGTCAATGACCGTCTGGCCCGGAGAGTTTGTTGAAGTCGACCTACCACACGGCGTCCCCACTGACTCGAATACGCCTTAGAGCCTCGAACAGATGCCCCAGCGTTAGGCAGTTGTCAGCTTCCCAACTGTGGCCCACCCCACGCATAGTCTCTAGCGTGGCAGGAAAGATACGTATTCCCAATCTCTCATCCGAGCCACACTTCCTCAAGCGAAATGAGCACTTCTGCCAGGTGCAGCGCCACCTTCACACCAGAACCCCTCGGCGACAACTCACCCCAACAGCCAAGCCACCTCCCAAACCAACAGTACCTATCCCAGGTACAAAACACTCACAACCGTATGCGCCTTGACCCAGACAACTTACTTCCCGG
This sequence comes from Porites lobata, assembly GCA_942486035.1. NCBI lineage: Eukaryota > Metazoa > Cnidaria > Anthozoa > Scleractinia > Poritidae > Porites > Porites lobata. The sequence goes on from CALNXK010000008.1 coordinate 2,625,218, forward strand.
GATATAAGAGCAAAGTTCACTTCGCTGTTGGACGAGTATGACCACGTGTTCGACCCAAACATCAAGGGCTACAACGGTGCGGAAGGTCCGTTCGAAGCAAGAGTCAACATGGGACCTGTAGAACCCCCCAGCGGAAAGGCCGTCTACCACAGTATGCCCGTCACCAGCTAGTGGAGCTCCAGCAGAAATTTGACGAACTTGAAGCTTTGGGTGTCTTCAGTCGCCCAAGACATAAAACATCACGGTCGAGTACCTGAACCCATCATTTCGTCAAGAAACCCAATGGTGGCTCCCCCCTAGTTACTGCATTCGCTGATGTCGGCCGCCACAGCAAGCCACAACCTTCACTCATGCCAGATGTGGACTCCACGTTGCGCCATATCGCCCAGTGGAAACACATCATCGCATCGGACTTGACCAGCGCTTTTACCAAATCCCCTCGCGTGCCTCCATGAAGTACTGTGGGGTAGCTACCCCATTCCGGGAGTGCGGCGTATACACACGGTCGGCCATGGGCATACCCGGCTCAAACGGCACTGGAAGAACTTATGTGTCGCGTCCTTGGTCACCTTTTTTAGAAGAAGGCGTCGTCGCCAAAATCGCAGACGATCTATACTGTGGGGGAAACACGCCACAAGAACTCCTACGAAACTGGAGGAAGGTTCTAGCAGCCCTCCACAAGTGTGACCTCCGCCTCTCCGCATCGAAGACGATCATCAATCCTCGGTCCACAACAATACTGGGATGGATTTGGAACGCTGGCACTTTAAGAGCAAGCCCTCACCGCATCGCCACCCTCGCCTCGTGTCCTGAACCTGAAACCGTTGGCGCATGCGATCATTCATAGGAGCATACAAGGTGCTCTCCCTGCGTAATTCCGGGTGCTCGTCACTCCTTGCACAACTTGATGACACCGTAGCTGGCCGCGAATCTAAAGAACACATACAATGGTCAGACGACCTCCGAACCGTTCCTCCATGCCCAGAAGCCCTCTCCACTGCTCGCACCATTTCGCTACCCAAACCAAGTGACCAGTTGTGGATTGTGACCGACGGGCGGTCCGTAAGCCTGGAATAGGAGCCACGCTTTACGCCACCCGTGACAACAAACTTCATTTGGCAGGGTTCTTTAGCACAAAGCTTCGGGCTCACAACCGACATGGTTACCGTGTGAGGTGGAGGCCCTAGCTATTGCCGTTGCCACCAAGCACTTCAGCCCGTACCTAATCCAATCCCTTCACAAGGCCTACATCCTAACCGACAGCAAACCGTGCGTACAGGCATTTGAAAAACTCTGTCGCGGGGAGTTTTCCGCTAGCCCTCGCGTCTCCACCTTTCTATCAACTGTGAGTCGGTATCAAGCGTCCGTCAGACATGTATCCGGATCTGCGATCCTACCCTCTGATTTCGCCAGCCGCAACGCACCCCCTTGCGAAGACGAAGCCTGCCAGATCTGCGCCTTCACAAAACTCACCCAAGACTCCGTTGTCAGAAACACATCGGTACAGGATATACTGCGTGGTGATGAGCGCCTACCCTTCACCAGCCGCACTGCCTGGTTAGCCATTCAGGCCGAATGTGCCGATCTGCGGCGTACTCGCGCCCACTTACAACAAGGGACACGCCCTTCGAAGAAACTTACCAACATAAAAGATGTTAAAAGATACCTGAACGTTGCTACCATTGCAAACGATGGCTTGCTCGTTGTCCGGCGTGATGAACCCCTTGTACCTAGCCGCGAGTGCATCATTGTCCCTCGACAAGTGCTTGATGGACTGCTGACAGCCCTACACATACAGCTCACCCATCCATCGAGCCATCAACTCCAAGCTGTAACCAACCGGTACCTATATGCCTTAGACATACACAAGGCCATCGACCGCGTGACCCAAGCTTGCCACATCTGTGCCTCTCTACGCCAAACTCCGAAAATGCGCGTGGAGCAGTCGTCCTGCCCCCCCCGACGCAGTTGGCGATCATTTGCCGCAGATGTCATCAGACGCTCAAGACAACTTGTGCTTGTACCACGTGAGTGCGTGACATCGTTTACAGCCACAACCCTGCTGGAAGACGCGGCCGTCACAACACTCTGCGCGACGCCTTATCCGCCTTTGTGTCCAACTACGTCCACTAGATGGACCAACAGCCGTCATAATGCCGACCCAGCCCCAGGATTCAAAGCACTCAGGGATGATCAACTACTGAAACACCACAGGATCACCCTTGAGATCGGCGACGCCAAAAACAGAAACAAGAACCCTATTGCAGAGCGGGCAGTACAGGAGGTAGAAAGCGAACTACTCCGCCATGATCCACTAGGGCGGTCCAGTAAACCACGTGCAACTCGCCGTGGTCACAGCCAATCTAAACGCGCCCGGCTCACGTGGTCTTTCCGCAAGAGAGATGTGGACCCAACGTGATCAGTTCACAAACCAGCAGATCCCCTACAAGACCAGGACATCATCCTCGACAACATACACAACGGTTGTCTAACCACCCCACAGTGAGAAGTCCAAGACACCTATCTCAAAGAGCACCCCCACTGACCGCGTTGCTGTAGGTGATTTAGTCTACCTCTATGCCGATCGGAACAAGACCAGAGCCCGCGATCGCTACCTTGTCGTAGAAATAACCGGCTCGTTCTGCAACGTCAAGAAATTCATTGGCTCCCAACTCCGCAGCACGTCTTACCGAGTGAAGATGTCTGAGTGCTATCGAGTCCCATCCGAAGTCGTGAACCACAGACCACCTGCTCCCAATAGGGACGCAGACTCATCATCTGACGAAACTCCACAAACACAGCCAGAACCACCGCCCCCGCCAAACATTCCGTGCGCGATCTCGACACCTTCTACCCAGGAAATCCCCCACCTTGATGACTTCCCTACCAGCCACGATGAGTCTCACGATACCGTGACCGTGACCCACCCTGATGAACCCAGAGACCCCTATGCTAGTGACAGCGAATCAGATGCCCCCCCCCCTCCTCGCCGATCCACACGTGAGCGACGCCGACCCGCACGTTTTGAGGACTTTGATATGGATTAATTAGCCAGTGGTCCTCGTGAAACTGAGGACTGTTAAAGTTTTATTGTTATTCATGTTAGCCGTTTACATGTACCTAGATTTTTCTATAACCATTGGGCTCATCCCACATTTGTAAGAGTAAAGAAAGGAAAAAGAGGCCACGCCAGTACCGGTCAGCGGTACTGTAGATAAGGACACGCGCCCTAGTCGCTCTCGTGTCTCGCTCTAGAGTTTGTTCTGTATTTCGCTGTTGTGTCTTCAGTAGCATTAAAGTAGCAGTTGCTTTACCTGAACCGTGTCATCGATCGACCGACTCTCTCTTTACTGGCGCCACACAACCCAAACCAATGTTTGAAAACAATCACATGACAGTTTTTTGGGATGTTCCCGTATATGCTGACCAGACAGAAGTCGGAGCCAACAGAGTGGGTACAAGAACTGTCGACAGAGCAAGGAGAAGGATAACGCTTTTGGAGATGAGCTGCCCCTGGATAGATAATCATCAGCAGAAGGAAGCCTGGAGAAAAGACCTTAAAAATTAATATGCCCCACTGTGCATGAAGCTCAAGCGACAGTATCCAGGTTTTGAAATAAAGCACTCACTGGTTAATAATTATTGTAATTGAAATCCTGGGTGGATATTCAAAAGGGCTTAGAGACAATACGAGATAACTAAGTGTAGTAGGGTATTAAAAGGGAGAGGCAAACACATGTTGAGAAGAATGCAAGAAGCTGTAGAACACTTTCTAACTAGCAGATTCAACATTGCAGGATCATTTAAAATTCTTTTTATGCTAGGACCATAAGTGAAGAACAATGTGTTTTCTTTTTTTAATGTGATTATTACGATTATTATTTATATTTTTTTTAGATAATGGCCAATGATCAGTATAGGAAACTGATGACTTTTAGTCTGTTTATAAATTAAATTTAATGTAATTACCTATTATTAGCTAACAAATTTTACATGTAAAATGACTAATGCACATAGTAATATTAATTTTACATTTCTAATCAATCAATAATTAATTTTTATATTACTTTTTTTTGGAAAAAACAGAGGTTGGTCACGATTTGCCACCTGGTTGGACCTGACATCCCGTTCGAAACTGCCTACATAATAAATACTAATAATAGTAATATAATAAGTAGCAGTAGCCATAGCCATAGAAGTAGCTGAAAGCCATAGTCGTAGCAGTGGCAGTAGCAGTAGTAGTAGTAATAATATTTCTATTTGTATTACTAGTTTTGGCATACTTGTAACTTACTTGCAAGAAAAACAGCTTTATCATTTTTTGCAATAGCTAAGGTGTCATTTGATGGTGACAAGGAGATACAACATTCTTGAAGCCATGAAGCTGGAGTTCCTGCTTGTTCACTTTCAATAGCTTCCTTTGAGCACACAAATCAACCCATGAATAAATACAATAACCCTAATATCAACTTGACTTCATTTGATCAGTTATCAATAATTTTTTAGCCTAACAGGGTGGCTAACATGATGATCAAAAGTAATCAATTACAATGATGAGAACAGCTTATATACAGATGAAGAGCCATAATTATTAATACATACAACTTATGTATAAAAGGCCGCTGGATAGGTATTTTTTTGCTTCAATTAATTAAAAATTAGCCTCTCTAACCCCACTTGAGATAAGGTATTCTTTTCAATTTTGTCATTATATGACAGTATTAGTATCTCTTTGAATCTCTAGGCACCATGATCAATTATTTGTTAATAAAAATTACCTATTTTTTTTTTTGACAGGTGGCCAGGAGGAGGAAGCTTAAAGTTGGTCTATTCACTCCATTCCCTCCACCCCACATTTATTTTAGCCCTGCTCTAGGCCCGATTAAAGCACCCTCAGCAGTAACAATCCAAAAATTGTAAGCCATAAGCCAGGGCTTTGATAAAAAATGAATTTTTTGCTTATCCTTTGGGCAAGCAGCTCTCATATTTTATTTTGCTTGCCCAGGGCAACTTCCTGCTTACCTAAGTTAATCATTTACTTAAGAGATGACTTGCTTGGACCCTTTTACATTGGGCAGGTGAGCTTTAAAAATTACTTGCCCAGCAAGAAAATCTGCTTGTCCCTGACTACCTTATTATGGGACTTTTTTCCAGCCCTGCAAAATGACCCTGGGCAATACAACAATCACTGCCATAACTTTTAAAAGGCAGTACCTAGCTCTTGGGGGATTTGACACTTTTCAAAATCTGTGCATGGGGCAGATAACAAAGAAAAATTATACCTAGTGGTTAATCGAATGGTTGGTAACAAGTATTAATTGTGAATTTATCGATTTTGAATTAATTTAAAAACAAAGCTTTTAGTTAATTGAAACGTGTTTCTCACATTCGTACATGTACAAGTCTTCCTGCCAAACAAAATAGAAAAAATCAGGTCAATTTGGTTTGATTGGCTTGTTTGAGTTAGGCAATTGAGCTCACAAGTTTGATAAATCAAACTCACCAAAAAGGTCCAGTTTGATTTGAATATGCTTGATTACCAAACCAATCAAACAACAATCGACCGACAGGGTTTGATTGAGTTTGATCTGGTTCAATTGACTACACTGGTATTATGATATTGATTATTGGGAAAAAGCATCTATACAGAGGACTGACCTCTAACATGAATTAGAAATACGGATTTTATTTTATCTAACATTTAATTCAGTGTACAATGCTTCCAACTTTTGAATCCTGCAAAGTGATTATTGTGTCGGTAAAACAATACCGTACTAATATACATAACTATTATTAACTTGTTCTTACCGTCCAGCCCCACTCTTCACAGTCAACTTCCCATCCCGCTGAAATGAAAAATCATGTATTGCAGAGCTGCAAAGGCTATTGAATTAAACACCTGTAAAACCCACCCACCCCCATCACCCCCCGCCAGTTGAGGAAAAATGGAATTTATACACATTGAGGATTTTTTAATTTTTTCTCTAGGGGTAGAGTAAAAAAATATATGGAATTCTTTCGGGATGGAGCTTTAATTTAATTTTCTTAAAATTCTTCCGGGGCACACCCATTCTCTTTAAGGGGTAAACCCATATTTGATGAAAGTCTTCAGGGGTGAATGCAATTTTATTTAATCTTCAAGGACCAAGAAGAAAAGGTACTGTAAGTTCTCAACAGAGGGGGGGAAAATATTAAATGTTATAGCCCAATAACAGTGTAGTTAGTCATTGGACAAAGAGGTCTGACTAATATAGCTCACGTCTGATGAAATCTTAACTGTGGTCAGACATGATTTCCAGTAAACACCTGGATTAATTTTTGCTAGGCATGTGCTCCTGGCCTCTTAGAGCCCATGTCCCATTATAGTTCATCCTGAGGTCAACTATAGACCCCACCTTAGTCACTTTTAGGAAAATGTAATTTTTGTGATCCCAACTGAGTTACCTTCTATTAATTTTATGTATCTACCTTATCAATCCTTTAAATAGGTCATCCTAAAATGAATTGACCCATTTTTTAAATTGAATGAATACGGAACACTTTACTTTTCACCTACAGTACAAACATTCTGGTACATTTGCTAACTGTAAAATCAGTGAAGAACTTCATACCCCAAAAACCACGACCCCGCGAATGTGCGACCCCCTTCTAGTAGCTCCATTGAAAATGCTCCCCATTATAGTCAATCCAGTCGTGAAAATGCGACCCCATCCAGCGGCACATCCCTTATTAGCCTCTTATAAGGAAGTACCCCATCCCCCCGGAGGGTGAGAAATGCTGACACAGACTAACATTTTGCAGGTGCAATAGGCCATTTTACAGTTGTGTGCTTGGTGCCCTGGCCTTTGAATAGAAGTGATGCTGGCAGTGACCTTGTTTTGTTCTAAACCTTCTTGTTTTTCATGTGCAAATCGTGGTATTCCCCCGTGAACATGATCATTTACTCATGAAAAACAACAAAGTTTGTATAAACAAACAAGGTCATTGCCAGCCTCGCTTCTATTCAAAGGCCAGGGCACTGAGCACACAACTGTAAAAAAGGCCCATTCCCCTTATTTTAATAATTTATTGCTGTATTTTAGTTTCATAGGGCCATAAAGGAGACTTCAGAATGACTTTAATCTTGTAGCCTATTAGAAATATAGAGTCATTCGTGGAAAGTTGACTCACCGGTACTTTCTTTAACGTCCTCTTCTCCAGTTGTTGGAGCGTCATTTAATATCGAAATAACTCTGTCCACATCTTGAATACAAGCAAACACCGGCACGGAACAAGACATTACGGCTCACATTTCGTTTCTGAGTAACCTTTTTCGGTTTACTTCCACAAGACGATCGCAGGAGAAACTGTACTTCACACGTCGGCCATTTTGTTTGGTAGGCACTTCATGTATGGTGATGTATGATTGTCTTGGTTTATAACAGCTGACCGAGCCCTCGTGGTATCGCGTCTTCACACAGGCGGCCCAGACGTAGTATGTGTCACTGAATGAATATATGAATATCCACATGGACAAATTATTGCGATGAGTCGTCGAAACTCTCATGGACTAAAATAGTCTAAAAGTCAAAATATAACAAAACAAAGCTAAGATACCTTTAACTGAACGTATCCTTGTCTTTCCTGGCTGGTTTAAGCGGCATTTTGTTGAGTTTTGAAATTGTAGGTACTATCCACTAAAGAAGAATTAAAGGCTGGCTACAAAACAAACAGACCATCTCCACGCGCCTTCACACGAAGCGCTATAAATTCGAGAATAATCGACGAATCTGCTGCAAATAACCATCGGCTAATTTGCAGGTAACGTGTGCTCCTGCTTCTGGCTCGCTTGCTCCACAAAACCCATCGCAACTGCACAATAATTGCTCGCTCATCAACAACCACTGTTGACCTTTACGCTTCGATATGACCGCAAACGACCAGGTTTAATACGCGTCGTGACGCGACGTGAATATTCAAGCTTAGCGACCGCGTTCGCGCAACAATGCAGCACTTGCTATGGGAGGGATGGTACTATTGCTTCTAGGTCAATCGACTGACCGAAGGTTAGCTGCGTTAGTTTTGACCAGAAAACAAAAGGCGATTGCGGGACCGTCCGTAAGTTTTCAACAGGGCAGCCCTGGTTTTCAAGTTCGAATTCTTCTAACGTTCGCTGTCTCAGCTGCTGTCACATTGTTCGTCCAGCCGCTTGCATAGGTTCTTGACTCTACCAGACTTATTTGCTTAGATTAACAACGTCTTACTCCATAATATGTTGTCCAAACTGGTGAAGGAGGACGAGAATTTTCCGCCCAGGAAAAAGGCAAAATCTGGCCCCCGCTATGCAGCTGAATAGAAGATACAGCTGAAGATATCGTAAAGTAAAATTTATGTGCGCGATATCTTTTTTTATTATTATTATTATTCTCAAAACTCAGGGGCACCCAACGATGATTTCCCCCTAAAGGCATTGAAAACACATTTAAGGCTGTCCAGAGTGCTTTTGCATGCATTCTAAACAGCGCTTACATAAATTTAGTCAGGAGGGCTAAAAGCGAAGCTAATGATTTATAGTTTGCTCATACTAAATATAAAATATATCGTGTAATGCTAAGCGGAGAAGGCAACGAGACAGGGCCACCCAACGACTGTTTCCTCAAATACTTTCAATTGAAAACACTTCTGTAGCTATTCATAAAGTGCTTTTAGCTCTATAGAAATGCATTCTAAGTGGCGCTATAAAATTTGCATCTCAGTGTTCGGCCATTCTAGAGGAACTTGAGTCTTTTCAAAATTACGAGGAATTCAGAATTATTTTCCCGAAAATTTTAGATGCAATTTAACGTATTACGAAGGAGATAATTTTTCAGATACCTTCTTTCATCACATTTTTGAATCCGAAAATTTTAGGATTCCATTTTACTCTCTACGAAAAATAGCCTAACCCGGTGAGTGAAATGTGAAAAATTAAAAGTTGGATGCCCTTGACCAGAACTGTGAAAAACAACAATAGGTCTAATTGCAGCACACTTTCTTGTACATTTTCTTGCCGTTGATTTGCATGACTTCAACGTGAAACGTCCAGAAAACTTCCTGGTTTTCACTTTTTATGGAGAAAATGTGGTATATGTTCTTGTTCACTTTTTCCACTGCCGCTCATTTTTTTTAGGTCCGCTATAAGATTCGTATCTGTTCGGTGCTCCTTGGGCAAATTGGATCTTTTTAAAAATTACATGGGCTTCAATATTATTTTCCCGATTGATTGACCTGGAAGCAATAGTACCATCCCTCCCATAGCAAGTGCTGCATTGTTGCGCGAACGCGGTCGCTAAGCTTGAATATTCACGTCGCGTCACGACGCGTATTAAACCTGGTCGTTTGCGGTCATATCGAAGCGTAAAGGTCAACAGTGGTTGTTGATGAGCGAGCAATTATTGTGCAGTTGCGATGGGTTTTGTGGAGCAAGCGAGCCAGAAGCAGGAGCACACGTTACCTGCAAATTAGCCGATGGTTATTTGGAGCAGATTCGTCGATTATTCTCGAATTTATAGCGCTTCGTGTGAAGGCGCGTGGAGATGGTCTGTTTGTTTTGTAGCCAGCCTTTAATTCTTCTTTAGTGGATAGTACCTACAATTTCAAAACTCAACAAAATGCCGCTTAAACCAGCCAGGAAAGACAAGGATACGTTCAGTTAAAGGTATCTTAGCTTTGTTTTGTTATATTTTGACTTTTAGACTATTTTAGTCCATGAGAGTTTCGACGACTCATCGCAATAATTTGTCCATGTGGATATTCATATATTCATTCAGTGACACATACTACGTCTGGGCCGCCTGTGGTCTTCACCACTATCCTTGCTCGATTTCAACTAAGCAAGACATAAACACGCCGTCCTGTTTGAAAGCCGTCATAGGCATAAATTGTAAATTCACGTTATGGTGTCAGGGTGCAAAGAAAGTCAGTTTTACCGCCTGCCATTCGGGCAAGCTGTAGTTAGCCCCAAAAACCTTTTTGATTAGCAGGATTGATTACCATCAGTGTACAATCCTTCGATAATTTGAATTTCCCCCCCATAAAACACTAGCCCGATAGCAAAATCTACTAGCCCCGGGCTATCGGACATGACTTTCTTTGCACGCTGGGTCTGTCATTGCCTTTGTGCACTTGGAGTACAATCAATTCCATCAAGCAAATCAAATCAATCGTGCAGGCAATAGCGGACGACTCGAAGACTCAAGAGATGTGAGCAGGAAAAACAGCGAGGGGAGTGGGGTATTAGGACAAACTCGCCCAAATCATACCCTGTTAAATTTAGGACAGAGAGGACAAAAATCATACCCTGTCCAGTGGCACATTTCCGTGGAGGGAGGACAGTCTGGAGGGAGTATTCCCTGGGGTGTTGTAGCCGCTGACAGAAGTTTCGCTATTATATGCGGTGCTCATTGGAACGCCTTAACCCATTGACGGCAGTGCCGAACGAGACCGGCCGTACAAGATCTAGACGGGGTCTAGACCACACTGCTTTTCATAAAACATTGCAACTTTCTCGATGGTGCGCAGTTGTGAGCATTGAGTAGAAAGTCCTACAATTAGGAATATCCAATAAAAAAAATCTCAGCTCTCTTTGCAAAATATTAATTTTTGAATTTGGACAAGAACAAAAATGACCGTTATTAACGTCATAGAAAAAACGACACACTTATCACATTTTTTGTCTTCAGGTTTTTTAATAGCGTGCGTTGCAGCCGGCCCACGCACTCGTCTAAACCATTAATATAGTCTCTCTATTTAGTCGCTCCTTACAGAAGGTTTAGAGCGTGACGCAGGCAAGGTTTTTTACAGAAATCGTCGTTGCAAAACCAAAAGTCGACATTCACATTAAAATTCAGTCCCTGTTCTAGCGTAGAGGTAACTTTTTTGGTCTTATTAGCAGTTTCTCGGGCCGAGCTACAGGACTACTGACCCTGGCTCCAGAGGTCCGTTCTCAAAATACCTAATATGAAAAACCGTGCTTACGGTTTGATAAGGATCCCGGGTAGGTACTTCATATATGATTATTATTATGTACCTAAACATAGTTATTATATCTTACTATATATTATTATTATTACACTATAAACACCTATACCCCTATACAACACCATATACCCCTATGTACCCCTATTACACGCCATATACCCCTATACAACACTATATGCCCCTATATACCCCTATACAATACCATATATCCCTATATACCCCTATACAACACCATATACCCCTATATACCCCTATACAACACCATATACCCCTATATACCCCATACAACACCATATACCCCTATATATACCCCTATACAAACACCATATACCCTTTATACCGTATTATACAATTATATACCCCTATACAACACTATATGCCCCTATATACCCCTATACATCACCATATACCCCTATATACCCCTATACAACACCATCAGTACCCCTATATACCCCTATACAACACCATATACCCCTATATACTCCATACAACACCATATACCCCTATACAACACCATATACCCCTATATACCCCATACAACACCATATACCCCTATATACCCCTATACAACACCATATACCCCTATATACCCCTATTACACACCATATACCCCTATACAACACTATATGTCCCTATATACCCCTATACATCACCATATACCCTATATACCTCTATACAACACCATATACCCCTATATACCCCTATACAACACCATATACCCCTATATACCCCATACAACACCATATACCCTTATATACCCCTATACAACACCATATACCCCTATACAACACTATATGCCCCTATATACCCCTATACAACACCATATACCCCCATATACCCCTATACATCACCATATACCCCTATATACCCCATACAACACCATATACCCCTATATACCCCTATACAATACCATATACCCCTATATACCCCTATACAACACCATATACCCCCATATACCCCTATACATCTCCATACACCTCCATACATAACCATACACCCTTATACATCACCATACATCCCTATACATTCCCATACACTACTATACATCACCATACATCCCTATACATTCCCATACACTACTATACATCATCATACACCCCTACACATCACTATACATCCCTACACATCACCATACATCCCTATACATCACCATACACCCCTATACATCACCATACACCTCTATATATCACCATACATCCCTATACAACACCATACACCCTCATACATAACCATACACCCCTATACATCACCATACACCCCTATACATCTCCATATACCTCCATACATAACCATACACCCCTATACATCACCATACATCCCTATACATCACCATACACCTCTATACATCACCATACATCCCTATACATCACCATACACCCCTATAAATCACCATACACCTCCATACACAACCATACACCCCTATACATCACCATACAGCTCCATACGTAACCATGCACCCCTATACAACACCATATATTCCTATACATCCCCATACACCCCTATAAATCACCATACTCCCCTACAAATTCCCATACACTCCTATACATCACTATACACCACTATACATCACCATACACCCCTATACATCACCATACACCCCTATACATCACCATACACCTCCATACATAACCATACACCCCTATACATCACCATACTCCCCTATACATAACCATACACTCCATACATAACCATACACCCCTATACATCACCATACACCTCTGTACGCGAAGTTCTTGGAAGGATTAACGTATGGGTTTTGAAGAACAGTATCTATTCCCCAGGGGGGGGGGGGTACTCCCATATATGGGCTATATAGGTACGTGCCGCGCAATAGAGTATGGTTTTTGAAGTTCTCGGTCCTTAAATAGGGTATCTTTCTTGACCCTTTTGTTTCTGTGTCCCTGGTGTGGTCCTTAGATAGGGTAGGTTAATTGCATTATCCAATACTGGAGTGGGAAAATGCGCGCCTAAACGAACGGTTTTGATTTTGCAACAGAGGTTTAATAGACGTTAAGCGGGTAAATACACGTAACGCCTCTTCAAGCCACATGTTTGTTTTTTTTTCTTGAATAGGGTGTCATTTTTTCGGCTTTGGGCCTTAAAAAGGGTACCAGTTTTCTTAGCTTTTTATTGGATAATACCCGACCCGCGATGCCAAACAAAAACAAAAATGAACAAAAAAATGCTCACACTTTACTAAGGTATATTGAATGTACTTCCTGACTTTCATGGACATGCATTAAACGGCTTAATTTGGTAGGTCACATGAACTATGGCTCGTGGAGTAATATAACTAAGTAAAACGTTGCGAAATAAATTGCACAAGCTTTGTAGCACTTTGATCCCGGCTGAACCGTATATTACCAAGATCGATGCCACCCAGCGACAGTTAGATGTTCGACATCAAGGGGACATAATGAGAAATTTAATCATTGTTTGTTGCTTATTCTTTGTTTTGGGATTTAAAACAATCATCTGTGTTCTTCTTGGAAAAGAAGCAGGACAATATCTGCGGGATGTCTTAAGAGAGTTTGAGTGTACACCGCAAAATGGAAGGTTTGATCAAATTGTTGAAGGGCCACACGCTATGTCAAAATTAATACCAAAATTATTTATCTGGTGTCCAATAAGACATTACGGTTTGACTATTTTATGTCCTGTTCATGGCTGTCCTCTGAAAGTCGGACAGTGGACCGATCTTCCTGACTCCTCCAACACAAGTCCAAGAAACCCAAGATTGATTTACGACTTGAACGGAAATGTTATTCTGGTGCAGGCGTTCTATGAATGCAGTGAAAGTTTTGCCAGAAAACGTGATGATTGGACATCGGTATTTGTCCGCATCAAACGATGTGTTAGGCGCTCTCCCTGAAAGTGTTGTTAAGGGATTTCCTCTTATAATGCAGCAGAGAAGCGGTTTTACGCTGCGTCTTTATGATTATTTAATAACTGGTATTTATCAAGGACAAAACTTCATGGAATTATCTGAAGGCATTGCATCAATGAATTACAGACAGTACATGCGTAATAAACCGGACAGCAAAGAGTTATCTGTAAAGGAGTTTGAGAGTATTCCTTTCATTGCCTATCCAAGCAACGATAAACTAATGGATTTGTTTCTCATGCAGTTTGAGCGGAACAAAAACGTTATGAGAATAACATGCAGAAACACACAGGGGAGATTCTGTCCTGTGACCACACCTTTAGAACGAGTAAACATATCGGGGTAACCCGCGAGGACGGCAAGTTTGTAGGCCAGTTTAAAAACGTCTTCTTGGGGGTGAACGAAAACGGAGAAGTTATGATATGGAAGTTTACGAAGACGACTTCTTCGTCCGAAATTATCGACTCACTTAAAGAACTGAAAGAGAGGCTTGATAAGGCAAGCACTAACTTAAAAATGATAATAGTGGATGACTGTTGCCACGTGATGCACCTATATGGACAAATATTCCCGGGGATAAAGGTTCGGCTAGACTTATTTCACGCGTGTATGAGAGTTGTACAAACGGTACCCAAAAGCGAAGATTACAGTAAACAACTTGCTAATGAATTTTCTTTAATTTTCCGTCAAAATGAAGACCTTGGTAACGAGAGAACAATGAGCACACCTTGTCCTGATGAAATAGAATCAAATCTTGAACGTCTTCTATTTGTTTGGAGAGAAAAGCTGAAAACGGACACCCTTCTTCAAATTGAAAATTTGCGCAAGCATATAAAAAAAGGATGTCTCTCGGAAATACCTGTTGGATGTGGGACTGAAATAAATGAGCGACTTCACAGACATCTTAACCGATCATTACTGTGCGGAGTATCCAAAATTGGACCTGAGTTGGCGGTAGCGGTAAAGGCGTGTGCTTTGTATGCATGGAATTGCAACGAAGATTAAAAACAACCCTCAATAAGAGAACAATTCCGATCACGCCAATTGAATTAGAGCCTTTAGAGTCTTTAAACCAAGCGACCCCTTATCTTCAGTCTCACATGACGGCTGTGGATTCTACGTCAACGTCATTACCGGATTCAATATCTGGAACTGTCTCTGAAAATAGCAGTAAGGCTAGTAGAATGCCAGGGACATCATCCGTTTTCGTCACAGTTAAGACTGTGGAAGAACTGGAAAACGATTCCGTCTTGAACTACATTTTGGAACGAGCGCTGCACATACAAGAATTTATCACCAGTTGGACAACAAAATGTAACAACAAAACAATAGATTTGATTGGTCTTCTCTGGAAGATAAACTTACCGGCAGCTAACCTTTATGAACAGGAGTCAAAGATAAACGTTATGGAATTAAATTTGACCCCACAGCACAAAGATAACCTGTTAAGAAATCTCACAGGATTTAATCTTCAGTTGGACCCAATTCACAAAGACGGAAACTGCTTCTTCAGAGCAACAGCCCGGCAGCTACAAAAACACTTGCAACGTTCGGATTTGCAAAATCTACAGCATATTTCCTCACTGGGGCTTGGAATCAACGAGGAACGTGACACGGAAAACCTCAGACTACTTTTCGTGCGTGAAGTCACTGAGAATCTCGATGAATACAGGGAGTGGATGTCCTGTTCGTCAAATGTACGGGAAATTGAACGTTTTAAAACTGATGGCCATTTCGCAAGTGACATTGGCGACATCTGTGCTAAGGCATGTGCTAATCTCCTCCGTGTCCCGATAATTGTAATTACAGCTTTGCCTAATGTCCCATCCATTCCATTTTTACCAAAACATTTCATCACTGCTGTACCTATGTATCTGGCGTACGACCATTCAGGTCCAGGGCATTATGACGCTACAAAAGGTAAATAAGCATGCATAAGGCATTAAGACGGAATCCACCAGGAAATTGAGTAATTTAAATTTTCATTGTACAAAAATACCAGAATAATTCAAACAACATCGCATTCTTTTTTTGATATTTTCAAGGGCTATGGATGCAATTAGTTATCTGTAACACCAAAGAATGTGAAAAGAAAATGTCTCATGAGAGCCAGAGAAAATAAATGTCAAATTTCACAAAATGACACCTTACACGTGAAATTTTCAGAACTTTACCTGTGTTTTCACAATTCTCGTGAAATTTGACATTTATTTTCTCGGGCTCCCATCAGAAATAGTCTTTGGTGTCATTACAGATAACTGTTTATATATCCATAGCCCTTGAAAAATGTGAAAAAGAATGCGATATTATTTAAATTGTTCTGGTACAAGGTTTTTGTTCACTGAAAATCAAAATTACTCAATTTCCCGATGGATTCCGTCTTAAGCCTAGTTTAAGTGTAGCACGTTTGCTTGGATGATTTTGTTATTGGCATTTGTACGTTTTCCTGCCCGTGTGTGTTTATAAAGGTCTTCTAAATAAGCAAATAAATATATAAAGAAATAAATAACGATTTAGAGGTAGCACATCCACAAAGTGGTTCTTCTTCTACCTGATTCCTGATCGAATTGGGATTTGGAAATGCTACCGGCAAAAAAAAAAAAACTCTCGGAGCAAAGGAGAGGAAGAACAACAAACTCAACCACATATGGCGTCGACGCCGGGATTTAAAACCGGGCCACACTGGTGGGAGGCGAGCGCTTTCACTACTGCGAGCTACTACGCCATCCCATGCTCTCCGAACTCGTTATTACCTATTGGATTGGCAATCACTCAATCATAAATATCAAAGAAGATACTCTCTTATTTACAGATGAAGAAAAAAACGAGTATCTATCATTTGAAACGTGGATATCTTAAAAATCAACTAGTCCATAGGATAATAATAATTGTAATAATAATAATTAATCATGATAATGATGATGATGATGATGATAACAACGAGGGTTACCATTCCTTTGAGAGGTTTTACTTACACTGTATTTTTTCTCTGGTATGTTTCCAGAATTTCTGAATTCGAATGATGAAACGGAAGGAAATGACACTAAAACCAGATGTACCTGTGGCAAGAATGTTAAAGACCCTTCCAAAATGGCTTGCACATCTTCTAAATGTCCTTGTAACAGAAAAAGTCAAGCGTGCTCAAGAAAATGTCGCTGCTTCAATTGTAAGAACAAAAATAATGCTGCCTTTGAGGGAGAGAGGTAATTAGGCGAAACACGCAAACGCAAACGCGGATGTACATGTGGTAATACCTTAAACAAAGAAGATAAAGGTCGTGTATCGTGCAGAGATGGAAAAAGAAAAACAAAATGTCCATGCGTTGCCGAAGGACTCGGGTGTACCGAGTCATGCAAATGTTACAACTGTGCAAATATCTTTCAAATTGGCGGTGTTTCCGCTTCACCAGGCACAGGAAGAAAGAGAAGGAGAGCTACCATTTCAACCTACAAGAGACAACGAGGAAAAGAGTTTATGGAAAGACAGAAAGCTCCAGTGACCTCGGGACCTTGGAGACTGCTAGAAACATTGTGTCTAGTAGTTTGTAAAGAAATTCTCTTCATTAGAGAGCTTCCAAGAAATTCATCAAACTTTTCAACGCTGTACAACTTTGTTGCAGAATCGGACAAGGTTAAGGAAATGTCTTTAACGATTGAACGAAAAAGTACAGCTCAAGTAGCGGCAAAAATCGCACATTTGTCAGAACATAGTCATTGTTGAGCTTTTGAACAAGAAAAAGGAACAGGGTTACAAATTTAACCTCGGGTCAGAGATCATAGGCGAATTGAGGGAAAGGTGCACTGCATGTTTAAAAAAATGTGCATGAGTGTATAATCAGGTTTAAAAAATTTGTGAAGCCGAGAGGTTTTACACCTGGTAATACACAATTGCGAGTTGCGAGTTGTTTTGAATGGCTTCAAATTCTCCGCTAATTTTATAGATGAACTCATTTTTGCACAAATATATTTAGATTTGTGGTTATTATGGCCTAACAATTGAACGTAAAGGTTAGCCGTTTTTTTTTTTATCAGACATAAAGACACTCATTTTACAAACAAAAATTTCTTTGTTTTGTTTTGTTTTTAATGAATTATTAATGAATGTCTGAAGTTTATTTATGCTGTTGTTGATTATATACTGTGAAAGAGCTTGGCCTAGAAGATAACTATCAACCAATCAGACTGCCCAAAAACACCAAGCCTGAGTGGATATACACTAAATAAATTTTAGTTACCGACAATAATTGCAGTGTATTTAGCAAATATACCTATCTGCTATTTGTGAATTAGATTTTCAGTGAAAAGCTCAACAGAGTATGGTATCTCCATCCAGTACATATAATAATTCAATATCGTTTTTTATTGATGAACTTGAAATTTGAAGGTCATATACCAATAATGAAAATAAATGAATAGATGAATTAAATAAATAATGTTTTCTCTACTGACCTTGGAACTAGTAGCAGAATTGCGGAGGAACTGCGGAAATCAGACGCATTTGCAGTCGCTTCAGTCCATGTTTAATCTCACCGCCCCCTCCCCCCCTCTACCCCCCAGTCCCATAACGGCACAAGTCGGCCGGCTTACTCTTCGAACCAAGAAACGACGAAAACGAAGCCAACGAGAACGCCCCCAAAACAATAAGAATATGCTTGGATTAGCAAAACACTACGACTTTACTTTGCCGTTGCGTGACTGCGACGTGATGTTAGATTGAGCTTTTTAAGCCACCATCTTTTTGGAACTTAAGCAATTAAATGACTTTTTGCAGACAGCTATACCACCACGGGAGCAACCATGCTATGCCGGCACACCACTAGTGGCGAGCTTTGACAAGAATTAATGCTATATATGCTTTGCTGAATGTAAGGCATCTAGAAATAAAATGGGACAATGACACACATAAAAGTACTATATAGGGTTGTATGGTGATGTATAAAGACGCGTATGGGAATTTATAGGGTGTATGGGGACGTAGAGGGGTGTATGGGGATGTATAGGGATGTATGGTGTTGTATAGGGGTGTATGGTGATATATAGGGATGTATGGGAATATATTGGGTGTATGGGGATGTATAGGGATGTATGGTGTTGTATAGGGGTGTATGGTGATGTATAGGGGTGTATGGGAAAGTATAGGGGTGTATGGGGATGTATATGAGTATATAGTGTTGTATAGGGGTATGTGGCGATGTAAAGGGGTGTATGGTGATTTATGGGGGTGTATGGTGTTGTATATGGGTATATAATGATGTGCTGGGGTGTATGGTGATGTATAGGAGTACATGGTGTTGTATATGGGTATATGGTGTTGTATAGGGCTATATGGCGATGTACAGGGGTGTATGGTGATGTATAGGGGTGTATGGTGATGTATAGGAGTATATGGTGTTGTATATGGGTATATGGTGATGTGCTGGGGTGTATGGTGATGTATAGGAGTACATGGTGTTGTATTTGGGTATATGGTGTTGTATAGGGGTATATGGCGATGTATAGGGGTGTGTGGTGATGTATAGGGGTGTATGGGAAAGTATAGGGGTGTATGGGGATGTATATGAGTATATAGTGTTGTATAGGGGTATGTGGCGATGTAAAGGGGTGTATGGTGATTTATGGGGGTGTATGGTGTTGTATATGGGTATATAATGATGTGCTGGGGTGTATGGTGATGTATAGGAGTACATGGTGTTGTATATGGGTATATGGTGTTGTATAGGGCTATATGGCGATGTACAGGGGTGTATGGTGATGTATAGGGGTGTATGGTGATGTATAGGAGTATATGGTGTTGTATATGGGTATATGGTGATGTGCTGGGGTGTATGGTGATGTATAGGAGTACATGGTGTTGTATTTGGGTATATGGTGTTGTATAGGGGTATATGGCGATGTATAGGGGTGTGTGGTGATGTATAGGGGTGTATGGTGATGTATAGGGGTGTATGGTGATGTATAGGAGTATATGGTGTTGTATATGGGTATATGGTGTTGTATAGGGGCATATGGTGTTGTATAGGGATATATGGTGATGTATAGGGATGTATGGTGATGTGCTGGGGTGTATGGTGATGTATAGGAGCACATGGTGTTGTATATGGGTAAATGGTGTTGTATAGGGGTATATAGTGTTGTATAGGGGTATATGGCGATGTATAGGGGTGTGTGGTGATGTATAGGGGTGTATGGTGATGTATAGGGATATATGGTGATATGCTGGGGTGTATGGTGATGTATAGGAGTACATGGTGTTGTATATGGGTATATGGTGTTGTATAGGGGTATATAGCGATGTACAGGGGTGTATGGTGATGTATAGGGGTGTATGGTGATGTATAGGAGTATATGGTGTTGTATATGGGTATATGGTGTTGTATAGGGGTATATGGTGTTGTATAGGGGTATATGGTGTTGTATAGGGGTATATGGTGTTGTATATGGGTATATGGCGATGTAAAGGGGTGTATGGTGATGTATGGGGGTATATGGTGTTGTATATGGGTATACGGTGTTGTATAGGGGTATATGGTGTTGTATAGGGGTGTATAGTGTTGTATAGGGGTATGTGGGTATATGGTGTTGTATATAGGTATATGGCGATGTAAAGGGGTGTATGGTGATGTATGGGGGTATATGGTGTTGTATATGGGTATACGGTGTTGTATAGGGGTATATGGTGTTGTATAGGGGTGTATAGTGTTGTATAGGGGTATGTGGGTATATGGTGTTGTATATAGGTATATGGCGATGTAAAGCGTGTATGGTGATGTATGGGGGTATATGGTGTTGTATATGGGTATATGGTGTTGTATATGGGTATATGGTGTTGTATATGGGTATATGGTGTTGTATAGGGGTATATGGTGTTGTATAGGGGTGTATAGTGTTGTATATGGGTATATGGTGTTGTATAGGGATATATGGCGATGTAAAGGGGTGTATGGTGATGTACTGGGGTGTATGGTGTTCTATATGGGTATATGGTGTTGTATAGGGGTATATGGCGATGTAAAGGGGTGTATGGTGATGTATGGGGGTGTATGGTGTTGTTTATGGGTATATGGTGTTGTATAGGGGTATATGGTGTGTAATAGGGGTATATAGGGGTATATGGTGTTGTATAGGGGTATATGGTGTTGTATATGGGTATATGGTGTTGTATAGGGGTATATGGCGATGTAAAGGGGTGTATGGTGATGTATGGGGGTGTATGGTGTTGTTTATGGGTATATGGTGTTGTATAGGGGTATATGGTGTGTAATAGGGGTATATAGGGATATATGGTATTGTATAGGGGTATATAGGGGCATATAGTGTTGTATAGGGGTATATGGTGTGTAATAGGAGTATATAGGGGTATATGGTGTTGTATAGGGGTATATAGGGGTATATGGTGTTGTATGGGGTATATAGGGGGTATATAAGGTTATATAGGGGTTGTATAAAGGGCATATAGGGGTATATAGTGTTGTATATAGGGGTATATAAGGATATATGGTATTGTATAGGGGTATATAGGGGCATATAGTGTTGTATAGGGGTATATGGTGTAAATAGGGGTATATAGGGGTATATGGTGTTGTATAGGGGTATATAGGGGTATATGGTGTTGTATGGGGTATATAGGGGTATATGGCGTTGTATAGGGGTATATAGGGGTATATGGTGTTGTATAGGGGTATATAGGGATATATGGTATTGTATAGGGGTATATAGGGGCATATAGTGTTGTATAGGGGTATATGGTGTGTAATAGGGGTATATAGGGGTATATGGTGTTGTATAGGGGTATATAGGGGTATATGGTGTTGTATGGGGTATATAGGGGTATATGGCGTTGTATAGGGGTATATAGGGGTATATGGTGTTGTATAGGGGTATATAGGGATATATGGTATTGTATAGGGGTATATAGGGGCATATAGCGTTGTATAGGGGTATATGGTGTGTAATAGGGGTATACAGGGGTATATGGTGTTGTATAGGGGTATAGGTGTTTATAGTGTAATAATAATAATATATAGTAAGATATAATAATTATGTTTAGGTACATAATAATAATCATATATGAAGTACCTACCGGATCCCGAGACGGACCTCCGGTCACACAAGCAAGCAACCTCATTTCCATGCGAGAAATCAGTTCAGAATCTGAACTGGGTCGCCGATCGGTTACTCCCACGTCCGCAGGGAATTAACACTGTAACAGTGAACTTGATTGGCTGTGTAATTTGGAGATCTCGGCTTGCATATCTGCATGTTTCCTTTTGGAAGTGTGGCTAAGCAGTCTCTGGCTAAACTTCGGAATAGTTTAAGCGAACATCCGACAGCTGAATCAACGTTGCTTGAGGAAGAAGCTTTGTTTAAACTTTTCCTACCAAACGACTTACTTTGAATGAATGTGATGATTTCCTGCTTTGCTTTGTCTTGCTGGCCTCAGTTCTGCATTCTCAAGGATATTAACTTGGGTGTAAAGGTTTTTCTTTTTTTTCCTGATAGTTCGCAGCGCGGTTTTTTTTTGCTAAAAAATGCAGCAGAATGATGTTTTGTTTGGCATACGCGTTTTGCCTAGCAGTATTTATTTTGACCTAATACAGTAATACAAGTGTCGCGGACCGGAAATTCTTTTTATCCCGTTGACTTCTAAAACCATACAGAGTGGGAACTTCTCAGCTGACTTCTGTCCTTTTTATATATTTGAAACTTAAAGTGTATTTTTTTGGAAAAGAATTTGTGACAATTTTTAATAGCACTTTCCTTTTTAAGTAAGCTTTCTCGCAATTCTTTTTTCATGCATAGCAGATCGAACGCAGAGTCATGTACAATCAAATCTCAGCTGTCAGCGTCAATGAAAACAAACATGCACGTCAGCTCCAAACCTTTTTGATGAGATAGTATGATCCTAAAATTGCCTGGAAATGAGACTCGTAGCTCCTGTGACCAGAGGTCATTCTCTTCTCTTGGCGCTTCGCGCCTCGTTGACGCGGCTTCGCCGCAAACCATCAGTATCAATAAGAAAAAGTATCCTCTGGAACCCAGGGTACAGGACTACAGCGTTTTGTTCAACATCATGACTGACTGCATTGCATGCTGGGGAAAAAAAGCAAGAATTTTTTTTTCGTTTTCCAGTGAACACACAAGAATGGTACACGTACGTCTTCTGATGTCACTGATCAAGCGTAACACCAATCAGCAATGGCTGAGTGACAACAGTACTGTCAATTGGGTCATTAAAAGAGTGTTTTCACATGACGTCACGGCGGCCATATCGGTGTCTCAAACAATGAAACGGCGGCCATGTTAGTGTCCCAAACCAATCCTGTGGGAGTTGAATTCTTTTCTTATGTAAACACTTTCTTTTGTGCCAATAAATTTGCATAGATGCTGGCTACGTGAGTGAAAACGCTCTAATGGCCCACTACTAATTAGCGAATCAGCGGATCGAATCAGAGAAAGATGTAAATGATGGTCATTCTTGTGACTTCGCATACGACTAGTACTCCGAATCTGAACGCTCTGCTATAATGAGAAATCGGCTTGGACAATGTGTTCTTCAGAAGACGAAGATTTCGAAGATGACGACTTTTCAGACCTTTCGATAGGTTAGTAAAGTTATCTTGTTTTATAAGTAAATGCCGGAACAGCATAGCCATACGATCGGCGAGAGATGTGTATTGTTGGCGTGAGTGACTAAGATCAAAAGCAAGGAGTTCGTTAGTGGTACATTTGAAACTGTCAGCTAACTGTTAGCCGAGAATATTGACAAAGAGTATGTTTTCATGAGTCACTCTAGCTCGCCTTAGTTGAATTCATTGCTTCTCAGCTTTATCAAGTACTGTAACTTCCTCATTTAAGCCTCATTTAATAATTATACAAATCATAATATTTTTTAATTCGGGCAAGATACTGTAAATTTCAGGCGAACTAGCTCGGGTTTCTGGCGACGTACATGAACAATACTAAAAGGATTGGTTCTCGTGACAGGCGTTTAAAGGCGGAAGGGGAAGCGAATCATTCCCCTTCTCCTGCCCCTTCAAAACGCCGCAACACAGGCCGTCCGAAATCATATTGCCAAGCGGTAAGTTTTAAAAGTTGCCTGGTCAGTGCTGCAGATCCGCCGGTGTTTCCAGTGGCTTTATTGGGATAGAAAATAAACAGCGGTGATAAACGTCAACTTATGTATTTATATAACAACTTGACGTTTCGGAAAGGCTTGCTACGCAGGCTCCCGGGGGGTACTCTACAAATTTTCATGCGGGGAGGCTCCGCCCCGAGGTCCAACCCCTTACCCTCTTATATACCATTTTTCACGAAAAAGGTACCCCTTTCTTATACCTTCTAATGACATGGTACGACCTTCCAAGTACCTTGTTTAGAACTTTGCATCCTTTTTGAGTGCTGTAAATGAACTGCCTTTTAAATAGAAATCAATCACAAAAATAGAAAGTTTTCTCGAATTTATAAAGCCATAAAATTCATCTGTTTGCCCTATGGGCCCTTTCACAGACCCAAATGACAAATTTCCCTATCCTTTCGTATACTTCAACGAGTAAAATCCCTATCCTTTCATATGCCTGAAGCCTAAAAAAGGTGTCCCTTTCGGGCGGAGCCTCCCCGTAAAGGCCATTATAGGCAGTACCCCCCCTGGCACAGGCTACGCTTGGTTGATTAAAATGGTTATTTTAATCATATGGTAATTTTTCTCCATTGTATTGTTTATTTGTACTATATGTGAATCTTCTTTTTCAAAGCACAGTGTCCGTATTATCCGGGTTTGCGTATAAAGCGAGCTCTCAGAAAAAACGTCATGGACAAATGTTTAATTGATCTAAAGAATAGAGCAGCCATTTTTACAAGGAAACGTTAATTTCTTTATATCTATAACTTTATTAAGTTCATCCTTAAGAAACCTCGAGATCATTTATCATAGTTTCAGACTAAAACCATCTTTCAAGTATTTGTCTTGAAATACGACAATAAAATCCATGACTTTACTTGTAATGGCGCTTTTAGTTTGTGACTTAGCCAAGTGGACTTAACATTCGACGGAACGTTTAAAAGGTCATTTGCTGTTTCTGATAGGTTTTCATTAGTAAGATCAGTATTCTCAGGGTGTTCAGTTAAACTCAGTGCGCAGATAACCAGTGTCCGTAAAGTGAGGTTGACGATGAGAATATGAGACTCGGGACATAGATAAGTGTCTGTTGTCCGTTTTAACCGGTGTCCGTATTAAGCGGGTTAAGTTTAGAGAAAATATATCAGCTTTTCGTCGGGACAAAGGAAACTGTGCGTTATATACGGGGGCTCGTATTAAGTGGGTGTCCATAGAGCGGGGTCCCACTATACACTGAACAATTGCAGCCCTGGAAATTGTCACTGTTTTCATGAATGTAGCCTTGAAAACTGCAGCAACTGCTCAGCGCTGTTTTTTTTTTTACCTGATACAAGCATTGTTCAAAATCGCGCAAATCTACCTGCTTTTGGGAAGTGTATAAGGCAAAATTTTCTGGAAACATCTAAGAAGTGGCAAATTTGATTTCATTAAGTCCTGTCTTCAGTTCACGCATTAACTAGCAATAGTTGACATTCAGCTGGCCCCGTTCTGTATATTGTAGGTCAATAGTATTCTTGGTCGTTGTGTAGCTCTTTGAAATCTACCGACGCGCGATTCATATTGAAGATTTCACACATATTCCATACAATAGGGGAGATAAAAACAGGAAAGGCAAAGGTTCCATGCGCTGATTCAGGTCGATTTACACAGCTTTGATCAAAAATTCTCAGTTTCGAGAATATTTTATTTCAAACCACAAGAAAAGATTTGATAACAAGTTGGAATTTTTCGCTATTTCTCTTCAACGTTTTACACATACCGTATTTACTCGAATAGACGCCGCGGCGTTTATTTCATTTTTCACGATCCAGCTGCGGCGTTTATTCGATGGCGGCGTCTATTCGGGGGCGGCGTTTATTCAAAAATCACTTTATTCAGTACTAAATATCGTACTACATATGATAACTTTTTTACTGGGTAACAGTAAAACAAACTTTAGGCACGAGTCACTTGAAAGAGAAAGAGAGAAGTCGCCCTTGTAGTATCAGCGAAGTTCTCTACATTAACAGCAGAATTACGCGTTGCAAAAATTCTTGAAAGAGAACTTAACACAAGAGCAAAATAGTACAATCACTTTGAACTAAAAAATGTTGTTCTAAAAGAAAATAAATTTCCATTGCTGGTTTAAACTTGAAATGGACTTTTCTTTACTAATTATTATAAATCATTATTTCCTCAAATAAACGCCTCACCGTAGACGCGGCGTCTATTCGGGGGCGGCGTCTATTAATATTTTGAGTCTCCAGTGCGGCGTCTATTTGAGGGCGGCGTCTATTCGAGTAAATACGGTAGTGCAATTTATTTGTCGGAAAGTAAGCCTTGGAAATTCAAAGGTTTGATCAATTCACGCTCGCGCGTTCTAGTCATTTTTGTTAACTATTAAGACAATAATTCAAAAAAAAAAAAACATTATAGAAGGACTTTTGTGAGTAGGGAATACTTGAGTTCAGCACAGAATTTAATTGTCGGTTAATTTCTGTAATCGTCCATCATTCTGCTAGCGATAAGCTAGCCCGGCGTTGATTCACTCGTTTGCATAGGGAAACTTGCTTGTTTTTAGACTGAATCGTATTGGCAAAGAGATTGTGTCTGGCAAGTCGTTTCCAATCAAAGATTTGTTAATGATAAACTCGTGTCTGGCAAACTCTTCAAGTGTTTATATGTGTCTTCCTAACGATTTCGTACTATGCGGGCGCGAACAATAGAAACGCCATCATTACCCAACGATTCCATGCGGCCCCTGATCAAGCAAATCGAGATTTCTTCTGGTATACTGACTGCATATTTCAACTGTGAGTTCTTTTCTATAGATAGACGCGAGCTTCTAGGATGCTAGAAATTCTGAGATATCTCAAAATTCGTCCCATAGATTTTGTCAAACTTCGCACTACGGAAGGTAACTTAACTTAGAACAAGCGCCACTGAATCGTAGTGAACAGTTACCGGCACCGTACAAAAGACTTATTGGCGGACTCAAGCCAAACTAACTACGAGAGAACGACTGGGCAACCGACGATTTGGCTAACAATAAAGTAAAAAGACTGTTTAGCTGTGACAATAGAACGATCGAAGCGCACCAGTGACATCACGAGTCTTTATAGCCAATAACATTAAGGCCTAACTGACAGACGACCAATAACATCGCGACTTAATGGACTAATCAGGTCAATGATCAGAGTTTAATACCATCAACTGACGTGATACAACTCACTTTGTCTCTGAAGATGACCTCCTCACAGGTCAGTCAGTCACTGTCAACAACAACAACAGTCCTATTCAGGACTACGCTCACCCGGAAAATCATCGTCAACCTACTTATGAAATGACTCCTGGCTTCAAACCTTTCAAAGACACATTTTTATTACACGCATTATAAACTATTTTCGGTTAATTTTTCAGGGTCTTTATTGGTTGATGTTCTAAGAAGGAAACCAGACTTGGAAACAGAGTTAGCTTTGTGTCTTGACAGAGAAACATGGGTAACGCCGAACTGGGTGCACTTATCCAGGGAAGTAAAAGTTGACGAACAGGTCATAAGTGACCTGGAAGCATATACTGACCGCAGTCCAACCATCCGTCTGTTTGAACACCTTAAATCTATGTACGAATCGTTGACTATCCAGCAACTCAAACAAGCACTTTCGAACATCAGAAGGGATGATCTGAGTACTCTACTAGAGAAAAAAGGTGATGTCTATTAGATACATGTATGTGAATAGGCGCTCATTTTAAGGAATATTTTGAAAATGCAGTAAATCCTCTATAAAGCCCCCCCCCCCCCCCCCCTCTCAAATAAGTCCTCCCTTTTCAGGGGAAGAAAGTAAATAAGTCTCCCTTGTCTATTAAGCACCCACCCCTCCCCTGCCGTGATTATTCTTCACTAATGAATAAGATACTGTAAAAACGACTGCAAAACTTCATGTGGCGTCCCTGATATTTAAAAATCCCCAAAGACGCAAAATAATTTATGGTATGCGTCCCGTAGGACGCAAAAATTGCTCGATCGATCTGAAGGTGTTTTTGTAGAATATCCTGACTGTGTGATTTCTGTGGCTGTTGTTTAACGGCGCATATTTCTTTTAGTCTTTGTCGTGCTTGACAATAGAAGTTATATTTTTATTTTAGTAAACTGTAATACAGAGTTTTGGAGTCTGTCTTTAGATTAACTGTGTGGTTACCGAGGCCCAGGGACTCATGTTTTTAAACTGGGACTCAATAATTCTGGACTGATGATTTTTCGCAGGATGAGACCCAGGACTCACCATAACTATTTGTAACAAAATCACTGGTGTGGACTGATCTAGGAGGTTTTTATTCACGAGCTGAAAGTTCGGATTTGTTTTTGATCCCCGGCTTCATGACCTCCAACTGTGTACTTGAACATTTCCACATTGCATTTTAGTTTTTTATGGAGAACTGCTTCCATCGCCTATGTTAGATTAAATAAGCCCACCCTAACCTGAGATCAGGCGTTATTTTATTTTTCAATTTTTTTTGGCTTCTTTGTTTCTTTTGGCTCGTGATAGGGAGAGGGCATGATCTCAGGCTAAGCCCACCCTCACAAATAAGCCCCCTGGGGGATGAAACAACAAGTGTTATCTTCTATATTTGTATTCGTTGGTGTTGAGTCCTCGCTCGCATAAGAGCGTTCTTCATTTGTATACAGCTATTTCGAGATATTTTTAAAGGGCACGCGACAATCCCAAGAGGTATTGTGGGTGGTTTTGAGTTCACTGTTCTTCAAAGAAATTTGCAAGAATGTCACGAGAGGCCATGGAATTATGTTTGCGAGTGCTAAAGGAAAGCAACAATAGTAGTTCGACGAAGTTCGACAGCTGCAGTGTCAGGAACAGTGTATGGGGCATATCCCATATTATCTTTCGGGATTGTCGCGTGCACATTTCATCGGTCAATCTTTCTTGAAATAGTTGTATGAAGCGCACTTTCTACCCACTATATCGTTAAAGGAAAACTTTTACCCGCAAATAACTCTCGTTAACCAAAAGTAAAAACATATTTTATCTTTACTCATTTAATTAATTTTTGGACGTTTTCATACTTAACGAAAAACAATCTACTCAAAACTGTAATTTAAGTACATTTGTCCCTTTTTCAAAAGGTTTCCTCAACTCTGAAGTGGTTAGCAGAGAAATAACATCACGGAATTTAGACGCGTCTTCAGCAAGGTTTGGTTGTTTAGATCAATTAGCCTTAGAACTGGATGGTGAATCATTGGTGTTAGGAAATTGGCACAGCCTCGCTCAGAAACTCGGAGTTACATTCACGTCCCTTAAAATGCTTCAGGAAAAGAGTTACTCAAACAGAAAAGCAACAAGAAGGCTGTTTTCGTATTTGTATTTTGATCCATTGATGACTGTAGAAATCCTGGTGAAAGCCCTGGCAAAAATGAAAAGGGATGACGTGGTGCAATTTTTTCAGGAATCTTACTATCTCGATGAAACTGGTAAGTTTGATGGTTAGACAACCTGCAACAGCAGTCCTTATTATACATTATAATGCTAGGCAGTTTGGAAAGTTCTCGTAGAGTCAACATGCGTATTCTTAGCCGCATTAATTAACGTCGTTTTCGTTGTTTTCTGCCAGCAGAGTCCTTTATTGCGTGATATATTAGACGGGTAGAAAAGGGGACTTTGCTCTGAGTCTTACTTCCGTCCACTTTTCTAAACGAAACCATTCTCGTCCCTAGAGCCTAAGCCACTCGGCTTCATTCAAAGGCCACGTGTCTTTAAAACGACGGGCCATAGGGACACGAAGGAGACAAGCTAAACGGTTTATAGGTGTATTACTAAGGTCTATAACCAGCCTTTTTCGGTGCGCGTGTCTGTTTGGGAAATTATAAGCAAACCTTTTAATGGGCCCTACAGGTACGATGTTCATTTGGCACTTTTAACACATGTCCTAATTTTCCTGCTAACTTGCCCTCTGGGCAACTATGTCGCTAGTTTTACTTGCCGCGTGTATTTTTTGGTTGCCCCCTAAAAATCACCAGCTCGCTTTGCTCGCAGTTTCATTGAATTTTCAATACTTGTGCCTTCTAACTTTAATGCCTAAGTATTGATAATAGACCACTAGTTGGATTTTAGTCAAGGCCACGTGACCAAGAATCAGCCAATGGTGGTTCCTGTTCAGTTGAGTGAAAGTATAGGAATGTAAGATGATTACAAACGGCACAGAGATGAAGACATTTCGTTTTACACCGGCTTTCCCAACTTTGATATTTTGCTATATGTTTTGATTTGTTAAAATTAAAAGCTGCAAGTTTAAGTTACAGTAACAATGGGACGACAAACTTTGATCCTCAATATAAAAGCCTGAAACCAAGCGAAAGCTGTCAGTCTGGCAAGAATTTACAATAGTGCTGTTAAGGTTAAAACTTGGGCTATTTGAAAAATATTTAGCTGAATGGTTTCGTGTATCAGTGGCCACTGTTTCGTCCGTTTGATGGACTTGGATAAAATTCATGAGAAATGAACTTCAACCTATTATATCGGTGTTTCATCTGGTGATGAGACACTGCGTCTTATGCTTGATATATGACAGCAAAATTGCTCAAGTTTTGGAAGCACACCCGCCTAAAATACAGAGTCAAAAGGAACAGATTCTATGTGACTCCTCTTTTCACTTGAAACAATAAAATTGCAAGTGTTTCTCCTAGTGCGAAAAAGCAGTTGTTGCGTCTGGTAGTAATATCTATGATTCTTGTTGATAATCAGTTCACTGTCATTTTTCTTGACAGTTTCTTGTAAATTCCAAGCCTGCACATCCCATCATCAAGTGACCTTCATTCCCTCAATGCAACCCTCTTTACGGCTTCAACAATCTTGTTGTCATTTATGACTCCATCAGGAGATGCACCTAATAATGGATGTGTCTCAGATAAAAAAAGCCGGACTTGTGTACCTTCTGGTTAGTCTGATTTTCAAATACATGGATGATATTGGATTTTGATTCATCTCTCATGGCTTTAGTTTGTACTTTCTTGGGATAAAAAAGTACTTCTAAAATAGCTTTTGCTGGGCTTGTTGTTGGCTTTAATAGACATCTCTTGCACTGTGAACTGTTATGCGTGGTTTCCGTACATCAAACCAAGTTCTTGTTTCATGCTGGCCTTTTGTTCTTGAGCACTTTCATTTCTTTCCTTGGCAGAGTTATATATTCTATCTCTGAATCTAAGTACTTTTTCTTCTATGTCTGTCATTGAAAGTGGAGCACACTTAGTAGGGGATACTATATCCCATTTAGACGGTATGTCATTGTCAGAGCTTTCAGTTTCATCCAGAGGCATTGAATTTTCCGGAAGGTCATGTGGAATGATAATAAGAGAGACAATATTTTTCCTGTGTTTTTTTCTTCTGTGTTTTTAATTTTTTCAAAAATTAGTTTAAAATCAGCACTGTGTCGTTGTCTGTGAGGAGCACCCACTTCCTTAGGGGCAGTGTTGGTTGAAGCCTTCCAGTCTTTCCTTTTTTTACCATAAACATGCTTTTCAAACTTCAGTTCCTGAATGGCAGTTGGTTCTTGCTTTCACTTACTGGTAACCTTCCAAGTACATGACTTTGATGTGCGAGGAAACTGGTCATTTCCTGTCTGTTCATTTTTGTTTGATTTGATGAAGATGTCTTCCATAGCAAACAAAAGTGGCAGTTAAGTGGTTACATAACGTGACGTCACACTTCTTCTCTCTCTATAAACGTCACACAGTAGAATGACTCAATACTTGGTAATCGAGCATCAACCAATTTTTCCTTGTCGCCGAAAAAACTCTCGAAAGTGAGAGTTCGAGAGAGTGTTTTGATGAAGTCTGCGTAAATCGCGTATTGCACTTTTTCTTTTTTTATCTCACTTATGGAATACGAGTGAAAATCTCCCACAGGAATGAAGAATGTTTGAATTCTAATATATCGAAATTGGTCCATATATTGACGACAACACACAGAGCGGGAGTAGCTGTAGAGTCAACTATTTCTAGTTAGCTGTTAACAGGCTGTAGGATTGTTTTAACGGCGAGTACAAGTTTTGAAAAGCGCCAATAAAAAATTCCTGAATCCGCGCCTCGTTTAACAGTCACTGTGACAGTCGAAGCCGATTACGGGAGAATGGAGAGTGAAGATCGCGGCTTTTGTCAGGGGAAAAATGTCTTGTAGAATGTATTACAAGAATAAGACTTTTTGTATTTTATTCATGTTTATACCAAACTCTACTACAATAATTGCCCCCACAGGGATTTCGCCCAGAAGGCGAAATCCCGAGGAGCACTCTAGTAACTCGCGCGTATATTAAGGAAAGTACTTACTGTTTCGGTATAACACGAAATTCATGCGTGATAGAATCACGACTAATGACATGACGTAACAATCATTGATTAGTAAGATCATTACCACTGGTTGATCATTACTACTAGTTGCGAAACTATTCGGGCACGTGAATATTATTCTTATTTACGGTTTGCTTTAACATTTCTTGACTGATTGCAGTTCCTGTTGATATCTCTACGTAGATTTCGAATTTTTTGTATCTTCTGTATTTCTGTACATTTTGGACGAAATAAACCATGTGCAGTATTTGAAACCTTGGCGACTCGCAGGTAGCAGTACACTTACAGCTGAAATATACAGTCATACAGTCAATGTAGAAAAACTCTCGCTTTGCTTGAATAGGGGCCGCGAGGAATCGGTAGGTAATGGTAACGTTTCTGTTGTTTGCGCCCGCAAGTACGAATGGTTAGGATGACGTAAGCACAGAACATCCCCAAGGGACCGCTTAGGTAGATTTTGTGACATTTAGTGTGCAGTCATACTTCGATACTCTTTTGCGTTACGTGTTATCAGTGACATTCTGTGCAGCATTTGTTTCAGTGAAAGTTATGGACCAAAATTTTAACGAGACTCGTTAAGCGCAGAATTTATAAGGTGCGTATAACTGTGTTTACATAAACACTTGGAGAGTTTGCCAGACACGAGTTCACAAATCCCGCTTTCATTGGAAACCTTGCCAGACACACTTTCTCTCTCTTTGACCGGAATAAGACTCAGCCCCAAACAAGCAAGACGAGTGAACAACGGCTACCTTCTCACTAGCAGAACGATGGACGATTACAGAAATTCGCCGACAATCAAATTCTGTGCTGACTTATTCCCTGCTCACAGATGTCCTTCCGCTATAAAGTTTAAAATAAGACTAGAATGCGCGCGTGTGAATTGATCCTTCCGCTTCCTTTCTGGCAAATAAAATGAAATGAATGCAAAAAGTGAAAGAGAAATAGCGAAAAATTCAACTTCTAATTAAATCTTTTTCTTCTAATTAAATCTTTTATGTAATATATCAAACACGAGATGCAGTGTTTCATCACCAGATGAAACACCGAGAAGAGAGTTGAAAATACGACGCGCAGCGGAGTATTTTTGACGAACTTCGAGGTGTTTCATCTGGTGATGAAACACTGTGTCGAATGTTTGATATTTCTTCTCAAACAAAATCATTTTTGAAGGAGAAATTAAGGATGCAAATACTAAGCAGTGTTTCATCCGATTTCCAAACACTCATGAAACATTAATTTCCTTTGTATTTTCTTAATGAATTATTAATGAGTTTGAGAAGGTTTAGTATAAACTATTCTCGAAACTGAGAATGTTTTGATCAAAGCTGTGTTAATTGACCTGAAACTGTGCATGGAACCTTGCGTTTCCTGTATTTATCTCACCTGTTGTATGGAATATGTGTGAAAATCTTCCTTATGGATCGGTAAATTTCAAAGAGCTACACAACGAGCAAGAATGCCATTGACCGACAATATACAGAGCGGGAGTAGCTGTAGTGTCAACTATTACTAGTTATACACCTCAACTATACCAAGAGAGAATGATCTAAGAGCGCGAACCCCCCATACATGACCCTCTTCCCATGAAAATTCTTTTCAATCTATTCTTGGTTCTGTATCATAGTGCGTGGTTATTTTAAGGACGCCACCTTATTGGTCGGTTAGAGTGGCGTCATGTAATTTTAAACTTGGCGGGTAATTCATTTCACTGCCGATCACGCACAGCAAGCGATATGACGTGCAAACTTGGTACTTTGTCGACGAGTCAAAAGATTTATACGTGGAATAATCTGGCCCGAGTAGCTGACGAAGAGAAAAGCGGTCCTGGCTTGTGGGAGTTCGCCGGAGAAAGCGGTTCCGACTCGGCGAAAACTGCTTATTGAGGTCTTCGCTACATCAATATATAAACAACCAACATCCTATAGCAAAAAACGACAACTGTCTCTTCCGGCGACATCCAGGCACACCTGCGAGCTGTAATACCGTCGTTTGGATCCAACCGTGTACACGTAACGAGAAAACAGGTTCAAAGTGGGTTCAAACATGAATGTTTGGCCGCCAACCATTTGAATTTTGTGAGGACGCTACACCGCTCACTATAAAAGAATTGACCGAAACCGGAAACCGCGCATCAAAACTCTCTGGCATCCAGGTTAGCGACTGCTTAACAGCTAGAAGCATCTGACCTGATTTGTGTTTGCACAACGAAATATTCATCGCAACTACTAGACGTCAAGAAGAAACCCTCAAGAATAATTCTTAAAAGCAAATGTACTGTTTCTGAACGAAAAATATTCTTGGAAAAAGAGGAAAAATATCTTGCACATTTGCATAAACAATTGAAGCCAGCCACTTATTAGAGGTTTCGTGTTTTGCGCGTGATATAACCTTTGCCTCTGGCTTTCACAGTGTGTCAGAATTCAATATTCGTTACTTTAAATGAGGCTAGCAGCCGTTAGAAAATCTCAATCTTTAATCTCAATGTGAAATTTTGACTCCAATACTGAAATCCCTTTGTAAATGAAATTCATTCCTAAATTATGAGCGAAAAGCGCTGATCAAAAACATGTCAATAACAGGAGCCGATTAGTATCGGCTCCTGGCGCTAATTACTATAATGGCTGTCAAACTTCAAATGTTTGGCGGCGAAACATGTCACGTTCACGTGAAAGTAGACCGCGCGGGTCACGGAAGCAACAGACAAAAATAACCTTCGCAGCACGCGCGCGAACTTTAAATAGATTTTAAAAAAATTATCATGGGGGACAGGGATTCGCTCTCTTAGCTCATTCTCTCTTGACTATACTCAAGAAAGAAAGAAGCAGAATGGATGAATGAGTGAACTTTATTGAAAGTGTCAGAGCATTTAGCTAGATATTAGCTAATTGTGGACACTAAAATAATTTACACAAAACTTATAAAAATAACATTATTTCTCAAATTACGGACTATAATCCTTACTAATACCAATTATCACTTATCACATTAAATAATTTGTTTGGAAAGAAGGGTACTAACGAAAACAAAAATTATATGGTGTGACAAATCAAAGAATCATTATAGGCTATTTTTTTAAAATATTTAGAAGCTCAATACGCTTATGTAATCCGGCTGCTAGGTTTATTGTTTTGGACAATTTTTGTCATAAAAAATGTACAAAAACTGGCAGCTGGAAAATAATAATTTCATAATGTGCAAAACAGTCATACCATCAAAGAAAACTTAACCAAAAAATGCTCACAAGCACAGTGCAAAACATAACAACTATTATTAGTAACAAGAACACGAAAATCGAACGAACAATTTAACACTAATATTATGATCTAAATCTTACTTTAGACCTGTGAGACTTCGGACTTGTTGGTAGAAAAGAACAAAAGAACAAGTGGCAATTTGTGCCATGAAAAAAATATATTCTTTTACTTGCGGCAAGCTAAAATATCGGCAAATGAGGGAGTATACCCGCAAAAGAACTCATCTTTAAACAGAAACTACACTGTAATAAAAACTTACGATGGGTTACTTAACCGTATGCTGATTGATGTGTTTCTTATTTGACAAAAGATAATCTGGTAGATTAAAAGAAAAGTAGCTTTCACTATTTACGAATAATTTTTTGCCTCTAATATAAACCTTTTCAATGTTCAATTCTTTCGCCTTCTTATAAGCACCTTCGCATTAGGCATACTTTAAGTCGTAAGAAGGCGGTTCGACGTATATTAAGACAAACCTCTACTCATTAACTTCTCTTGCCAAAGAGCATAACCAGACACACTTCTATTACTACACGACACCACTATCGCCATCGTTGTTTGACGAGCTTAAAGGTAGCGTCTTCCCACCATGATGGTTAGCCCCAGTCCCCCTACAAGAGTAGGATAGTTGTTAACAAATCGTTAACAACAGAAACTATTCAAGTTTATGCTATCGAATAACCTTGATCTAGCTGTTAATTAACGAGACTTGTGGTTGTACCGAATCCACCGAGAAACTTCTGTATATTTATCCCGGGGGGGAGGTACTCCTGGAAATTCTTACCCTGTTTCAGACCAAAAAATGTCATTTTCCACACCCGTTTTAAGACCAGACCTTTTCAATCCATACCCGTTTTCAGACCTGGCCTTTAGGCAGAAATTATGTCAAAATTACTTAGATTAGAGCTAAACAAACAAATTCTTCAAATGCTTTTGGAATTCGCATATTTCTATTTCGTTTTTATTCATTTGGAATTGAAACGATAAAGTTGTTTATACACTCCCGTAGTTCCCTCGAAAACCATACCCGTTTTCAGACCAAAACGGCGCAAAAACCCTGGGGGCACATACCTATATACCTTATATAAGGGAGTACCCCCCGATATTTATTTACACTTTTTACTTTCTCCAAGAATATAAATAGGCTGGAATACTAGTACTTTAGAACTTTCACTCATTATTTAATTTTTTTTTTCTCGCAGATGAAATGCCTTTAAGCTATCTGGGGTCGGCATTTGTTAAAGACATGACTGACGCACTCAATACGAATTGCGCTCCGTGGATTCAAGAGTGGCGCAGGTTAGCCCGTCATCTTAAAATCCCGTCTAACGTGTATCAAAGATTTGATAAGAGTGCAAATGTGCGAAATACTAGTCCAACAAAGCAAGTGTTGCAGTGGCTTTTGGAACGGTCTCCTAGAATGACGTTGATTAATTTTACTGAATTACTGGAGAAGATTGAATGCAGGCATGCTATTCAAGTCATTCTGGAGCATATCCCAGACACAGTCGGTATGTATGATACTTAATTATTAACCAACTCGTTCTGTTAAGGTCACTCGACCCAGTTATTTTTGGGGGTACCGACCTACCTTGAAGCACTCTGTTATCTTTACTTTTATCGGAAGTCTAACATATACCATGGATAACATATAGATCAATCTACAATATAGCATAAAATTTTTGGCGATCGGAGTAAATGTCACGTGGTTATAGTGCTGCGCCCCTTTGAAGTCTGAGTCGAAATTCTGCTGTTGCCGGCATTTTTTCGTGAAAATCTCTCGGCGAGACATAGTGCACGTTAGTGCCTTGCGCTGAACAGAGTTTCACCAAAATCGCAAAGACCCAATGCGAGAAATTCAGCGGTTTCCAAATTTAGGTCATAATTTATGCGAAAATGATAAGCAAACTTTACACGATTATATCTAATAAACTATGAGATTTATCCCTTTATTTTGGTGATCTTTATAACAGATGGGTCCTTGCAAGTCAGCTAAAAGATTTAGGGCCAAGTAAATGCGCGCGATTTCGAGCAATGCAAACATATACAAACTATAGTTTTAGCTATCTGTTGACGTTTGTCAGCGTTTAAGAGTCCTCACGAAAAAAGCATTGTCTTAAAACTTCGTCGTTTTCTTTCATTCAAATTTTTTCAGGGCCACAATTATTTAACTACCTACCCGGATTCTGAATTTCATGATCATTGAAAACTGTGATATTATCTTCTATAAGCCCAAACTTGAGTAAACATTGAAGATTTTTAGCGTTTTGGCTGAGTTTGTGCTTTGGGAGTTTTCTATTGTTTCTAGTCTGTCATGATACTACAATCTTGTTCAGCTTGTTCAGCACGCGTGCAATGACCGCGCTTGGCTGACTTCCGAATGCTCACCGAGATATGATAATTTTGTATGAGAAAATAGAAGGGATTCCCGTCACGTAACTTCTAGACATGAACACCCTCAGCGCTTTGTATACTGCAGGAGGTACAAGGGCTTTGCTAACAATTTTAGCATTACCTCGAAGACGAGCAAGAAAGATTCTAGAGCGAAACCAAGAGTCACAAAAAAACTGACACTGCTTACAAGTGTAGTTATTTTTTTCACCACCAGATAAAAGGATAAGTAATGAGTTGGTTTAATTATTGGCTTTTATTAAACCTACGTAAAAATGATAATTTTTTAATACTAAGTAGATTTAGCGTGTAGCATTTCTTGATTTTTTTCTAAAGGCACAAGAAGCACGAGAATTGATTAAAAATCTCGAGTTAAACCTCTATGTATCACGCCATCGCCTGTCTCACCGTACCAAAATTATCATATCTCGGTGAGCATTCGGAAGTCAGCCAAGCGCGGTCATTGCACGCGTGCTGAACAAGAATGACTAGAAACAATAGAAAACTCCCAAAGCACAAACTCAGCCAAAACGCTAAAAATCTTCAATGTTCACTCAAGTTTGGGCTTATAGAAGATAATGTCACAGTTTTTCAATGATCATGAAATTCAGAATCCGGGTAGTTAGTTAATTAATTGTGGCCCTGAAAAAATTTGAAGGAAAAGAAAAAGTTACGAATTTTTAAGAAAATGCTTTTTTCGTGAGAAGGACTCTTAAACGCTGACAAACGTCAACAAATAGCTAAAACTATAGTTTGTATATGTTTGCATTGCTCGAAATCGCGCGCATTTACTTGGCCCTAAATCTTTTAGCTGACTTGCAAGGACCCATCTGTTATAAAGATCACCAAAATAAAGGGATAAATCTCATAGTTTATTAGATATAATCGTGTAAAGTTTGCTTATCATTTTCGCATAAATTATGACCCAAATTTGGAAACCGCTGAATTTCTCGCATTAGGTCTTTGCGATTTTGATGAAACTCTGTTCAGCGCAAGGCACTAATGCGCACTATGTGTAGCCGAGAGATTTTCACGAAAAAATGCTGGCAACAGCAGAATTTCGACTCAGACTTCAAAGGGGCGCAGCACTATAACCACGTGACATTTACTCCGTTCGCCAAAAATTTTATCCCATATTGAAGAATGATCTATATGTCATCCATTCTATGTGTTAGACGTAAGATAAAAGTAAAGGTGGGGATACCAGACTGCTTCAAAGTAGGGTGGTAACCCCCAAAAATAACTGGGTCGAGTCACATTAATTGTGTGAAGAAACGATGGAAATTTTAAAACACCTTTTAACAAAGAAAAGACAAAATTAGTCCCCCCGGCATCAGACAACTTTACAAAAAGTGAAACTTTTTTATGTTTCTTGATTGCTGTTGATTTGAAGCTCAGTACCACTGAATACAAGTTGGGTCTTTGCACTGCCCTTGGCGCTTTAGACGCATCCTTTTGTAACCTCCAAAGCACTGAATGGCAACAAAAACGTCAAAAAGGTTTATTGATCAAAACAGCTGTTAAATTCGTTTGGGGGGACGTAACCAATTACAATAATTATTACAATTTCGATTTCTACAGCGCCAAAGTCCTGATAGTTCTAAGACGCTTTATATGCACAGAAAATAAAAATTACAAGAATAAACTTTCAAATTTACAAGTATTAAACATCAAGTATGAAAAAAGGGCTATAAAAGTTTACTTGAAAAACAAAATAACAAACAAACAAACATAAGTAGATATTAACCACAATGTTCTGTTGAAAAGAAACGTCTTCAACTTATTCTTAAAGATATCGACCAAAGGGGAGCTTTTTAATTCAAGGGGCACAGACTGAGAAAGTAGGTCGCCATTTGTCTTCAAATTAGAGAAATGTGCAACAAGAAGGTTCGAAAGTGGCGTGTCGGAGGGTAAATATTTCCTAGGTCCTGTATGCAATGAGGCGTTAAGTGATGTGGAACTTTATAGGTGAAACTGAAGCAGAATTTTAAAGATAATACGTTCGTTAACTGGGAGCCAGATGAAGTTCTCGTAGTAATGGGGTGATGTGGTCATATTTTCTCCCTTTCATGAGTCGTGCAGCACAGTTTTGGACTCGTTGAAGTTTTGGATAGGGTTCTTCGGTAGCTAATATATTAATGAATTACAATTATCACTGAAGTCTACAGATGACGAACGCACGGACAAGTGTTTGTACACTTTCATCAGACAAAATTCTTCGAATACGGGCATATTCTCGAATGTGAAAAAATGACGTCTTGCAAATGGCTGTTAGTTACTAATTTCAAACCTAAACCTTTCATCGAAGATATTTCGAACTGCATTCGAACTGTAGACATCATCAGAACCGAGTGTTAAGACTTCTATCTCTGTATTTGGTCGATGTTGAGATCCTATAACAATAAGTTCAGTCTTGGTTTTGTTCAGCTTCATCTTGTTAGTAGTCATCCATTCATCAATGTCTTTCATGCAAGATTGAATAACTTGGACCGAATGTTTTCTGGATTGGAGAGAAGATGATTAAAAAAACAGAAACAATTAAGTGTCATCTGCTTACATGATGAAATTGAACTTTTTGTTACGACCACGTAGGTTACAGCTCTTAAATAATCAACCCCAAACTCATATTATCACACTGAAATATCACCCATTCACCACTTGTACCAATCGCTATAACTAGTAGAGCAGGAATGGAATTATCCCCTTTTGTGAGGTGAAATCTCAATAAATTGAAGTGGAATAAATAAATGTCAACAACGTCATGAATAACATGAATGAACGATTTTGTCCACTCATTTTTCACTCATTGCTCCTCCACTCAACCACTGACACATTGGCGGTATGGAGGGAAGCAATAAAAATGTAGTAGTGGTAGAGAAGAAAGAGGGAAGACAATAAAAAAAGGCAAAAAAAAAAATGAGTGAAAAAAGTCAACGTTAATTTATTCCACCCTAAAATAGCGTGATTCCACCTCGAAAAGGGAATAATTTCATCTCTACTTCACTACTACGCAGCTTTACACTTGAAAGAAGACGAGCAAATCGAGGTTGTCTAACCAGTAATTAAGAGCCATTTTCTGAGAAAATCGAGAATCGCAAGACACTCGTCAAAAAATCGAATTTTTTATTATTTTGCCAAAACATCCCTTTTAGTGACCTAATTTAAGGAAAAATAGTTTTGGGTTCAAACGATTCATTTTAAAGGAGAAATTAAAAAAAGTTTGAAAAATCGATTTTATTCCTGTTTTTCGCACAAAACACGGCAGGATGCAATGGCAACTTCGAGAGAAGGGTGAACGCGTAAGAAACATTCCCTGACATTGAAACTTCACCGAATTATTATTTTGTTCTTACTCTTGAAAACCTTAAAAGAAAATTTGAAAAACAATGTCTTATATTTTTATAATCGACAAGTCTAAAGAAGTCATATTTGTGACGTTAGACATGCTAGAAAACGAAGGCCAACTTTGACTATTAAAAAAGGCCTCTGGTATATGCCGCTTGATCATAAAATCAATATAAAATGGAACCTTGGCTTTTGTACTAACTTACTGGAAAGTTTTAGCTCTGGAAATCAAATACCATCCTGACACCAAAGCAAGCGGTGAGAGCAATCGAATTGGCAAATTTATGCAAATTAGACGGCTTGCGGACGGTTGTCAAACTAAAAAGAAAGGTTTTAGATGAAAGGATTACTCACCATTGCTTGTAACACGTTTTTACGGCAAGGAAAGTTATTTCCAACTTCTGTTGCGTCGATTTGAGTCACAAAATCCATAATTTTAAGCCAAAAGGTCCAAAAGACAAACGTACGTTTGCTCAGCGACTGCGCCAGAATCCGGCCGTGAATCGAAATAAAGTCACAACACGTCACTGCGGTCCT
This sequence comes from Porites lobata, assembly GCA_942486035.1. Classification (NCBI taxonomy): domain Eukaryota; kingdom Metazoa; phylum Cnidaria; class Anthozoa; order Scleractinia; family Poritidae; genus Porites; species Porites lobata. Next base: position 2,667,078 of record CALNXK010000008.1, read on the forward strand.
TTGGAAGCAAGAGTTGCAAGAGTTTTTACTTCAGTCAGGAGGCCAAAAGATTGAAAATTCATCGCAAACTAATGACTTCCATTTTGAAAACCTTTCATCACTTCAATCGTTCGTCGGCTGATAATAAACATCGCACAAGATCGTATGACCTTTGGCGTGTGACCGGAAATCGGTCACACGCTTATGTCACGTTAGCATACTGTCACGAATTTTAATACGATTTTTCACGTTTACTTTCGACAAAAAATAGACTCATCGAAATAAAATCAGGCCTGCTTTATTTGTTTGTTTGTTTTTTAATTTCTTTTATAGCCTGCAGAACTTGTTCCCCATGCATCGCGCGTGTCTCGCACCCCCAGTCCGCTTCGCAGTGCTAGCATGAAAAGCGCAAAAAACTGAAATTGACTCCTGTTCTGCAGTTGATTTCTTTTATAGACACCTTCTAGGCATTGACAGGCTGTGAAAAAAGTGTATTTTTCTTCTTATTATTTTTTGAAGTGCTACATCATTTTCCTATAAATTTCAAACGTGACTGCTAAAAGACTGTTTGGAACCCATGGATGGAGAAAAGCTGTGCCGGAGAGAAGGTCAACCTCCCAGCCGAGCCAACTTTTGCGAGCGTTTGTATGAGGAAAAAACTGACCACTTTGTCCGAGTCAACAGTGCTTGCGCATGCTGTCTTTGTCTAGCCTTGACCGTGTCGTCCCAGCTAGCTGGGCGAGCCAAAGTGAAGAAATATTAGCCGGGCTAGAAGGGTGAGGCCACCACTACCGGCTCAGTGGAGGGCTGACTTCCGGAAGCCCTCAACCCCGCCCACTACTGGTAGTAAGGCGTCTATCCGAACCAACCTTTTGTTTCTCATATAAATGGTTTACCAAGTTTTGTAAGGAAATGGATGAAAAGTTGGCTCGCCCAGGGTAGCTTGGTTGGTGAGTAAACACCAGATAACCCCAATAATAAGCACAAACTTTGATTGTCAGTCAGAGATGTCCACTATTTTAAGTAAGCGACCTGGCATGTGATTGTCGCATCCATGCCCCCTTCCAGATCCCCTTTATTATCGGTAAGCCTCTGATAGGTCAAAGTAATACAGTCGTACCTCCAGTAGGCGACCACCAAAAATGCAAAGACTTAATGGTCTCTAACGGGAGGTGGCCGTTTAGAAGAATCGGACCACATGGGGTCTATTCCGAGAAGAGGTCCGGTGTAACAAATTCCTGGCAAAATATTATCTTTTACCTCTTTTGAAAAATACAGCTTTTAAATCATGCTCAATTTAAAGAGGGATTCAGGTGAGTGAGATATAGAATAGTCTAGAATCACAACAGAATCTTCACTTTGTTGGCTACATCTACTAAGTTAGGATATGTGTAGTTCCACGATGTCACTAAAGGTCTTTATATTTTCCAAGGAACATAGTGCACACAGCAAAAATAGAGAGCAGAGAATGCGTCAACTGGTCGCTTATGGAAAACAATTAACCATGACGCCCAAAAAGTGGTCGCAGTCACTTACAGAAGGTCGTTTACTGGAGGTTCCAAATATAAGGCTTTGAATGGGAAAATTTGGTCTTTTGGATTGGCGGTCGCACATGGAGGTTCGACTGTGTTAGGTCTATTAGAGTATGAGCCACCATCACCTCACTGTGAGTGACGAGAGTCAGGAACGTATAGTATACACTCCCTTAGGATGCACAGAATCGTTGTTTTGAGGTCCCGTTTAGCGAAATGGATCATTCAAGGGAGGTGCTGAAGTCCCATAGTGAAATTTATAAGGCTTATGGGTTTTTAGTGCAAGGCGAAACACAATACTTAGGGCACTGTTGTTCAAACGTTGAACAACAGGAAATCACTATCAAGCGAATAAGAAGAAGCAATTGCGTTACTTATTGGATATAGATTTATCCAGGGGAAAGCGTTAGTCCCGGGGGCGTTAGTCAACTTTTCGAACATACGGCCCCTAAGTCACTCTCCTCCGAAGACTTACCCTGGGCGACCAGGATAGGGGAATATAATACTCGACCTTCCTTGCATCATCGCGAAAGCCTATAGCCTTCACTTTCTTTTGGCTCGTCCTATAATCCTACCCAACGTTCGTGGGATAGGAAAGTCTGCGTGCGAGGCTTGGGAATCTAGGGAGACTATGGTAGCATGGTGCAAATAGCCGGGATGAGCTACTTTATCCACACGAACCAAGAGGATTGTGTCTGCTAGAAGAAATCAGATGTAGCTTTCTGTGATAAGTAATATTCCAACAGTATAGGATCATAGTTTGAAGCCATTTCACAATCACTAGTTTCCGCGCACCTCTACCGGCGAGTTGTGGACAAAAGCAGCTGATAGCTGTATACGAACCTTTTTTCCACAAAATGGTTTCTGGGTTTTCGCATTCGAAAGTGTCATGTATTGATTTTTTAAAATCTTAATCGAGGTCTTTTTTATTATGTACTGTCTATCTGACTGACTGTTTCTTTGTGTTTTTTTTTTCTGATAATAACAGGTTTCATAATTTGGTCGCGGTTGGGGTTATAGGCTCCTGACCGTGAGCAAATAGCGAAAACCAAAGTAAACTATAGCGTTGAATCCGTTGGCCACGGAGAATTGGTATTATTCTGCAAGTTCTTTACTACAGCAAGAGAGTATACTCCCTTGACTATGGGACATTTGGCCGGGGGAACTTAGTATTTTGACCCGGCATAGGGGAGGAGGGGAGGGGGAGGGGGTACCCTGGCCAGATTCCAAGCCACAGGGATGATCGAAGTATGTTTTTTTCTTGGTTTGAAAATATTTTGAACAAAAAAATTTTTTTTTTAGCTTTGGCTTTACTTAAGTATTCAAAATATTCGTTCTTTTTTGGTCTTGATTTTCGCTTCCACGGGTCACTCACGACACTTGGAATCCGAGGTACCCCTCCTGTTTAGTACTTCGAAGGCAAAAAAGCTGTTTCCAAGCCTAGTAGGTAAATAAAAGAAAAATAAATATGCATGGCTGTTTCTACTGCGATGAGGGGAGTTCTTGTCAAAAAATGTGAAAACTGTATTAAAATTGCTGACAACAGCTACGAAAATTTCGTGATAGCATGCTGACGTGACTGAAGCGTGTGACCAATTTCCGGTCACACGCCAAAGGTCATACGATCTTGTGCGATGTTTATTATCAGCCGACGAACGATTGAAGTGATGAAAGGTTTTCAAAATCGAAGTCATTTATAGTTTGCGATGAGTTTTTATTCCATTTGCCTCCTGACTGAAGTAAAAACTCTTGTAACTCTTGCTTCGACGCGTTGGGACTTTCGATTCACGGCCGGATTCGGACGCAGTTGCTTAGCAAACGTACGTTTGTCTTTTGGCTAAAAATTATTTATTTTGTGACTCAAAACGACGCAAAAGAAGTTGGAAATAACTTTCCTTCCGTAAAAACGTGTTACAAGCAATGGTGAGTAATCCTTTCATCTAAAACCTTTCTTTTTAGTTTGACAACCGTCCGCAAGCCGTCTAATTTGCATAAATTTGCCAATTCAATTGCTCTCACCGCTTGCTTTGGTGTCAGGATGATATTTGATTTCCAGAGCTAAAACTTTCCAGTAAGTTAGTACAAAAGCCAAGGTTCCATTTTATATTGATTTTATGATCAAGCGGCATATACCAGAGGCCTTTTTTAATAGTCAAAGTTGGCCTTCATTTTCTAGCACGTCTAACGTCACAAATATGACCTCTTTACACTTGTCGATTATAAAAATGTGAAGCATTGTTTATCAAATTTTCTTTTAGGATTTTCAAGAGTAAGAACAAAATAATAATTCGGTGAAGTTTCAATGTCAGGGAATGTTTCTTACGCGTTCACCCTTCTCTCGAAGTTGCCATTGCATCCTGCCGTGTTTTGTGCGAAAAACGGGCATAAAATCGATTTTTCAAACTTTTCCTAATTTCTCCTTTACAATGAATCGTTTGAACCCAAAACTATTTTTCCTTAAATAAGGTCACTAAAAGGGATGTTTTGGCAAAATAAAAAAAAATTCGATTTTTTGACGAGTGTCTTGCGATTCTCGATTTTCTCAGATAATGGCTCTTAAGTGATTGGTGTTTGAGATTGTGGAGCAGTTAACGTTGTTCCTTTAAAAACCAATAAGTTGGCTGGCTTTGGACACTAGCTGTTTAATATGCTTATTCTACGTAATTAATGTATTTATAATCAAGACGCTAAGATTTCTTTCCTTGTGGACTAATTTTTAGTAAGTTCCGTTCAAGCAATAGGTACGACCAGGCTCCATCAGTGCCATTGGTTTTCCTATCGGCTTATCTACAGGTTGTGACATTTTGTTCGTTTGAGTAAAATACGTTAAATCACAACGACTGATGTGAGTGTAAAAGAAACTGCTAAGTGGGATTTGAGATTTTTTAAAAAAAATATCTACGATTTATATATTATCCTAAAAGGTGTAGTACGCCCTAGAAGTGGATAGAGAGTATTAGCGGTCTCTTTACAGGTGAAGGAAAACCCTTCCTCTCTTTGCTTCAAGCAATGCGCTCTCTGGGTTGCTCGAATTTTGGAGGTAAGAAGATATCCCGAATCCCGTTCGCCTTGTAAAGGCCTTTAGAGACTACCATACATTGGTTAACATTAGCAGTTCAATTTAGAAACCAGTTGCCTACCACTGTTCACTGATAGAAAAGTTAGGAAATATTCATTGCCTCTTTGCTCGTTGCGACTTCAATAAAGTATAACCTTGTATGTTTCTCCATCCGGAACTTCCTTTAGAGATTAGATCACGAGGACGCTTGGCTGTGGAAGCTTACAACAAGGCCCTCACTGAAGGGAAGGCATATGTCAAGAGGGTTCCAATAATGTTGATTGGACAAGATCACTCTGGAAAAACCAGACTAAAAAAGTCACTCATAGGAAAACCTTTCAATCCCAATGAAGACAGCACCGTAGGGATAGATGTTGACCCCTCATATATCAAAGTTTCAACTGAGATTTGGAAGGTGGGGGATAACACAGAGGGTTCTGAGTTGACAGGTGCTATAGAAGCCACTTCCTTTGAGCAACAAGCGGCTCGTTTGGTTGCTGACGATTTAAAGGAAGAACAGAGCGGTTTTGTAGTGGAAAAAATAACGATGGAAGAATCTAGATCTTCAAATGTGTCCGTCTCTAATGACCCAAATCAGTTGCCTTCTGAAGAGTTGGGTGTTCCAGAAGTCACTCCTAAAATCTTCTCTGATTCCTCTCTGAAAAAGGAAGTACGTCTCCCTATCGAGTCGCCCAGGATACCAGATGAGGTCGCAGCATTGATTAAAAAGTTGCTGAAAGAGGATGAAAACGCACAAGATGATGACGAAATTTATACCATTTTATGGGATTTTGGTGGACAAATTGTCTACTATACCACGCATCCACTTTTTATCACTGCAAGAGCAATGTACCTTTTGGTTTATGACCTTAGCCGGCGCGGGATCCATACGAAATAGCTAAGCCAGTTGTGAAGCAGGGGCTGTACAAGAAAATTTTAGACAGTTATGGCACGAAAATCAATCGGGACTATCTCAATTTTTGGATGACATCCGTGGCTTCCCTAGCCACTGAAACGGAAGAGCAGTATGTAAGGTTGGACCGTATTCAAGTGAAGGTTCCTCTGGTGTTCCTAGTCTGCACTCACGCTGATGAACCCAACAGAGGAACAGATCCGTTCGCGCTCGCCCGTGAGGTATTTGGCAGTCTACAGACCAAACGCTTCAGGAACCACCTATATGAGGATGTGTTTGTGGTGGACAACACCAAGTCTGCAGGACTTGGAGCTGAATGCTCAGAAGTTACACGATTGCGGGAAGAATTGCTTGCCGTTGCTAAGGAGCTACCTCTGACGAAAGAAGCCATCCCAATCAAGTGGTTGAAATATGAGAGGGCTCTTCAAGGCACTATACGAGATGGTCATAAATGGATTTCTCTCTCAGTGGCAAAAGAAATTGCATCTGAAGTGTGCAAAATTGATGATGATGAAGAATTTCTCACATTGTTGAACTTTCTACATGACCAGAGGATTTTGGTTCACTTTGACGACACCCCAGCGTTGAGTAATTTTGTCGTCTTGGACCCTCAGTGGTTAGTTGATGTCTCCAAAGCGGTGATAACAGTTAAGTCGTATGACCAAGAAGAAAGTAAATTTAAAGAACCGTGGTTGCAACTGGAGTCAACAGGCATTCTTGACGAAAAACTTTTGAAGCACGTGTGGGGTCCTTTATTAAGCCAGGAAGAAACCTCCGCTAGTCTTCTTGCTATCATGGAAAAGTTCAGCCTGCTCTGTCCATGGCCTTGTTCGAATGCTTCAAGTGGAAAACAGTACCTTGTGCCATCCATGTTGATGTCACATCCACCAAAGGAGATCATGAAGCTGGTTGCTTCTGCACAAATTCCTTCTCTCTTCCTCAGGTTTCAATCGGGTCAGGTTCCTCCAGGATTCTTTCCCCGACTAGTGTTACAATTTTTTCAGTGGGGCCAAGACGAGTTTTGGAGTGCAGAGAATCCCCAGTTGTATGCTGATTTTGCGCGATTTTATACGTCTGCGGATGACGACTGCTCTGTAATCCTTCTATGTCATTCATCGTGTATTGAAGTTGTGGTTCACAGAGGAAATCTCAGTGCTAACCCAGCAGAATGTTTGCAATCCAAGTTGAACCTTTCTGCAGATATCAACTATGGTGCATTTGAAGTGGCCTGTGCTCGTGCCGTGCGCCGACAACTGGGATTGATGCTTGAGTGCATGCGAAAAGAATTCTGTTGGTTGAAGAATATGATGTACGAACTTGGTGTAATCTGCCCCGTCTGTTGCCAAGAATGTAAGGTTAATTACTGCTGCACCCACCACAAGCAGTGTTGCGAGCAAGAGGAATGTCTGCACTTCTGGTCTGAGTCTGATTTACGTAGTGCCAATCAGTTCATCAGATGTCGTAAGTGTGCAGCCGCCCAAAGTGACAAAGTGTAGGTCAAACAATTTGCGCCTTGGTTTGATCCCTTAGATGAACAGGTGAATACACTTTCACTACCATGTCGTTATTTACCGCTTCTCATGAACCTGTTAGATCTTTTACAGAACTTCTGAAAGCAGACCCGACTCACCAGTCAATTTTTAAAGTGTCTAAACATCACAAAGAATGTTGCTGAAGACATTCTTGATATTTCAGTTTGCTAAAGCGACCCTTAAATTCTCCGTTAGCAGTTTCGTTTAATGGCTTTAAATACTCTTTTTCCAAAGGCAACTTTGGTACACAGAATTGCTGACACAGTAGATTGAAATAGCCTTTGAGTATCCCTTCCGTCATTTTTTATTACAGATTCCAACTGACGAAAGTGAAGAAAGACGTCCAGGTTCTGGGGGAGGTAGGACTGTAACTTTAGAGTGACTAGATAATGTAAAAATTGTGCCAAGGTAGTACTAGCCTAAGAAAACAGCCGACATTTTTGCGAGTTCCCTGCGAAATGACGTCTGAGGAAAGAACGAAGATATTCCTTACTGATGACGTGTCTCTACACAGATGTGGGTAGCGATGTTCATTGGCTGACGCAAATTTTCATCCAATCACAAGCACGTGCACTGCCCAGATCTCGGTTGTGACACGTCATCAGTGCGGAATATCTTCGCTCGTTCTCGACTTGTAGACCATTTCGTCACTTCCAGTCCTCCCCTGAAAGTTGTGGGGGAACATAATTCGTCTATATTGCAAAAGCTTTCTAAATGATTAGAAGTCAACTTGACAAGGACTCTGGTGGCTCAAAAAAAAAAAAAACAAAGCTGAAACCTGTGAGCAGAGTATGAGGTTGGTAATTGCTTAGTATGGTACTAGTGTTGTTAAAGTTTGTTTCTTTCGCAGGAATTGATGAAAAAGTGATTGCTCTTCCAAGCAAGGCCATAGAAACAATCATGTCGCAGTCGTGTGACTCTAGAGAGGTTGTACTTCAATTGAGAGACTCTTTGCAACTGAATCAGGATTCACTTGAACAGCCAGACCCTGCGACCAAACGATTGATCCGTTGCCTGGCAAATAAAGCAAAACAGTCTAACAGGCTTGATGTAGTGAAACATCTGAGAGATATTGCACCAGCTGGAACTACAGGTGAGTTTGTTGCCGTGAAATATAGATAAATAAGGTAATATACATGTAATATTTTCTTGCAGTGCACTTGTTACATAACCTTCCTATTTGTCTCATCCCTTTTCACCTTACAGTAAGCCACCCCATCTAGCCCACGGTTGCCCATTATGACTCTTTAATATATATTTATTCATTATGTTAGGTCCTTTGTTGCCTGAGCACCTTGATATTGGTAATATTCCCGTTCGCCAGATGACTGATCTCACTCTTGAGTTAAGCGGTAAGCGTAATTATGCTTTGCAGTTGCTGAGTCGATCAAATCTCAGAATTATTGATGCGGATGGTTAAGCCAGCCTGATTGATATCTCAATAAGGGGACTTGTTTGTTATGGACAGTTTAGATTTAAGACAGAGAGATCTCTTTTTCACCATAACTTTTTCATTACTTAAATGAATGTAGATTTACAAATTTCAGACGACATAAGAACTCAATTAATTAATAATTTTGCTCATTGTAAATACAGCTGCAAATGTTCTCATTGGTGAAAAGCACATAAACGGCTTGTTCACGCTGAGTCCTAAGTCGAATTTCAGACGTTTCGTAAAAATTGCACCATTGACAGACTTCATATACCACGTGCACCCTGCTTATAAAGTCTTGGGCTGTTGCACTCTCTTTAATGACCTATATGGAGTATACGGGGAGGCTCTGCCTGAAAGAGGCACCTTTTCAGGCTTCAGGTTTTTGAAAGGGTAGGGAGTTCACTTGTTGCTGTTGCTGTCATTTTGGTTGGTAAAAAGGCCCAAAAGAACAACCAGATGTATTTTATGACTGTGAAAAAGGGTGAAGGGTTGGAACTCGGGGCAGAGTCTCCCCGTATAAGATATTGTTGAATACCCCTCGGGGTATAAAGGAAGAAGCATTTGATTTCACAAGGAGAGTTTTTTTGAGGACAAGTCGCTGAAAATTACCTTGAAAGGATTAATTAGAGTCAAGTACTGATTATATGATTTGACAGTTGTGGATCCCGTTTCATATGAAAGCAAAGATCTCAAGCTTGAGGTCTCAATTTACTTTGTAGGGGGAGAGGAATGGAAGTTGGTGGCAGACGAACTGGGATTGTCTCCAAGAGAGATTCGTTATATTGACAAGCGAGTTATGAATCCATGCGAAGCCGTTCTTGCGTATATTTCAAGGCAGTACTCAATAAGCGTGGGTGAGCTGTACGACAGGTTAAACCAATGTGGGCTACCTGTGACAGCTGACCTTCTTTAATGATGTCATATCACAGCTTTAGAAGTAGATTTAGTAAAAGCGAAATTCTTATGATGTGTATTTTTTGACCATTGGTGTTCTGGCGTTGATTTTGATTTACTGACTATTCAGTAGTTAATCCAAAAGATAAGTAAATTATAGCTTCATATTTTTAGACATAGAGCTCAATAATTGTATCATTAATCATTTTATATAATTTTTATGTGAATCCGCCATTAATGGCGGTGATAAAGCTGTCACAACATTCGCACGTTTATTTAGAGCGGATGTTGTGTCTATTTGAGACCCGGCCCCTCCAACAATGTAGCGCGAGATGGTGTGAACAGCCTGAACGCGTTAAACTTTGTAGCAACATTTCGATTCTTTGAAGCTATGTGACCTGCTCCCATTTTTTCTCTACTCGCGCAAACGCAGTGTAACTAAATGTGCATTGCAATGACTAACATATATTACTGCTGTCTGTTAGACATGTTCTGAAGTTTTCCGTCACAACAGCAGTCTGTGAGAATATTGTGACTATTTGACTGGGCCTTTATAAGGCTGTTATTCATGTAATCGTCCGGATCGCACCGCATCTCATAGAGGTGTTTATATCAACATCGTTCCCAGGGTCCCGTCCTACTCGCTCGGGGGAACTAATAGGAGGGGACCTTAAGAACGACGTTGCTGTTTCTATATGATCTTCTCTTTTCAGATACAGATAGGTTCTATTATCGACAGACTTCCTATTGGCGTATGTGTTTACAATGATGATAAAGATTATAGTAAAACTACTGTTTCACCGCTTAGCTATCTTATTTTTTGTCTTAGGTAAAAGTCACAGGGCAATACTGTAACCGTTTATTCTATTCTCACTTAGCTTTTCTAGCCCCTGATGAAGACTAGTTTTGTCCATTCGAAATATTGGGCAAATAAATTTGTAATCCTTAGCTGTCCGATCAGCCTTGCCCTCAATTTGTATAGGTAATAGCATGATTTGTAGTGATATTTGGCATAAATGGGTCATAAATACCACGAGTGAAATTGCACAATTGTTATACGAAATTTCACGAGCCGTTAGGCGAGTGAAATTTGAGACAATTTTGAAATATCACCAGTGGTATTTATGCCAAATATCACGTACAAATCATGTTATTATTTGTTTATACTACTACCCACAAAAGGTTTGTAATTTTCACATGTAGGTATTTCAAATTAAGCTGAAATACCACTGCTCTAAGCCAATCAAATTGCAGAAATTTCTCATGTAGTAGTATAATAGGTGTTAATTTGTATTGCTGATCCCCATCTACAACAAGATCCGGCTTTAGCTCGCTGTCGTTTGTCCAAGTGGTCCTTGCAAAAATTGTTCGCTAAAAGTCGCAGGGGTTAGTTATGTTACCGTGTGGAACGAAATTTTTGCGGGTTCCAATTTTTACGATTTTTCCAGCAAACCGCAAACATCAGTTCCTGCAATTAAAAATTACCGCAATCATTGTTCCCGCAAAAATTTACTCCGGAGTAAATATTCTCTAACTTAAATTCGCTACACAAAAATACGGTACTAAGAAATCGTGTCTGTTCTGCGTGTTTACGTCAAATGAGCAAATTTCACCACCAAACCTCGTTTTGAAATTGTAAAGTTGCGAAGTTTTACATAAAAGAATTCCCAAGGAAGTAAATTTGAAAAGAGTATCCACGCACAAAGAGTGTAAATGAAGGGAATTTTGATTGCAAACCAGGCTTGGTGGTGGAATTTGCTCGTCTGACGTAATCATACATAAGGGCCAATGGCCAACTTGCCTCTTTCATTCAGAAACAAAACGGTATACAGTGAATTTATTTACTGGTTTTACATAGGCTACGCGTTTGAAAATGTGTATTTCTATTGCACGTACTTAACAAAATCGGAAATATTATCAATGCTGGGTACTGGGTACTTTCTGAAAATCGCAAAAATTAATTCCCAGTAAGAAAAACCAATCTGTCCTAATCGCAAAAATAAGTTTCCGCGAAATAAAAAAATTGCCAATCCGCAAAAATTTCGAGATACACGGTAGGTGATAGACAGCAATTTTTTATATGAAAGCATGAAACCAAGTGAAACCTCGAGCCTGAGGACGAGTGGTTTGGAAAATAACTGTCGGTTGCATGAAAGAGGAAACAAATTGCACTCTCTACCCTCTCGGCCAATTAGCGCGCGAGCAATCGCTCGGTTATTGTAAAGAGACTTTTTTTAAATGCACCTTTTCCTCTCCGCGTATACAATCCCATACGTATTATTGGCCACCTGTCTTGTGTCTTTTCTCCTTACTTCACGCTTATCAGCTTTCAAAAAGAAGCCTTCGAGCCTTAAGAATCAAGATGAAAGATTGAATTGAGTTTCTAGCCTGTCCAAGAACTCTGTTTTAAGGGTTCTTGAACGGTAAGCAATTATCTTCGCCCCCGGCTACCTGAACACATGACATGATCCGGACAGTTATATGGAAATCAGGCTTTAGAGTTTACTTGGTAGAGAAACGCTTTGCCATAACAATAGCTTAATAACCACATAACAGTTCAATAACCACACAAGTAGCTCAATAACCACACATGAGTTCATTGACTGAAGACACCAACGGTAGTTTTTTTGTGTAGTTAATTCAATAAATAGACAATGAGCTTATGTATGGTCATTGAACTACTGGTGTGGTTATTGAACAACTGTTGGCAAACAAACCGGAAACAATTCTGATGGAACCTAACATTTAATGTAACATGACAAAACAGATGGTCTTACGAACCACTTTCCTTGATTTTATTTCCCCTCCTCTAGGTGGGGTGGGGGGGGCATTTTTTTTTTAAACACATTTTATTGGGGTTCTTAAAAGGGACATTAGGCTTATTTCATTTACTGAAACACAGTATCAGAAGCAAAGAAAGAGGGTAAACATACTAGAGTTACGGTACTTGATAGAGGAGGTTTATATGAATTGTACCAAACGATAAGCGCATGGAAATGAAGTCGTACTTTGATTAACTTTTTTTTTTTGTCCAATCGCAAAGGAAGGGAGTGGTTTGGGATCTCATTTCTTGGGAGGCTTAATAGACCCTTCCACGGCTTTCTCAGCTTTTGATAAAAAGCAGTAAACGAATATCCATCAACGATGCTGGAAAAAATGCCTTGAATTAAGGTCACTTAGCGAGTTTAAGGCAGGAACGTGCCCCCCACGGCTGTAAAATTCCGCGACTTTGGGGAGCTGTAGTTTTGTTTTTTGCAGCCTGTGTGGACTGATTTTCGGTAACTAGTCCCGGTCAAAGCTGAAAAAACCGTTGAACGGACCTACTGAGGACTTGCAACAACAACAACAAGCTTTATTTGCAGGAACATACAAGCACATACAGTATTGCAAAAGCTATTCATTCTTACGTTTTAAGAATAAGAACTAAAGTTTAATCACTGGCCAATTAAACTACCTTGTTAAAAAGTCGTCGCGAAAGTCAAAGCAAGCTGAAATATATTTCTTGACTTGTAAGGTAATATAGTAATTAGATGTGTTCATCAGTTCATCGATCAAAACGTTCACAGGTAACTGGGTAATATTCGGAATCAGAATCTTAACGTTATTGTAAAAATTATTGCTACGGCCACCTCGGTAACACGGTCACTTCTTTATTACGGCCACTTTTTCTTGGCCACACATTTTCCTGTAAAAAAAACCTCGTTAATACGATTACCCCGTTGATACGGCAAAATTTTTTTGGCCCATTGGTGACAGAAAAACATTGAATTGATAAGGTAAATAATATGAGTTTCCTAAACGAGCTGATTGAAAGATCAGGTGCCGTGTCAAATGCGTGTCAATCTTGGCATCTGTGAGGTATGTCTCTTGATTTCGTTGTTAACAGATTGAAAAAAAAAAGCAATCAAGACAAAAACTATAGACCGATCTTAGGCTATGGCTACTTTATTAGGAAAGGAGCTTTTTATTTGGAGAGGCGGAGGGAGAGTAGAGGCTGTATGAACAATTTCTTCCATTTTTTTTTCAGCTGCTCTTATTTGCATAAGGTTTTTTTCCGCGACAACTGTGCACGTATATTCATAGCCTTTTATATATCGCCTCCAGTCATGTCCAATACTGCCGCACTGTTACGGACCGTTAAGAGCAGTTAACGGACCGTACGTTCTGCACAAACCGTCACTATTACTCACGGTCCGTATGCTGAGCACATACGGAGCGTGCATCTCATTATTACATGAGGGCACAATGCATTACGGTTCGTAGACATACGGAGCGTGCATCTCATTATTACATCAGGGCACAATGCGATACGGTTCGTTCGATCCGTACGATCCGCACGGCAAGAAAGGCGCACTCCAACTGTAATATTCCTCGTTCTATAAACCATAAACCAACACAAGCGCAAAAACCAAGAAAGGCGCACTCCAAATGTAATATTCCTCGTTCTATAAACCATAAACCAAGAAAGGCGCACTCCAAATGTAATATTCCTCGTTCTATAAACCATAAACCAACACAAGCGCAAAAACCAAGAAAGGCGCACTCCAACTGTAAGATTCCTCGCTCTATAAACCATAAACCAACAGAAGCGCAAAAACCATGAAAGGCACGCTCCAAAAGTAATTTTCCGTCTTCTGTAAATCAAGTATACCCCTGTTGTCGATCCGTTCGATCTGTACGGATCGACAAACCGTATAACATCTCTTGCCATGAAAATATTCCCACTAAAGTCCCACTAATGAGATGCGACTTACGAACCGTAAAACACACTTTACAGAACGTATACCCCTATTGTCGATCCGCTCGATCCGTACGGATCAACACATGTCCTATACGGACCGTTACGGTGTGGGTCTGCTTTTATCACAGCCCAAGCTTCATAAGTTTAGAGTCATCGACCTTAGTACCTCTAGCAACAGTTGTTGTATTATATTTTAATATATGGAGTTAAACTCCATGGGTTATTAATTTAAAACTGGTTCCAGATTCATTCAAAATCTGTAACTTCCCACAAGTTATAATTAGGCAAGCCTCTGTTAGTTTAATAACATTAACAATGGAGCAACTGGCTTTCTCTATTCTCGATTCAAATCTTTGTTGACACAGAGGTGGAAATAACTAACTGGTTAAGCGCGATAAAGATTTTCCGGTCAAGCGCATTTTTGCCTGGACAAGAGCCAGTTTCGTAGTCGCTTAATAATGATATTTATCGAACGCAGAGGAACGTTAAGAGAACTTTAAAATAAAACTTCTAAGCAAGAACGGAATAAGAAGGGATTTACGGTACAAGCGGGGCGAAAATGAACGAAGAATTTAGTGGAGGTGGACAGGGGGCTGGAGCTCGGGAGAATAAGGGGTGGGACCACTTAAGCCTAGATACAAATATCGCGATATTTTTTGAGATATTTAGAAGTTTTTGAGGAATTTAGAAAATGTTGAGAAATTTAGAAAAAAAAGTGATATTTAGAGCAATTATCACAAAAAAGATACTTCATAAGAACAAAAAAAAAAGGTTTATATTAATTTCGTGTCCTTTTACGAGCCAGCGATACTACCCATTCGGCAGATTTATTCTGCAGTACAATAAGATGCACCATATACAAAGTACCTACCAATTAATTCGACGCCACGTGGAATCAATCAGTCAACATGGCGGAAGTTATCGAAGTGGAAATTGAACAGGCGAGTGAACAACAACAAAGAGGAAGAGAAGATGAGGTTGTTTTAGTTTTGTCACGCCTACGACGGTTATCTGGGATCCGTGTTCTGGCAAAGCACTTATGGCAAATTGCAATATTTAATTAATAAACAGAAATTGATGAAATCGAGTTGCTTAGGTGTTTTTATTTACTTATTATGCCTTAAAATAAACCAGCCCTGCAATATACATCTTTTGCTATTCAAATAATAATGTATATATTTTTTTCATTTCTTTAATTGATATAAAGCCAAAAATGGGTCAAATTAACATTAGAAAAAAAATGATATTTCTGAGAAATTTAGAAGATTTCTTAAGAAATTTAGACTAAATTCAAAAGAAATTTAGGAATTTTATGAGAATTTCTAGAAAGAAATTTAGGACATTTTTTTTTGCGATATTTGCTGGGAGGGGTTTGTGAGATGGGAGAGGAAAGAGGGTGTGATGGGAGTTCTAAAAGAGTGGGAAGCGGGAGAAAAAAAAGGGAAATTACCCGGCAATGCTTAAAATTTGCAATCGAAAAATGGCTATAAATGACGGTAAAAATAAATGGTAAAAATTTGCCTCGACGTTTCGAAATGAAAGTTGGAAAGAAAAACAGAGTGGGAAAAAACTAAAAACTAATAAATGCACAAAACAAAAATGGCTGGTAAGACTGTGAAACTAAACTGCGCATTGACAAGTACCACTACAACAAAAACTACAGATACAAAGCGCTAAGAAGACATGGCTAAACTTTTGTCATAGGAACACTGGTCTACCGAAAAAGTGTATAAAAGACAGGGCTGATACCGTACGAAAAAGCTGGCAATTTTTGCGATTTATCAAAATAGAGGTTGGTTTGCGCCCCTGGACACTTTAAAGAACAGGCATTGCTTAGACTCATTGCCAAAACAAATTGAGTTGATCCAGGGCTCAACCTGATCTTTTCACTGCAGATTTACGGAGATTCGGCAATGTGAGCAATATTATTTTATATCGGCGGGGAGGACGAAATTATGTCTATTCAACACTTTTTATTCGAATAGGATTCTGAAAAATATGAGCATTTCCTTTCTAACATTCCCGTTATACAAATCCCAGAAATAGGTGAGACTTGCATAAAGGTTTTCCCATGCTTCCTCGTGTACCAATTTTTTCTCCTTCTTTTCTTGTGCATGATTTTGTTTTTCTGTTTTTGATGGCTGGCTCGTCCCATAGCAAACATGTAAACAACAAGGGACACCATTCGGAATGAATCATGATCATGAAATCTGATTTACACATGAACGCTTTCTCTAACGATCGCTTTAGCATGGCTAGAGATCGGAGTCATTATCCTCAAGCAGTAAAATTTCTGTCCCGTAATTTAATCGGTTAAATCATCAAAGTTGACAGGTCTTTCTGATGATCAAAGCGACCGTTCGGTTTACCATTTACACCTTCAGTGCGAAGACTGTCACGGGAACATTAACACCTTCAGGATAATTGCTTACCATATAACAGTGGTAGGTCGCGCGCGTCTGGTCGGTTTTAGCCTGTGAACAGGCCTTTAGCCGAGCAGGGTGGGGAGAGGGAAAAGCGATTTTTCCCCAAACAGAGAGCCTGTTCACAGGCTAGGTCGGTTTCGAAGAACGTGCTCGTGACTGTTGTTTTCATTCAGTGACTGTGCGCGTTGATATGCCAACGTTTAAAACAGACTGCAACATTAAATTTTTGTTATAAAAGCAAAGAAGCTGCTGGGTAGAAACTAAACCGTCCCAGACTTATTCCGTTTCATTCGTGTACTTTCATTTTGATGGGGCCTGTATGATGAATTTACTTCTGCCTTCTAATCAGGCACGTAAACAACATAGAGATAAAACATTCCATTTTGCTTTTGTGGAGTAAATTCATCTTTAAAAAAAGTAAACTAGTGGACCACTTTCTCCGCGTACTTGTAAAAATAGGCATTTTATATGTCGCGCTACAGTGCGAAAATCTTCTTGTCGTGGATTAGATTTCAGTATACATATTGTTAATCTTCATTTCGCGCCAGAATAAATTAGTTTGCGCGCAAAAAATCACAAGGTTTGTCCCACTTCGAGTCCACCTTCTGGAGATACGCCGGCATGGTAGCTGGAATACATTACCGAGGCGAAGATGTGGCATTTTTTCCTCCGATTTTTTTTTTTCCCCGCGACGTTTGTATATATTTGTAGTGAGAATGCTGTGCATATCGGTGGATTTTGCTTCAGTCCAGCGGCTTCAGTTCCTGCGGCTGGCTACTCATCATAAAGAAGAGTGCCGGAATCGCTTTGTTCGCCTTTAACAGATTTGTTGTCGAATGCAAGGTAAAAGAACGGACTACTGTAAGGTAAGAATTGAAGTTTAAATTTGTTTCTCGGCGGAAAATAGTGCATACAACTCGTGAAACCCGTGAGTATTACCTCTGTTTAATATACCGAATGTCATGCGATGACGCAACGTGTAGTATAACTAATTTTACTTAATATGGAGATCATCTCAGGACAATTTTTCGTTATGTATGCTTCATTTCTTGGCTTATTCCGGCTAAGCGCGAAAAATTAGATGACAATGTTTGTGTGCTATAATTATACTGATAATTTCTTGCACCTTGAAACTCATGAAAGCCAAACTTGTTTAACCCTAGCACAAAACTCTTTTAATGGAGGAACTCAACCTGATAGTTGCACTAAAATCTAATAATTGTTACTGCATTTGCTCTCTGTAACCTCGTGGGTAGAACATACCTGAAGGTTACTTTGATAATAATCATTGCATTTTCTCTTTGTAACCTCGTGGGTAGAATATACCTGATGGTTACATTGATAATAATCACTGCATTTGCTCTCGGTAACCTCGTGGGTAGAACATACCTGAAGGTTACGTTGATAATAATCATTGCATTTTCTCTTTGTAACCTCGTGGGTAGAATATACCTGATGGTTACATTGATAATAATCACTGCATTTGCTCTCGGTAACCTCGTAGGTAGAACATACCTGAAGGTTACGTTGATAATAATCATTGCATTTTCTCTTTGTAACCTCGTGGGTAGAACATACCTGATGGTTACATTAATAATAATCACTGCATTTGCTCTCTGTAACCTCGTGGGTAGAACATACCTGAAGGTTACGTTAATAATAATCATTGTATTTTCTCTTTGTAACCTCGTGGGTAGAATATACCTGATGGTTACATCAATAATAATCACTGCATTTGCTCTCTGTAACCTCGTGGGTAGAACATACCTGAAGGTTACGTTAATAATAATTATTGCATTTTCTCTTTGTAACCTCGTGGGAAAAAAAATTAATGCCTCTCTCCTGGAAACTTTGCCCTGTCCTTTGAGCATAGTGATCTTTGGGTAGCGAATTCACGAAAACAGGTAAAACGCTTTTTTTAACAACAGCGTTTATATTATTTGGCTTTTTGAGGGAGGTAATATAAAAAAAGCTGATAAAGCGGAAAAAGGTATCTTAACAAAATGCGCTTTGACAATGTCAAGGAGTAAAATAAGCTGAAGTTTTGTAGTTAGAAAGAAAATAAAGGGAGATGTAAAGAATCAACCATAAGAGGACACAGAAAAAATCTGAGCCCCAGATGGGATTCGAACACACGACCCTCCGTGTTCTAGATCGGATGCTCTAACCTCTGAGCTACTGAGCACTCGTTGGCGAGCAAGGATCATTTTTGTGGGTTGGACTTGCGAACCGCATGTCGCAGTCACACAGTCCATCACAAGCGACACATTAAGGCTTAACTGTATCACACAGTCACATTAATAGCAAGAAATGCCTCACTCATGAAGGAGCCTACAAAAATGACCCTTGCTCGCCAACGAGTCCTCAGTAGCTCAGAGGTCAGAGCAACCGATCTAGAACACGGAGGGTCGTGGGTTCGATTCCCATCTGGGGCTCAGATTTTTTCTGTGTCCTCTTATGGTTGATTCTTTACATCTCCCTTTATTTCCTTTATAATATTAATATCAGTGGCATAGTTTTGTAGTTAACCCGAAGAAAACCTGTTCCTGCATGAAAAGCAGCTCTGATTCCTTTCTCTTAACTAGAAGAGATGCATATCCCTGTGAACCAGTTTTTTAACCAGGAGCGATTCCCACTCACTTCTGATACTTTATTGACACGAGTTCCTATTTCAATATATGTCCAATTCAAGCTTAGCCGCGTGATAGCTCTTCATTAGCGAAAAGGTGCAAGTGATATTTTGATTGACGTGTTGTTTAGGATCCTGAGGTTTTTTAACACCTTTTCTCTAGCTTAACTGGCGAAGATATTCTAGGAATTTGCCCTTCAATTCCAAATTCTTTGATGTGGCGCCAGATGCCGTGCAAAAATATCACCGCTTGCGGCTCCTCGTCTTGGTTTTAGCTCATTCTCTCTTGGCTTTAGTCTCCTTCGCAGCCGCTCGGGCTAGAGTCGCGCAATGCTCTCCGCCCTCTCGCGTGGACGTTTATCTTATGCCCTGTCCACATTAAAAACGTAGAAGTTTGAACGTGCTGTGTTAAATATGTTTGGTCCAGGCTAGACCGGTGTATTTGAAAACACAACATTTATTTGGTCAAAAATGGATAAACATGCAAAGTGCATATATTATTTTCTAAATGTTTCCTCTCAGATTGAAACGCAAACCTGATGTTTTTAAATTTACCGGTACTCGCTTTGAAGCCGGAATATGCGATGAGCGTTTACCAGAAGTTCCGTGACTGTAAAACAGCCGGTCCTTTTTTATGCCCTTGTATGATTTTCGCACGCGCGTGGGCCTCACACGCTCATAAGGCGTGGCAAATCTACTTTTCACCCTCGCTCCAGATGTTTCGTTTCAGCGTGGGTTCTTGGTCTACTTAAAAAAAAGGGAAAAAGTTCCATTTCTCTGGTCGACAATTTATTCAGCTAACTTTGATACCTTTAACGGACTCCTAGAGTTAGTACCCCCTGGCATCAGTGCCTTTCTTGTCTTTTCTGTTTTTCTAACCTTCGATGAGACGATATCGTATTGAACACTTTGCTCTCTACGCAGTACTAGCTACAAAATAATTATCCCAGACACACAATTGGCTATCAAATGGTTTACCCAAATGACCAAAACCCTAAAAACCTTGTTCTTTTTTATCTGCTACCATCCGTCCCCGAGGCAGCCCGCGGGAAAAGTCCAGAGCTTCGGGCCCGAGGGCTGGGGGTATAGTAAGGGTAGGCAAATTAAAACTAACTTTTCATTGTTTTCTTTTGTGTGTGTGTGTGTGTGCCAGTGTGTGCGAAGTATTTCTGGCCGCGTGAAACAATATGGCCGGCTGTTTTGTTTTGTTTTTGAGCTATTTTGAAAAAATAGCTCATATGTCAGTGGTGTGAGCGTATGTATCTTTGTGGCTTTGTAACTTTGTATCTTTGTAACTTTGTATGTTCGGATGTTTGTTGCAAGAGCCAATAAGGTTGAAGGTACTATTAGTTGATGCTTAGGAACCAATGAGATCTTAGCATCTACTTAAACATGACATTGGTAAAGGTCGAACAAGGGCACTTTGAGACCGCCATCTTGATTCTTCACAATTTTTTCGTCTTTTATTACGGCTACAGGTGTTTGGAAACATTATATTAAATATCTTCATGATTCAAACGCTGTGTACAGTGATGCAGCTGTTTAAGGGTTCATATTTTAGTATGGATGCTGCTTCAAGGCATTACTGACCTAATTCGGCTATCTGTACAACGCACGTCAGTATGAGTTCTGTTTCACCTGCTACAACTGGGTAGAGTATAAAAGATCATATATTTTCAAAGCTCTTCCAATGAAGCAATAATTGATATTTAGATATAGACTTTAATTCGAAAGAATGCGCCCTATAAAATGTGGTTTTAGAAGTTTAAAAAGGCAGCTTATTTTGTGAAAGCTGTACCGAGTATTGTTAATCCTGTAAAGAAGCTTTAAAAATATTATTCTCTCGCTTACAAAGTTCAACAGACCTTTTTCGTTCTGGCAAAACAAAACAAAAAAGAATAATAAGTGAACAACATGATACATCCTTCCTGCATACTAAGTATTGTAGTTTCTGAAACGTATTTTATTTAGTAAAGATGCGTAACTTGAGTAGAAACAGTAGCGGTAGGGAATAAAATTGGAAGAAGCTAGTTGACACAATAATTAGATACTGTTGTATTGAGTGGAGTAACATGATACAAGTAGAAATATATTTCGGCAGTTTGATAATTTTCTTGGAAGTTAATAAATGTTAGGCTATCAACCTTGACGGTCGTTGCATGAAACATAATTTAATTGCAGATGTTGTAATAAAGCCGAGGTGATTTCTTAAAATCGCTTGAGAAAATTTTGTAGTAAAACAATTTGCCTTTTTTTACGTACGAGTTGTAAAAGGGCCAAAGACCAACATCTTCACATGCAAATTGTGTGCATGAGTTATTTTTATAATTCTGTTTACTAGATTACTTTGTGATAACTCGTATTCCCTCACGTACGAACCACGAAAGGGGGCAAAGTCCAACACTTTCACGTGCCAGCTGTGTGACTGTACATCTCATGCAGATTGGCTTTTCACAATAATAATAGTAACTTGGACGTATGAAGACCTGCTTCGTGTAGTAACCAATGCCCTAAAAAAGGCTCTTGTCTTTTAAGAAGCAATAGCTTTTAAAACATAAAGAAATAAGTTGTCGGAGTTAAAGACTGTCTCACAAATGTCAATAAATGTTAGGTATCAACCTTGACGTTGCATGAAACATAATTTAATTGCAGATGTTGTAATGAAGCCGAGGTGATTTCTTAAAATCGCTTGAGAAAATTTTGTAGTAAACAATTTGCCTTTTTTTTACGTACGAATTGTAAAAGGGTCAAAGACCAACATCTTCACGTGCAAATTGTGTGCAAGAGTTATTTTTATAATTCTGTTTACTAGTTTACTGTGTGATAACTCGAATTCCCTCACGTACGAACCACGAAAGGGGGCAAAGTCCAACACTTTCACGTGCCAGCTGTGTGACTGTACATCTCATGCAGATTGGCTTTTCACAATGATAAATAGTAACTTGGACGTATGAAGACCTGTTTGGTTTTGTAACCAATGCCTTAAAAAAGGCTCTTGTCTTTTAAGAAGCAATAGCTTTAAAAACATGAAGAAATAAGTTGTCGGAGTTAAAGACTGTTTCACTGAGTAGAATCGCACGTGACAACCTCGTGAATTATGATGATGCAACCATCTACCACAATGATAAAAATCCTGGTATTTCGTAACTATTCAGTATTCGATGAGTCACATTTTGGCTTAAGAAACTCCGTGGAAACCTTGGAGTTTTCCTTCTAATCAACGTTTGGTGAGTAGAAATTTATTTTACTTTAACAATTTGTTTAACTTGCACCAGATGTAACAGGGAAAGACAGAGGAAAGTGAATATATAGGTTGAGGATCGACTCAGCTGAGCGTTTCGCGTTTTCATTTATGTAGCGCAATACCCAATTTCGCACAAAAACCAAATCATCACTCTTGGTAAGGTTACACCGAAGTATTATAGTTACACTGAAGCATTCAAAATAGCTCATGCACGTTTAACGTGCCTATGTTTTTTAGAGTGTAGGTATTCCGTTTTTTTTTTGGTGATGCAATGTAAGTCAGGTTCTCTATATTTTCTACATAAATTATTGAACGAAACAGCATATTTGCGCTCGATGAAAAGTCCCGGGGTGGGAATTACGGCCTTTTTTGTGTGCCCTACGGTGGGGAATAGACCGACAAGAGAGAGATAGATAGGAGAAAGGAATCATTCAGAGGCCGATCCTGTACTCTTTGTAAAGATTTGCAAGGTTTTACTCAGGTAATGACGTACCTCAAATGGGCCTCTGAGTTCACTGATGATAAATTTGCCTGTAAAGTTCATAAGAGGAAACTTTGACTACTTTCTTGGCCGGTTAAATAGCGTATTTTATGAAGAGGTGAGTGCTCTTCAGTTGTTTGTTTTAACTATATTACTTTTTGTACGAACATTTTGTGTCAATTTAACAATTTTTGAAATTTAAAGCATTTTGTCGACCAGTTGCGAAGGGCGCATTAAGGGCGACCTTCCCCTGGGTCACTGAAGCAACAGGAAGAGTTTATAATGAATGCAAGCTCTTTAATGAACATAAACACTGTTAAAAAATAAATTAAAAAAGTAGTACCTTGGGTGGTGTCGCTATCATTTGTTGACCTTTGTTGTTTGGTTCGCCAAACGCAGTTTTTTTCCCTGTTTGAACTCTAACAACTTCCAGCCCCTCAGTAACGGGTTTTTATCGAATGAAACAAACTTTCAGATGCACTTTATCCAAGATTCTTGATTTGAGATACTGTACATGTATTTTTAACATTGTGCTTTCGTTAAGCCGGTATGAAATTATCTCGGTATACAGCTATTTCGAGAAAGGTTGTCGGAAGAACCGTGTACGCGATAATCCCGAAAGGTAATATGGGATATGATCAATGCACTTTTCCTGACACTCTAGCTGTCGAATCTACTTTTGTTGCTTTCCTTTAGCACTCGCGAACATACGTCCGTGGTTTGTCGTGCCATTCTTTGAAATTTCTTTGAAAAACAGCGAGCTCAAGATCACCCACAATACCTTTCGGGATTGTCGCGTGCACTTTGTCCGACAACCTTTCTTGAAATAGCTGTATATTGACACTGCGCTTGACCTTCTGCGCCGCGGTTTTCACTAATTCCATTTAATTATATGTTAAAATTAAACGACAAAAACGATAGAAGACTTAAATATTCATTAGATACTACATTATAGAACATTATATTACATTATATTCATCTTCCTTTAAAAAAAATGCATATTTGGGCACATTAAATATAATTTCATGGAGTTGGTGTTACCCGCGGTTGCGTGACGGTTTCAACGTTTTATGCAAAAACATTGAAAATGAACTGAGCGTTTACCTCTATCGGCGCGTTGCTTTTTAATTGTCCAAGCTGGATTTTTTATATGTTGTACTACAACAGTAGGGTTTTTCTGAGGTAATATATAGATTTAGCCAGGGCTAAAAGCGAGGCTCCCATTAATAAATTTATAATTTAAATTAAACAATAAACTTGTTTTCGAATTCCACAATTCAGTTAACTTTAGAGCACATTTATGTGACTTTTGAGGGAAAGGCTACCTGATTTTAGAGAAAAATAATTTGCAAACAGCCCAAGTAAGAGTGAACCAAATCTTACATCGATTTGATAGCCTCATATGTACACCCAAAAACTGGTAATCATCTTCGATCACATTTAAGAGCCATAATGGCTCTTGATCACCGTAGATTAATTAGTGGAAAAAAAAATCAGGCCAACTTTTTTGCGTTCGACAAGTGTACTTTGCAAAATCTTGTCAACAAATCTGGGTGCGTGTAAACCAACCATTTATACCATTTATACATCACATCTGAGGCGAAACAGTAGTATGAGGCACTGTTTTTATCATACCGGCAGATCTCGGACAGAAAGCAGTATTTCACAATACAAATTGCACTCATTCAATATTCATAAACTGTTAAAAAAATTTCCAAAATCACCTATACGGCCATCCGGTTCTCACTTTTGTAGTGCGAGCTTTGGCGAGTGTTTGAATGAACATTAACAGAGTTACGCTCCAACATTATAAAGAATTTATTCTGTTTATTTTTTATTAATGGTTGTATTAACGCGCGGCATTTTGAGTACTCCTGCAAGCGATGTTCACCGAACGACTGAAAACAATCAGCACAGCGATTAAAATTACAAGAGAGACTACTAACAATCAGTAAAAGAAATATAATTCGGTGAAACATATACAGAAATAACAATTTTCATTCAGGAAGACAAGTATTAAAGTATCCCTAAAAATCCGGAGTCTTCAAGCTTCAAGCTTAAGTTTATGTTTTAAGCCGGCTTCCTCGTGTTTGCTTTTTTCAAAGACGAACTCGAGGCAAGAAAATCGCTCAAAGCTTTCTTTTCCGGCCAGAATTATAACTAAATATTCTTTGGAACGTTTTCTTTCTATTTGCGGTGAGAAACTGTCTAAAGGCTTTTTAAAGTTCTGTAAGCTTATATCAAACCTGATACTCGATCAGATCATTGTTTCAAATCTTACAAACGTGCATAAACTAAATGACCGCATAAACTCCGCTCGACTTCATTAAATTAGATCCAAAAAAACAAACATCAAATACAATAATTTCTCTGGCTTACCATTCGAGATGCAGCTCCTGAAAGGTATCAAGAAAAGCCAGTATCGCTTCAGACTTTGCAATCCTCTTACGCATCAAGCAAGGTGAAAACAAAAACGATGCCATCCGAAATCGGATTTCCGACTTTGACAAGCGACGTATTCCTCAACCAAAAACCCAATAAACAAACTAGTCATGAATAACAGAGGACTCCTGATAGCAGCTGAATTTCATTTTACACATCCAGTGGAAAAAGACATTTAAAAACATCACAAGTTGACACAAAACTCTGTCAGCTTCAGCTGCCAAAGTAAACGGGTGTCTAGAAAACGACGACCTAGGAAACGAAGACCTACGACCTAGAAAACGACGACCTAGAAAACAACGACCTAGAAAACGACGACCTAGAAAACAACGACCTAGAAAACGACGACCTAGAAAACAACGACCTAGAAAACGACGACCTAGAAAGCGACGACCTAGAAAACGACGACCTAGAAAACGACGACCTAGAATACGACGACCTGGAAAACGACGACCTAGAAAACGATGACCTAGAAAGCGACGACCTAGAAAACGATGACCTAGAAAACGACGACCTAGAAAACGACGACCTAGAAAACGACGACAAAGATGGGGTAGCTCGAAGGTTAAGGGGTTAGAGGGGTACAGAGGGCGGGAAATGGACGATAGGAGGGAATTATGAAGGGGTGAGAGGTGGGCGAAGAAGGAAAATTACAGAACTTTTTAGTAACTTTTTAGCTTTCTTAGTTGTCTTTTTTTTTCGCTTTAGGCTTCGTAGTTTTTTGGTTTTTTAGCTTGTATCTTAGTCTGTTTCTTGAGTGCTGTAGTTTTAACAATTTTTTTGTCTATGGTTTGACTTGTTTCTCACTCCTGGTTATTGATTAACACATACCAATAGTAGTGTGATAATGGGGGTTCTGGCTCACTAGGACCCTGAATACCATATATGGGCAGAAAAAAGGAAATACGGCATTCTGATTGGTCAATTCATACCACGTGACATATCATATAAGCAGGGTCCTAAAAGAGGACCCTGCCAAGTAATATATGCATACGTTTCTGATTGGTTCATCCATATCATATAGTCTCCTAACATACTGAGACACATTTGAAGGGTCATACCATAACCATAAAGTCACCTCATTGAATCATTAGATTGATTCATTCATACCATATAGTCTCCTAACATGCTGAGACACATTCGAAGGGTCATACCATAACCATATAGTCACTTCATTGAATCATTAGATTGATTCATTCATACCATATAGTCTCCTAACATACTGAGATACATTTGAAGGGTCTCTCCATATAACCACCTAACATTTCTAACACAGTATTTTGAAGGGTCTCTCCATATAGTTACCTAGCATTTCTAATACAGTATTTTGAAGGGTCCCAGTATTTCTGTAGTATACCTGTAGTTTCTAATACAGTATTTTTTGAAGGGTCTCCCATATAGCCACCTAACATTTCTAATACAGTATTTCTGTAGTATACCTGTAGTGTATCTATGGTGAGCCTGTGGTGTGCCTGTAGTGTGGATTTGTGTCTGTGCTATGTCAGCTTTCTTAAAAAAAGTTTTATTACTACTGCATGTAATTTTAATAGTGTGTAATTTTACATGACATTTTATATGTAATTTAGTCACGTGTATATAGTTTTACTCATGTGTAATGTTACATGTGTGCTTAAAGTGTACATTTATAAATCAGAGTTTTATCGTGATTTCATCAGGGTGTTGTATTTTAGTTTATTACTACTGCATGTAATTTTAATAGTGTGTATTATCTAGTTTACTTACATGTATTATTTACTCACGTATAATAATTATAAATTAATTTTAATAGTATGTATTATTTACATGTCATTTTAATTGTATGTAATTTACTC
This sequence comes from Porites lobata, assembly GCA_942486035.1. Classification (NCBI taxonomy): domain Eukaryota; kingdom Metazoa; phylum Cnidaria; class Anthozoa; order Scleractinia; family Poritidae; genus Porites; species Porites lobata. The sequence continues at coordinate 2,694,216 of CALNXK010000008.1, forward strand.
TCGCGTATTATCTAGTTTACTCAGGTGTATTATTTACTCACGTGTGATGTTACATGTGTGCTTTAAGTGTACATTTATGAATCGTTCTAGTTTAAGTTTCATTAGGGTGTTGTATTTTTAGTTTATTACTACTACTATATGTAATTTTAATAGTGTGTATTACTTACATGACATTTTAATTGTATGTAATTTACTCTCGTGTATTATCTAGTTTACTCGCGTGTATCATCAGGGTTTCATCGTGGTTTCATCGTGGTTTCATCGTGGTTTCATCGTAGTTTCATCGTGGTTTCATCGTAGTTTCATCGTGATTTTATCGTGATTTCATCGTTTTATCAGGATTTCATCGATCTACCATTGAACTACATTTAGAGTATGGTTCTTTTGCGTTAATACCTCTAGAGAAAAAATATCTAAGCTTTTGGGGGTTTTTCAAGTGAGTTTCTAGCCAGTCAATCTACAGTCAACTAACAGATAGAAAGCTCTACTCTATAAAAGACATTACATTCCCCTCCATAGACAACCCATATCTTCGTACATAAAAAGTTATAGATCATACGTGTAAGGTTTTTAAACACAAAATTTTATGGGTAAACTCTTCATGCAATGAAAACCATTGTCTCTATAAGACTGTCTCTGTTCATGTGACTGTCTAGCTATTTCGTTTAGTTTACCGTGGTAAGTTCCTAACTGATCGTTGTTATCTGTTCCTCTTTGATAAATCTAGCTTTATAGATGGGTTGTTTTTTCGCTCACTTCATTTGCTTCTTTGGTAACTTTTTAGCTTTCTTAGTTGTCTTTTTTTTTTCGCTTTAGGCTTCGTAGTTTTTTGGTTTTTTAGCTTGTATCTTAGTCTGTTTCTTGAGTGTTGTAGTTTTAACCTTTTTTTTGTCTATGGTTTGACTTGTTTCTCACTCCTGGTTATTGATTAACACATACCCATAGGGTTTCGCTGTTTCTTTCCTATAAACAGTCATAAAATTTGGATAATCCTTGTGAATATCCATTTGCTTTCAGTCACTTGAACTGCGGAAGAGGACCAATGTCGGAAACATGTTTTTGTAACACTGGTATTTCTATGTCTTCCTCAGGTAAACAATTTTGTTAACACAGGACTATCGATTGCTTGACTCGTTAAACACAAAGTTATTATTATATATTTTTTTTCCAATTCTGAAATTTTTTTGTTTTATAGCGTGCAACAACAAATGCACAGTACCAAACATTTCGCAAATCCAAATATGCTGAAAAACACTGCAAGTTCAATTTGAAAAAAGCAGACTTTTTACGCAAATTTCCCATACATTTCCTTCTAATTTTTGATTTGTAGTGTGCAGTTGTGTTTGCACAGTATAAAACATTTCGCCAACTGAAATATGTTGAAAAACACTGCAAGTTCAATTTAAAATGTGTCGACTTTTACTGCAAGTTATTTTTTTAAGTGTGAAAAAAGTAAATTAGTTCCAGTTTATGGCTTGAGACATCGAACACCAAGATATTATTATATTTTGGAATGATACCTCTTTGGTTTTTCACTCAAGTCTGGAAACCCTTGGAAAAATTCGATGTCATTTCCTAGTGTTTGTTTCATTGCATCATACCTTGGTTGCCATTGATTATAAAACCAGTAAATCTGTGTAGATTTCACACTTGAGTACTTGATACAATTCTTGGTTAGCAATTGTTTTACAAAGTAAGTTTTCCCCACATTACGTCAACCTCACCATAAGCATAAGCATGGGAAGCATGGGAAACATGTGATTAAACATAGTGAAAAAAAGTGGATTAGTTCCAGTTTGTGGTTTCATATGTTAATTTTGTTAAGTCTGTGATTTTACATGCTAATTTTGTTGAGTCAGCGAAAACAATCTAGGGCAAACTCAGACACACATATCATTAGCGAAGCGTTATCGAATAGAGGAACCTTCTAAATCGTAAGATCTTTCACAGTTATCTCATTGAATGTTTATGGATGAAGCTTAAAGGTATGTATTAAGACACAGTAAAGTTTTTTACTAACCCGCTAACCTAAATCTTTCAACTTATTATATACAGCGCTCTCCAAAGCGCTTAACTGCTTGTTTTTTTTTATACAGTGCTTTCCAAAGCGCTTTACTGCTTGTTTTTATACAGCGCTCTCTAAAGAGTACTTTACCTCCTAAAGCGTTTCTTAGAGTGCTCCTTTGAGCGCTTTCAATCAAATATTTCTTAATTATAAAACCTAGAGCGCTTCCTTGAGCGCTTCCTAGAGTCCTTCCTTGAGCGCTTCTTAGAGCGTAATCAATCAAGAATAACTTTTGATTGTATATATAATACACTTAGCATGTAGTTTAAAAGTTTGATATGATAAAATTTCATATAAATCATAAAACCGGTTAAAACCGGTTTTTAAATAAAAGTATATAAGCAGCAATCTAATAGGACCCTTCATTCGATTTCAGATCACTGACGAGTACACATCTCCGAGTTCACATCTTCGAGTTTTCATCAATCATGGCTTTTAAAAAGTGTCCCAAGTGTGGTGTTCTCATCAAGCACTCGACTCATTTCCATCGTCATGTTAAGCGCTGTGGAACAACAGAGCACCAAGTGAGCTGTCCATTTTGTCCTAAGACTTTTACTAGAAAGGATAATCTCAAGCAACATCTTAAGAAGAAACATCCAAAGCCAGCGGTCAGCTTCTGCTGTGAGAATTGCCAGAAAACATTTAGCTATGAAATGGCTTTCCATCTCCATCAAGAGCATTGTGGGATAGAAACCCTTCAAGTGCACCTTTGCTAACTGTGGAAAATGTTTTTCTCGTAAATCTACCCTGGAACATCACAAGCAACATGCCCACCTATCGCCATTAGGAGGTAACATCAAACGAAAATCAGAGGAAGAAAATGAGAAGGAAGTCAAGAAAATCAAACTACCAGAGAAAGTTGACGGCGTTTCACCTGCTGATAAGGAAGTCTCTTCAATGAAAGGTGCTAAAGTGGATGCTTTTTTTCATCCTAAGACAGAAACACAGCTTATGGATCAGCAAGTCTTTTTTAAAGAAACGCTACCAAGACTGGAAAGACATCTACAGAAAGTCCTCAAAGAAAAGAAAGGTATCAAATGGAATTTGATGTATCATTGTACACTCACCATGCCAGATAAATATCGAACAGAGCCATTGAAGTATGAGGGATATTTTCGCACACCTAACCCACTCATTAGCACCTACCCACAACAGCTCAGAGAGCAACTCAATATGGCCATGGAAACCGTAGAAGAGCGAATGGCAACATTCATGCAGGCAGGTTCTGGGTGGATCCTCTCAAGAAATCACGCAGTGGTATTAGAAATGGTGGATTACCAACCCTTAGGAGGGAGCTCCTACATAGAACTCCCGAAAGATATGTATGATACCAAAGCTATTGTTAATGTGAAAAATCAAGATCAAGAATGTTTTAAATGGTCGGTTTTGGCAGCCCTCCATCCAACTTTAAAGAATGCAGAGCGAGTGAGTAAGTACCATGAGTATAAAGACGAACTCATTTTTGATGGGATCAACTTTCCTCTCACCATTGATCAAATTCCTAAGTTTGAAAAGCAGAATCCTGGGATTAGTGTCACTGTCATTGGTATCGATAAACCAGAGAGAAGCAAAAAGGGAGTTGTCTTACCCTCGATCATGCTGCCTCTTAGAGTACCAGATCAGCAGCTGGAAAAGCATGTAGTTCTACTCTACTGGGAGCGAGAAGAACAATACCACTATGCCTGGGTGAAGAATCTAAACCGACTTCTCTCTAGAACCAAGTCTCATCATAGTCAAACCTATTTCTGTGAACGCTGTTTTCAGGGCTTTATCAGTCCTGATTTATTAAGGAAACATATGGAAATTTGCCGTCATATCCCCATTCAAGCTGTTCAAGTGGCTGATGAAGAAATTTCATTTAAAAACTGGGCAAAGACCGAAGAAAGTCTCTTCCGTATTTATGGGGATTTTGAATGCCTTCTCCAAGAATGTGACGAAGGAGACGTCAATGACAAGACAGTGAAAGTGCAAAAACACGTCCCCTGCAGCGTAGCATGGGTCTTAATCTCCAATCACCCAGAGGTAGAATCACGAAGTTTTTTATATCGCCCTTCACCGAATCCAGAGATGACTTTAGAAGAGTCAAGTCAACTAGTGGTAGATCAACTGATGGAAAGTCTCCAGCAGATTGAAAAAGAAGTACTCCCGTATCAGCTGGAAGTCAAACCCATGGTAATGACGGAAGAGCAAGAAGCAGAATTCCAAGCTGCTACCCATTGTTACATGTGTGAAGAGCTCTTCTATGAGAAAGAAGAAAATTGGTGTAAAGTACGTGATCACAATCACGCTACAGGAGAGTACCGCGGAGCGGCGCATTTTTCATGTAATCTGAACAAGCGGCGTACAACACACATTCCTGTGTTCTTTCATAATTTACGCGGCTATGATTCCCACCTCATTATGCAGGGAATCCATCGCTGTGCTGGGAAGAAATCTATCAGAGTCATCCCCAACAATATGGAAAAGTACGTTTCCTTTCAGCTAGGAAACTTGAGGTTTTTGGATTCTCTTCAATTCTTAGGTCCAGGAGCCAGTTTAGATGTACTGGCTGCAAATCTAACAGAATTTCCACACCTCAAAGAACAATTCGAGAAAGTCTGGTCCCTTGGCGATCTCAATGATGTGAATTTACTCTGTCAAAAAGGTGTCTACCCTTATTCACACATCAAGAATTTTGAAGTCTTTGAAGAAACCAGATTACCCCCAAAAGAAGCTTTCAAGAATGACCTCACTGGAGAAGACATCTCTGATGAAAAGTATGAGTTTGCACAAAGAGTTTGGACAACTATGGGCTGTCAATCGATGGGGGAATACCATGACCTCTACCTGTATCAAGACATCTTCCTGCTAGCGGATATCTTCGAGCAGTTTCGTCAGGTATGTCTCAAGAATTACCAATTGGATCCAGCGCACTATTACACTGTGCCAGGGTTTTCATGGGATGCAGCTTTGAAGTTCACCAAAGTCAAGCTGGAAACCCTACATGATATTGAAATGCATCAATTCTTAGAGCGAGGGATGCGAGGTGGTATTTCTATGATTAGTCATCGATATGCTCAAGCGAACAACAAGTACCTACAAGAGTATGATCCAGAAAAACCAACTAGCTTCATTACCTATCAAGACTCGAACAACCTTTATGGAGAAGCTATGACACAATCTCTTCCTGTGAGTGATTTTAAGTGGGTTGAGGAGAAAGATGTAAAAAGCTTTAATGTGATTACTGTTCAGGATGACGCTGACACTGGTTACTTTTTAGAAGTCGATTTGGAATACCCAAAAGAGCTTCATGATTTACACTCAGATTACCCACTGGCTCCAGAAAAAATGTTGATTTCTCATGAGATGTTATCTCCTTACCAGCAGCAATTGAAAGAAGATCTGGGGTATAAGCCAGCAAGAGTTGAAAAACTTGTCCCCAATCTCTGGAATAAAGAAAAGTATATCATCCATTATCGTTATCTCAAGTTCTATCTCGCGCAAGGTCTCAAATTGCAGAAGATCCATCGTGTGCTCCAGTTTAAACAGGAAGCCTGGCTTAAGTCCTACATTCAACACAACACTCAACTCAGAGCAGCAGCTAAGAATGACTTCGAGAAAGATTTTTTTAAACTTTTAAACAACAGCGTATTCGGAAAAACAATGGAAGACGTGAGAAGGAGAATTAACATTAAATTAATCACAGAACCAGCAATGTTTAAGAAACATACAGCAAAAGTCACCTACAAAAGAAGTGTTGTCTTCGTGAATGATGAGGAGAAAGAAGAGTACTTTGTTGGATTGGAAGCAAAACGTACCTCTATCAAATTGGATAAACCCATTTACACAGGCTTTACTGTGTTGGAGTTGTCCAAACTCCATATGTATGATTTCCACTACAACCATATGATGGAGAAATATGGTCCTGAGAGAGCCAAACTGTTGTTTACCGACACAGATAGCTTAACATATCACATCACCGCAGAAGATCTATATCAAGACATGAAAGAAGACCAGCACTTATATGACACAAGCAATTACTCTAAAGATCATTTTCTGTTCAGTGAAGTCAACAAGAAAGTCATCGGAAAATTTAAAGATGAGACGGGTGGGCTCCCTATTGTTGAGTGGATTGGATTAAGAGCGAAAATGTATTCTATGATGACCGATGATGGAAAAGAGAAGAAAACAGGGAAAGGGATCAAGAAATCTGTCTTAAAAAAAGAAATAAGACATCAAGATTTTAAAGATTGCCTAATGGAGAAAAGAGAATTTCAACATTCGATGATGAATTTTCGCAGTAAGCAGCATCAGCTGTTTACTGTGAAGCAGACAAAGAAGTCTTTGTCACCATTTGACGACAAGCGGTATATCCTCGAGGACGGATATACCACGAGGGCTCATGGCCATTATCAAAATGGAATTATAAGACCATCCAAAGCAGCTGAATCATCTGAGAAGGAACTAGCTAACTCCATGAGAGCATTATCATTAACAAATACCAACCACACAAGTCTTTCAAAAGTACTAGACACCATCATGGAATCTCATGGAAATCAGTCTAGTATAGACTTACCGTTAGCTCCTCCAACAAGTAATGAGTTTCATGCTAATCTCGCTTCTTTTTGGAAATAGATATTTTTAAAGGACTTTGGACATTTTTTACATGCTTTTTTACAGTAGCTTGCAAGCGCAAACCTTTAACAAAAAAAAACTTTTGCATGCTTTTTTAGCTTATCAACGCGAACTTCAATGTAATGAAGGTTTACTTAGAATAAAAACATGTTTTAGTTATAGCGGAGCTCCCGCGCGCGCGAAGCGCGCGCGCAGCGGAGCACCATGGGTAAGAAAATTTGGTAAACCATCCATCCCAGAAAATTTGGTTATGACGTAGCGTACGCCCGTCCGTACACACACTTCATGTAAGCCGATGTCAAATGTCAAAATAGATCTTGCACAACTTGACTAGCTTCTTAGTTATGTAAGCCATCCGTATGAGTACGATTAGATTGACAGCTGTCAAAATCAGACATCCGCTGACAGTTATCACATGACCGTCTCGCGGGCTCAGATAAAAGACCAGTCGTTTTGCTCCTATATATAAGCTGATATAATATGTCACACTTACCAATTCAACATAAAAACGAAACTACGCCGGGCAAGGCTGTCAGTTGGCTGACAGTCGTTTAAAGTTACATTGGCAGGCCAAATTAAGGTCAATTGACAGCTGTCAAAATAGGACATGTGCAGACCGCTATCAGAAGAGTAATAACGAGGGCTCAGGTTCGCTCAGGTACACGATCTGGCATTTTCCACTACATGCCAGACGGAAATGTCCTACTCACACTCGTAGTCTGTTAATTCGAATATTCGCCATTCTAATGAAGGTTAATTGACAGCTCTCAAACTAGAGTATACGCTGACCATCATCACCTGAGTGGATCGCGGGCTCATTTTTCTATCTATTGAGGTCACGTAGTGTTTAAAGTTTTGTGCTGATACTTTATTTGATCACGGGCTCAATTCGAAGCCCCATAGCTTTATAGAAAATCTATCCATCCTAGAAAATTCGGCAATCACGTGACCGTACACCGACCACCCGACACTCCCTCCGTCCACACCACAGGCATACCAATGTTTAATCTCACACTTTCTAGCTAGTTTGGGAGCCTGCAACTTGATATTGTGCATTCATGTTTTGATTAATTGACAGCTGTCAAAACAGTGTTTCTGCTGACCAGTATCGCCTGACCGTATCGCGGGCTCAGGTATCAACCCTCTGAGTTCGAGTAGTATTTTGAAGGTATTCGCTGACAAGTTGCTACTTTTCAAATGATCGCAGGCTCAAGTTCAATTTTTTTAAAATGCATATGAAATAAGTCGTGTTTCATGAGCCGCACTTTTAAAATGTTGATTTCGAACTGATCTCGGACACGAAGATTCAACCGGCTTTTACATTTACATGCACGGAAGGCAATCGCTTCGGACTTTTCTCACTGTCACGCGTTGATCACGCTCTACGTCCAATTTTTATATTCTGATTGGTCAAAATTTGACAGGTGAGTTAATGCGAAAAATTTTTGCAGCGTCTGGAAACTTGCTTACTGATAGCTGGAGCTGAGAGAGTTTTGTGTCATCTGGTGATGTTTTAAACTGTCTTTTTCTACTTGGTGTACAAAATGAAATACAGCTGCTATCAAGATTGTTCTGTAATTCGTGGCTGGTTTGTTTATTGCGCTTTTTGTTGACAAATGGACCGCTTGTCAAAGTCATTGGAAATCCGATTTCGGATGGCATCGTTTTCAAAAATGAGCTTACTCACTTGCCCTTGCTTGAGGCGTAAGAACGTTGAAAAGTCTTGAGCGATTTTGGAACTCTTGATGACCTTCAGAAGCAGCATCTCGACTGGTAAGCTTGAGCCATTATTGTTTTTGATGTTTTTTTTTTCGGTTTCCTGAAGTCGAGCGTATGGTTTATATTATGCGGCTTAAGTTAAAACACGAGCAATGATCTAACCTACAATAGTATCAGGTTTAAAAAGCCTTTAGACATTTTTTGACCCGCAAATTCAAAGAAAAGGTTCCGAAGATTATTTAATTATGATTTTGGCTGTAAACAGAAAGCTCTGAGCGATTTTCTTGCCTCGAGTTCATCTTGAAAAAGAGCGAACGCTGGGAAGCCGGCTTAAAACATAAATAAGCTTATGCTTGCCTGACTCATGATTTTCTGAGACACTTTCCTCTCAATACTTCTCTTCGTGAATGAAAATTATTGTCTCTGTACATGTTTCACCGAATTAAACTTATTTTATTGATTGTTAGTAGTCCCTCTCGCAATTTTCATCGCTGCACCGGTTGTTTCCAGTCGAACATAAACATCGCATGTAGGAATATTCAAAACGCCGCGCGTAAATATCACTCGCCTATCAAGATTACACAACAAAATCACACACAGTTTAATGAATAAAGGGAAATAAAACCTAAACATAACAATTTCTCTATCATGTTGAAGCGTAAATGGTAACTCTATTAATCGCACTGCAAATTTGGTGCCTGTCAAAAGTGAGAACCCGTCCGACTGGCCGAAAAGTGATTTTGGGGATTTTTTTATCGTTTTCATTAAAAGCCCATAATTATTACCCCGCATATCACATAGGACCAGATTTTTCTAACCGAAAACGTTTTATAATTTAATGCTATAATTTGTTGTGCAAAGGAAGCGCGTGCTTTGATCGTCGTGGATATTGAATGAGTGCAAATTCTCTTGCAAAATTGTGAAAAACTGCAGAATTATAAGTTTAAATAGGGCAAAAAAGAACAAATTCTGTCCGAGGTCTGTGTACTGTTTACCTGAGAAGTGATGAGAAAAAGTATGTTTAAAAGGCTGGTTTACACGCCACCAGATTCGTCGCCAAGATTTACTAGTAAACTAAACTTGTCGAACACAAAAAATCCGGCCTGATTTTTATTTTGGCGTTTCTTTTAGACAGAGGAATGCAACGTGTAAATTGGCTGCCATCAAGAACTATCGTGGCGCATGTGTTTCTTAAAATTATATTTCGGGGTTGTCCAATTATCCATAGTCAGTCTAACGGAGCAATGTTGGAGAGACTGGTGAATGCCATATTATGATGCTACAGCTAATGCAAATACAATACACCAATAGGTCTATTTGTTTTCCAGGCCTAATCTACTGTGATCGAACATGATTGCTATTTTTCGGTGTACAAATAACTTGATGTAAAATTTGTTTCACTCTTGAACGGTCGAATTCTGATTTTTCTCTAAAATCACTCAGCCTTTGCCTCAAAAGTCAAACGAATGTGCCCTGATCTGTGGATTACAAGTTTATTGTTTGATTTAAATTATGAATTTATTAAGGGGAGCTTCGCTTTTAGCCCTGGCTAAATCTATATATTAAACTTGAGTGGAAGTTCCAATTAGAATTATGAGGGACTTTATAAGGTCCCAGGGACCTTGATAATTTTAGGGGCCTTTAAGGCCCCCGGGGCCTTGGTGGTCTGAGGGGCCTTGTAGGGGCCTTGGGACCTTAAATTTTTTTTCTTAGGGGCCTTGGACCTTTGGATGGCACATTGTTAGTTGCAAACTTTTACTACACATGACAATTTAAGTTGTAGACTTTTTCACACATAGGATTTTTAGTTGCATAAGTGTTTGATTTCTATTTATAGGCCGGTATAGGACGATGTAGGCCGGTATAGGCCGGTATAGGATGATGAAAAGTTTTTAAATTTTTTAACTATCCCATCACATTTGTAAGTTGCAGTGTTTTTCACACATATACATTAAGTTTTTTTTACTTACAGTTTTAAAAGGTGCAGTTATTTGTGTAATCTGATGATCTGAGGCATATCAATCCCACATTAACCTGATACTATAAATGGAAACCAAAACAGCGAAAAGCAACTAAACCACAGAAAACGAGATGTTTTAAAGATAAAGCCTTACCCAGAGTTTAATCACATGTTTCCCATGCTTCCCATGCTTATGCTTATGGTGAGGTTAACGTAATGTGGGGAAAACTTACTTTATGTAACAAGTATTAACCAAGAATTGTATCAAGTACTCAAGTGTGAAATCTACACAGATTTACTGGTTTTATAATCAATGGCAACCAAGGTATGATGCAATGAAACAAACACTAGGAAATGACATCGAATTTTTCCAAGGGTTACCAGACTTGAGTGAAAAACCAAAGAGGCATCATTCCAAAATATAATAATATCTTGGTGTTCGATGTCTCAAGCCATAAACTGGAACTAATTTACTTTTTTCACACTTAAAAAAATAACTTGCAGTAAAAGTCGACACATTTTAAATTGAACTTGCAGTGTTTTTCAACATATTTCAGTTGGCGAAATGTTTTATACTGTGCAAACACAATTGCACACTACAAATCAAAAATTAGAAGGAAATGTATGGGAAATTTGCGTAAAAAGTCTGCTTTTTTCAAATTGAACTTGCAGTGTTTTTCAGCATATTTGGATTTGCGAAATGTTTGGTACTGTGCATTTGTTGTTGCACGCTATAAAACAAAAAAATTTCAGAATTGGAAAAAAAATATATAATAATAACTTTGTGTTTAACGAGTCAAGCAATCAATAGTCCTGTGTTAACAAAATTGTTTACCTGAGGAAGACATAGAAATACCAGTGTTACAAAAACATGTTTCCGACATTGGTCCTCTTCCGCAGTTCAAGTGACTGAAAGCAAATGGATATTCACAAGGATTATCCAAATTTTATGACTGTTTATAGGAAAGAAACAGCGAAACACTATGGGTATGTGTTAATCAATAACCAGGAGTGAGAAACAAGTCAAACCATAGACAAAAAAAAGGTTAAAACTACAACACTCAAGAAACAGACTAAGATACAAGCTAAAAAACCAAAAAACTACGAAGCCTAAAGCGAAAAAAAAAGACAACTAAGAAAGCTAAAAAGTTACCAAAGAAGCAAATGAAGTGAGCGAAAAAACAACCCATCTATAAAGCTAGATTTATCAAAGAGGAACAGATAACAACGATCAGTTAGGAACTTACCACGGTAAACTAAACGAAATAGCTAGACAGTCACATGAACAGAGACAGTCTTATAGAGACAATGGTTTTCATTGCATGAAGAGTTTACCCATAAAATTTTGTGTTTAAAAACCTTACACGTATGATCTATAACTTTTTATGTACGAAGATATGGGTTGTCTATGGAGGGGAATGTAATGTCTTTTATAGAGTAGAGCTTTCTATCTGTTAGTTGACTGTAGATTGACTGGCTAGAAACTCACTTGAAAAACCCCCAAAAGCTTAGATATTTTTTCTCTAGAGGTATTAACGCTAAAGAACCATACTCTAAATGTAGTTCAATGGTAGATCGATGAAATCCTGATAAAACGATGAAATCACGATAAAATCACGATGAAACCACGATGAAACTACGATGAAACCACGATGAAACCACGATGAAACCACGATGAAACCCTGATGATACACGCGTGTAAACTAGATAATACACGAGAGTAAATTACATACAATTAAAATGTCATGTAAGTAATACACACTATTAAAATTACATATAGTAGTAGTAATAAACTAAAAATACAACACCCTAATGAAACTTAAACTAGAACGATTCATAAATGTACACTTAAAGCACACATGTAACATCACACGTGAGTAAATAATACACCTGAGTAAACTAGATAATACGCGAGAGTAAATTACATACAATTAAAATGACATGTAAATAATACATACTATTAAAATTAATTTATAATTATTATACGTGAGTAAATAATACATGTAAGTAAACTAGATAATACACACTATTAAAATTACATGCAGTAGTAATAAACTAAAATACAACACCCTGATGAAATCACGATAAAACTCTGATTTATAAATGTACACTTTAAGCACACATGTAACATTACACATGAGTAAAACTATATACACGTGACTAAATTACATATAAAATGTCATGTAAAATTACACACTATTAAAATTACATGCAGTAGTAATAAAACTTTTTTTAAGAAAGCTGACATAGCACAGACACAAATCCACACTACAGGCACACCACAGGCTCACCATAGATACACTACAGGTATACTACAGAAATACTGTATTAGAAATGTTAGGTGGCTATATGGAGAGACCCTTCAAAAATACTGTATTAGAAACTACAGGTATACTACAGAAATACTGGGACCCTTCGAAATACTGTATTAGAAATGCTAGGTAACTATATGGAGAGACCCTTCAAAATACTGTGTTAGAAATGTTAGGTGGTTATATGGAGAGACCCTTCAAATGTATCTCAGTATGTTAGGAGACTATATGGTATGAATGAATCAATCTAATGATTCAATGAAGTGACTATATGGTTATGGTATGACCCTTCGAATGTGTCTCAGCATGTTAGGAGACTATATGGTATGAATGAATCAATCTAATGATTCAATGAGGTGACTTTATGGTTATGGTATGACCCTTCAAATGTGTCTCAGTATGTTAGGAGACTATATGATATGGATGAACCAATCAGAAACGTATGCATATATTACTTGGCAGGGTCCTCTTTTAGGACCCTGCTTATATGATATGTCACGTGGTATGAATTGACCAATCAGAATGCCGTATTTCCTTTTTTCTGCCCATATATGGTATTCAGGGTCCTAGTGAGCCAGAACCCCCATTATCACACTACTAAAATAGTAAATATTATTTGTACCGGCTAAGGCTATGAAGGCAAGGAATAAAACGGTGGAATTGGAAATACAAGGTACGCGAGGTCTCCCCTCTGTTTCGTTTATCAAACAAGCGTTGCCTGTTTGTTATTGGATAGATTTATTTGATGACAAGAATTGTATTAGTTTTTCTGTAGAATCGAAGTGAGAAAGAAAATAATTTACAGTCTGTCTATAAATCCGCTTACCTGAAGCATCTGTTAAAAGAATTTACTAACCTGTAAAGTGCGATTGTTGTAACGACCCGCCACAGAAGTAAGTTAACATTGAAGTTTTCCGAATTTAGCTACGAGAATAAGACGATTTGTGTTTGTTCTGATTGCGAATTATAAATGTATTTCTTTTAGATCGAAAAATTATTAAAGCTTGGTGGTCATTGGAGCTAACCAGTTCCTAAGGAAACACCCTCCCCCTCTAGAACTGGCTGGAGTGGTGGACAATAAAGTGTTTACCAAGAGAGGATACATGTAACCGCTCTTGGTGTTTACTGATTAAAAGTATATCGGGTTAGTTTCATTAGCGATCCCGGAGTGTGTTAATAAAAAGAGGTTTGGGGAACGAAGTATTTCTAAACGTCAAAATTTGGGAAATTTTCACGTTTAGGCGGAGATGCTCGATTGATTTATTGATTAACGTAAACCTTCGTTACATGTACCCCGCGAGATACCTACATGTATTGTTCTTGCGTTATTTTCATAACGCGGTTTATAAAATCGTCTCTCGCATTTTTAAACAGCAGTTACAGAGTGCCTAGTGTCGTCGCAGGAGCTATTGTTTTGTCTTGGACATTGCATTGTGCATTGCGTGAAAGTGATGGAAGAATTAAAGATGAACGGAAGTGAAATTTTTAATTTTGCTCTGCGGCGTTGTCTCTATTTCTCGTGATGTAATATTTATTTCTGAACAATTCAAAAATTCTACCGGAGATCTCACTGCACCACGCTATCGGACCTGTGAGGAAACTGTGAGGAAACAGAAACTCCTAGGATGATACGATTCAAATCTTACAGTTCAAATACAGTTCAAATCTGATGACATGTCAACCTTCATTGTGTCCCACATAATATTTCACAATTCTCGTTACTGGAATGCTGCCGTTTCATGTATGGAAAGGTACGAAAAAATGTTGAAGCCCTTCTCTCTTTATCTTCAAAATATAAACTGTTTGTTTACGGGGGTTGAGCTGTGAATACAAAAACGGCACGCCTGATTTATTTCCTGTTTGATTTATGAGGGCTTGAACTTCCCGCTATGAACGACGCGCCAGTGAAGCAGTGTATATTATTTGGGTCATTTAGATTTGATGGAAATTTGTTTAAATTGATATCAGGATAAAAAATAGGTCAAAGCAAAGCTTTTGCTTCCAGTAGTCACTCAGGTTGAATCATGACTTCATTGACCATACTAAAGAAAAATTTGACTAGAGAAACTTTTTTAGTGGAGCTCTCACGCGCGCGCGCAAAGAGAGCACAATTGGCAACAAATTTGGTTACCTTTGCATGGGCGCCATTATCAATCAAAAGGTCTGCATTGTTTAAATTTTCGGCAACTTCCATGCAGTACCGAATGGAACAGCATTTTCGCAATATATACCCAAATTTTCCAAAGTATCATCGTGAAGTTTTCTTTCCGAATTCAAGTTTGCTCCCGAATGTCTAAATTTCTGGTTGAAAGGTTCGCATTTCGGAAACGTTTCCGGAAGTCTGGGAACTGCCCGGGAAAATACTGTACCAATTGCCGCTGTTTCCAAAGTTTCTTAAGTTTTGGGTGAATGGAAAGCGCCCAAAATGCATCCAAGAAATTTTGGTTCTGAGAGAATCGTCCGCACGTACTACGATGTGCAAAAAAGTGTGCTGCACGTGCACATTAGACCTATGACCTTAGCATTACTTATAACCAGCCCCGGGTAACTAGCAGCTATGAGCGATTTGCGTGGGTGTTTGGCACGTTTGATAAGATTACACTGAGTTTTGCAATTGCTATGAATATGCTATTTTGGTTTTGTCCGGGGATGGGGCATTTCGCACACTTCTATTAACTCCCCCCCCCCTCCTCCCCGCGGTTTTTTTCTTAGGTCGTCGTTTTCTAGGTCGTCGTTTTCTAGGTCGTTGTTTTCTAGGTCGTCGTTTTCTAGGTCACCGTTTTCTAGGTCGTCGTTTTCTAGGTCGTCGTTTTCTAGGTCACCGTTTTCTAGGTCGTCGCTTTCTAGGTCGTCGTTTTCTAGGTCGTAGGTCTTCGTTTTCTAGGTCGTCGTTTTCTAGACACCCAAAGTAAACAAGATTCAAGATGCTGCATAAATTTTCGGCATGAACTCACCTGTCAAATTTTGACCAATCAGAGCATAAAAATTGGACGTAGAGCGTGACCAACGCGTGACCATGGTGAGAAAAGTCAAAAGCAACTGTCTTCCCTGCCTGTAACAACTGGCTGAATTTTCGCGTCCGAGGTCAGTTTGCAATCAAAATTTTAATTGTGTAGCATATAAACACAACATATTTCATATGAATTTAGAAAAAACTTGAACTTGAGCCTGCGATCACTTGAAAACTAGTAACTTGTCAACGGATAACTTCAAAAAAAATAATTGACCTCGATGGGTCGACACCTGAGCCCGCGATACGGTCAAGTGATACTGGTCAGCGGGTACCCTGTTTTGACAGCTGTCAATTGATCAAAACATTGATGTCCAATATGTGTGCATTATCAGTTTAACTAGTAAAAGTATGAGATTGAACATTGTTCGCGATCTAGTAAAACAATTAAATAGTCAGCGGATAGCTTCCAAACAAAAATCACGTCACCTCGATGACTTGACACATGAGCCCGCGATATGGTCGTGGGATACTGGTCAGTGGCTATCCTGTTTTGACAGCTGTCAATTGACCATATTGTGAATGTCCTAAAATCCTATATTAAAGATGTGGTCTTGCCAAGACACGCCTGAGACACCTCCCCCTTTTGATAGTCTCCCCTACCCCACCCGTACAATCGAATACCCGTACGCTCGGTCAATCACGTGACAACCAAACGAAAAGAGGTTGACCATATTCCATGAGTATGGGGCTCTGTCCCACGCGCGCTACGCGCGCGCGGGAGCCCCGCTATAATAATTCTTCTTCTTGCTTCTTAATTGTCCAAGCTGCATTTTTTGTATGTTGTACTACAGAAGTAGGGTTTTTCTGAGGTATAATAATTCTTCTAAAATTCCATGTACCAAGCCGTGATTTTTTCCTTCAGAGTTTTGCAAAATTTCATTGTTTATGAAAGTGCTGAAGATAGGAATCTTCGGGCGTTTTCTAACCGAGTAAAAAATTCATTATTTTGCAATATTTTTACAAAATAGTATTGTAACTGGGATGCCTTACTTACCTGCCAAAGATGAACTTGTTTCCTTGAACTGTTTTTCTTCCCGATGGCTTTGAAAGTGGTATAATTCAAAGGTTTTTGACCAGCAACTATATGACGTGGGGCAGCATTTCACTTTTTCAGTTTTTGCCGGTTTTCTCGAAAAAGAAAATTCTTTGGAAACTTTGATTGGGATTTTCGAAAATGTTTAGCCAAAGGGTTTTTTTCTGACTGAATATGAAGAATTTCGAAATTTCCCTTTTGACGGCAAATTCTCGATATTTACAGACAGCCGGTCTTAAAAAGAAAGTGAATTTCGTCTTCTATTTGATTGGATCCATAAAAAGGGCAATTCCTATTATTTCTGGTAGTTTGATTGTATCTGCCAAGTTCTATCATTAGTTTGTGGTTACTTATTCGTAGTTCATTTCGTTCATCTCCATCAAGTGAGAGTGAAAGCTACTATCATCGACCATTGCAGTATAAATCAAATGACATTAAAAAAAATTGCTTAACGATTCTTCATCTTAAAATGTAGTTGAGGCTTTTTTGATTGATAGTGATATTTAAAGGTAAGCGACCAAGTTCAGCAACTACAGGCAACATTAGAAACCTTGCAGTGAGTGAGAATCTTGCATGCAATGCAATCCAATGGTTTTCATGTATGAAAGGCCGGTTTATACTCAAAAATATTGTTTCACAGAATAAAAATAGAGGATATTACATGGCCGCGCGGAGGTACGAAATTTCTCTTCGAGTGTTAAAAACACGAGACGAGAAATTCCGTATCTCCAAGCGACCATGTAATATTCTATTTATCATATAAACACCAATGAAATACCAAACAGTATTAATTAACTATTTTTCGGGGTGAAAGGTGCGATTTATTATGTAGCTATTTTCGCATGTGAAGATAACATGTTATTTTCACATGTAAAGATATCAAGTTTTCGCGCGAAAGCTCACCTGGTATTTCATTGGTGTTTATATAATAAACTGAGTTATTTTCCTCTATTAGTGAAACACTCCAATATCGTGATTGTTTGCAGTGTAGTAGATCTAATGAATAAACAATTACAAGCAGACCTAGATTTTTGAAGGCATTTTAGACACGGGTGATTTTCGTATTCCTGGGCGGCGTAGGACGAGTGCTTGTTGTTGTGACCGTTCTAGTCGGCAAACAATGGAAGATTACAATGGATTCAACCTAGGACGATGGCTTTATTTCGCCTACACGACTCGTGGTTCCTAATCCTATAGTCAGGCGTTACAATGCCCTACCGAGAGGGAGTCTGGGTCCTAATACACAACACTTGTTTTTGCGCGAAAGCGAGGCTAATACGGGTCACTTCTCACCAAAAAGACAAAAAAACATGAGAAAACTGCGGCTGAGTTGGAGAAAAAAAGTAATTTTTGAAACGTTGAAAGGTCAGTTTGGAGGCCTCAAAACTTACTTTGAGGCTTGAGAAATCATTGTTTCAAACAGCACAAGGGAAATCAACTCGTCATCACTAAGAAATACAACGAGCATACCCTGAAATTGACCGAAATAGTGGTCGGTGAGTGAGTTCAATAAAAATGCGAAGATGGTTTCAAAATCCTTAAACAAGGTAATACCCTGAAGCCATTTTAATGTTATTTCAGTCATGGTTAAAACTTCTTTACAGCGGTTAACACTAACACGCGCCCTCAAAGGGTTTTTTCTTCAGTTCAAACCTGCGTTTTGGTGGACGTCAATCAACCGTTACCATGGTTTTTCACGCGTTGGCCTAGAAAAGATTCTTTCTCCGTTTCTTGAGCACTCGGAAGAATATGTAGGCGTTTCAGCCGTGTTTCGCAATATTTTGCTGCAGGATCTCACACCGCTTCATGTCAAGATTACGAGGAGAAAGAATTTGTTGAGTGTTTCTCGGAGGAAACTCAAATTATCGACGTGTACATATTTTCACGCAGTAAGTTACAACCACATAAGCTTTCTCAATCGCTCGCAACTCGTTTGAGTTCTTGCTAGTTCTGGTTTCATTATCGAAAACAGCCTCCATTCAGAGGAAACTTTTTCCCTTTTCGGTGTGATATCTTTTGTTTCTTTGAATTTATACTAGCTTAGCTTCTTGGCAATTCAGTCGTCCACTTCCCCCGTGTTTTCATACATCAAATAAATAAACAACATGAAAACCGTTACGTATACTATAGAGAATGTTTCGGCTATTTCACTCAGCTCGCAGAGAACTCGTTGTTTTAACAATGTAATCCTTCATCTTAATAAAATAATTTAAAAAGGCGTCTTCGTTCGAAATTATTCGCCCTTCATTCAGCGACGGGGGAACCTTCTCTGCCAGAGCGCGTGGAAAACCATGGAAACAGTTGATTGACGTCCTTATTATTTTTACTGACAAGATATGATCATTAGCATTGAAGGGTCCTGTTTTTCAAAGCAATGTATTTGGAAAAAAATAAGCCGACAGGGCAGACGTTCTGCATAAATTCCTTGCACCGTAAGGAAGTTAAATCGGTTTAAAGGAAGATGACTAAAACAGCATAAGTTTATTTATACATACATAAGCTTACATTTAGCTTACATCATTTATCAAATTTTCAGTCAAAAAAAAGAAACGTACGCACATTTCACTCCACAAGAACTCGAACACAGAATTTTATACAGAAGATATACTGAGCAGTTTAAACTCCACTTTACAGATATAAACAAGAGTAAAATAGAATACTAGGAAGTAAGATAATCAAAGGGAATAGAATACTGTCATTTTAATAAACTTTACCCTGTTCAAGCTTTTAAAAAAAGCTTTACACTTCTTCTTTTGGGCTTTGTCGCTTTTTTCTTTCTTCTGTTAAGTACGACCAGCTTTTCCCACAATTTTGTTGTTTGCAACAGATATCCCTTTGGCTTACCGGTAAAGTTAAGCTTTGAAATCTTACTATTTTTAAGATTTCTATCGTTTTCCAATGCCTCAGCGGGAAATTACCTATGATTGTTTTTGTTTTTGCAAAGAAGTTGACCCGCATTGGCCTCGCAATCGTGCTCGTCCCAGGGTCGTCGGGGAATACGAAACTTGCCTATTTACTGACAAGATATGATCTTTAGCATTGAAGGGTCCTGTTTTTCAAAGCAATAATCTCTATCAACGATGACCCTTTCAATTTCCTTTGGGTAGCAAAGGAAAAAAGAAACGTCTGGACACAGGCTTAAGTAACAAACGAATCCGCTGTGCAAAAAAGCCTCTGTAGACTGATTTCAGGCTGGCTGAAAATTAGGGCTGGGATTTGACAATAACCGATGACCGAGTAAACCGTTAACTAACTATGTGATATGGAAATCATTGTTCCTGGCAGACAAAAAAGGCTTAGATTTTGTTCTTGGCAAAAGACGGTATGTCTATAACCCTAAACTGTCTCTTGAATATTCTGAATTTGTTGAATCCTCGCGGCTGCTGGCCTCAATCAAACTACCAACAAACTCTCGTCCTCCAACGTTTTTCTGTAAGGGTGGATTTAAACTGTTGCGTGATTTTTATGTGCGTACCTGCGTGAAATTTACGTTCTCAAATAAAAGAGAGACAATGCACGAAAGATAGCGCGTACAAGTCAAAGTCGAACCTCGCTCAACTTCACGTTTAAGCGACCTTATCTCTATTTTATTTACTCGAGTAAAATTTACGGGCATGAACATGCACGTAAAAATTACGCGAGAGTGGAAACCCACCGTAAAGGACAAGGCCCCCATACATGGGCATGTATTTTCGACGTATTCGCTCTCAGAACTTTACTAACACTGGCGTTTATCGACGTCAATTATAACTTTATTCCGGTGGAAGAATTTTCCGGATTTGGCGGATTTAGTTGATTTTTTAAAAATTTTATTTCACCCCATGCCTTTCGGAAACAGGAGAGTGATTTCTATGTTTGGTTTTGATTTAGCCCTCAAAATTCTTAATCAACGATACATACAGTAGCTTCAAATCAACTGGTTTGTTTCAGGTTAATTGAACAAAAAAATGCCTGTAGACTTACGGAGGACCATTTGGTTCTTGCACGGTCAGTCCCGTAGGTCTCATGGAATTCTCTTAAAATTGTTAACAACAGAAAGACAAGAAAGACATTAAACACTTTTTACTTTATTGCATACACTTAGAAATATAACGTCGTGCGGACAATTGAATCGATCTGAACGTAGATCAGGTCATAAGATAAGAAGCGAACAAGAATAGGCGAGTTTCGTGTTCCCAGGCGGCCTAGGACGAGGCTTGTTTTTGCGCGAAAGCGAGGCTAATGCGGGTCACTTCTCAACAAGAAGACAAACAAACAAGTGAGAAAACTGCGTCTGAGTTGCCGAGAAAAAGGAAAATTTGAAACGTTGAAAGGTTCTGGAGGTCTCAAAACTTACTTACAGGTTTGAGAAATGGTTGTTTCAAACAGCAAAAGGGAAATCAGCTCGTCATCACTGAGAAAAACAACGAGTCTAACCAGAAATCGAACGAAATAGTGTTCAATAAAAATGCAAAGATTCAGAAGATGGTTTCAAAATCCTTAAACACTGAAGGTAATAGCCTGAAGCCATTTTAATGTTATTTCAGTGATGGTTAAAAGTTCTTTAAGCCATATACCTTCCGTTGGAGTGGACGTACTTGTCGAAAGCCTGCGAGTTAAACTGAAACCTTATTTTTAGTAGACTTTTTTTTTCTAACGGAGCGAATGCAAAATCTTGTGCCTTTGAAAAAAATAAACCGACAGGGCAGGCGTTCTGTATTCATTCCTTGCAATGTGAGGAAGTTAAATCGGTGTTAACGAAAATGACTAAAATAGTATAGGTTTATTTAAACATAAGCTTACATTTAGTTTACACAGAAGCATATAATATATGCCTCTGGCTTACATTATTTATCAAAATATTCAGTCACGTAGAGAAAAACGTACGCGTATTTCGTTCGACAAGAACTATTTTCATTTTAACAAACTTTACCTTTTCAAACTTAAAAAGTTTACGTCTTGTTTTGGCTTCGTCGCTTTTTTCTTTCTTCTGTTAAGTACGATCAGCTTTTCCCAAAACTTTGTTGTTTGTAACAGATATCCCTTTGGCTTGCTGGTAAAGTTTAAGCTTTAAAATCTAACTGTTTTAAAGATTTCTATCGTTTTCCAGCGACTCATTGGCATATTGCCTTTGTTTGTTTTTGTTTTTGCAAAGAAGTTGACCCGCATTAGCTTCGCAATCGTACTCGCCCCAGGGCCGTCGGGCAATTCAATACGAAACTTGCCTAGACGATCTTCTAATTCTCCTTCGTCTTCTTCTTCTCCTTCTTCTTGTTTCTTTTTTTTTCAGTCTTCTTCTTCTTCGTCTTCGTCTTCGCCTTCGTCTTCGCCTTCGTCTACCTCTTCTCCTTCCTCTCTGCAAAGTTTCACAAAAATTTTAAAAGGAATTTCGAGATTTTCATTCACTCCTCGACCTCATAACTACATTTTATTTCTAATTTTAGTGTAGCACATAGCGCTAGTATCTCCGAGCTACATAAATAAAATTGATAAAGAAATTATTTATAGTATCTTAATATAAAAACCGGAAAGAAAAAGAAAAAAAGAAAATCATAATAATGAGAAAAGAGCCTATAATATTGCGTTTATGATTTTTCATTTCCTGTGCTGCGCGCGCTAGCGTGAACACCAGACAAATATTTTAACATTTTTTTTTTTACATATTTTTGACAAGACTCAGATGACCGTTTGATATTGGCGGGAAAGTTAGGCAGTGAACCAGCATTCAAATTGACTTTAAACGAAACTCGTTCGCTTTTCTTTTAGTTCATATGCACGGTTTGTGATATAAAATAAGCTTAATGACTATAATACTGGTAATGGAAAATTCTTAAAATTTTTAAAATGCTACACGATCGGGTTACAACTGTTTGTAAGTAGAATTTTTACTGTTTTTTGCCTTTGCTGTGAGCTTAAATAAATGAAATCCTACTTACGGCAAGTGTCTCCTAACTAAAGATATGTTTACTATTTTACGCCGGCTGATGTTCAACTGAGACTGAATAGGTGGATGTTTTGATAATTGTAGACTTAAATGTTCATATGAATTTATTCCAAGGAGATTCGGACCAAAGATTCGTTACAAGGATCTGGTTAGACTACGAAAAACAAAACGAGTGTGAATAAAAGGAAGAAAGATGAAAATACTTAGCGACAACATACTTACAGGATTTGAAGGCTCGAAGGAAACGTGAAAAGACTTTAGGCCGTGTAAACGAACAGAACTCGACTAGAACTTTACCTCAAGATTTTCGAGCGAGCACATGCGCCAGACCATAATATTACAACGACATATAAATGACGTAGTTCTTCTACCAGTCCCGCGCGGGCTAAAGACGGGAAAAAACTTAACAGATACAAGAAGAACGTTTTGAAACCTACATTCCGGCCCCTAAAATCGTAGGCAATAGCAAAGGATTTTAAAGGAAACTTGACCGAAACAAAACGTTAAATCTAACAGTTCTCCAAACATATACAAAGTTCGGATCATAGTTCAGTTCAGCACTGCTTCATTCCCTCTGACATCTCCACTGACTCCAGGAGAACGATCTTATCGACAGGGCGATCATATTGCGAGGTTCTGGTCTTCACCGTTACACTCCTCACATGTTCATCAGTGCTGTTCTTGCGCACACTGATAATCCGACCAAGAGGCCAAGATGATCTCGGTACTCTATCGTCGACCACTAGTACTATGTCATCAACGGCGAAGTTCCTTGACGGATAAGTCCATTTCTGCCTCTCTTGCAACTGTGGCAAGTACTCTCTAATCCATCTCCGCCAAAACACGTCGGCTAAATATTGAACTTGGCGCCATCTTCTTCGGGAATAGCCATCCTCTTTCCTGAACACACCTGGGGAAGTCTTGGGCCTGACCGTAGCAACAGCAAATGACTCGGCGTGAGAGCTTCAGAATCTGACGGGTCATCAGATGACTTCGTTATGGGACGCCCATTAACAATTGACTCCACTTCACACATGAGGGTAGTCAACCCTTCATCATCCAGCGGCTGTTCCTTCATAAGTGCAACGAGAATCTTTCTGACAGTTCTAATACAACGTTCCCACACGCCACCGAAATGGGACCCCGATGGTGGGTTAAACAGCCACTTGACATTTCTTTGCAAGAGGAACTCATGGATCTGACTCTTGTTCCAACCAGAGATAGCTTCTCGGGTTCCTTGCACCCGCCAACAAAATTTGAACCATTGTCCGACCTCATTACTTCAGGAACACCTCGCCTTGCGATAAAGCGGCGCATGGAGTTCAAGAACGAATCAGTGTCCATACTCTGGGCGACTTCCAAGTGTATGGCTCTGGTCGCCAAACACGTGTACAAGACTCCATAACGTTTAACTTGACTTCTAGCCCTCTTGACCCAAAACGGACCGAAACAATCAACGCCTACAAAACTGAACGGGGGTTTGTTAGGTGTGACTCTGTCAGCAGGAAGATCGGCCATCTTCTGAGTTTTAAACGGAGCCTGTCTTCGCCTACAGCTAAAACAACGGTTTACAACTCTTCTCACCGCGACTCTTCCTTTGATAATCCAGTAACTCTTTCTGATCAAAGAGAGCACATATTCTTGACCAGAATGTCCAGAAAGCAAGTGATAATGCCTGACGATCAAATCTACAACATGATGTTTCTTAGGCAGTATTACAGGGTGTCTTTGTTCCTGTTCAATTGGTGCATGCCTCAATCTTCCTCCCACACACAGCAGGTCATCGCGCAGCTCAGGATCCAACTTGGCGATTGAACTTGATTTCTTGACGGAACCTGTTCTTCTGGCTCGGTCTGATTTCTTGAGCTCAACTTTTGATTCTTTACCTTGCAGACACACCAACTCTTCTCTAAAGCATTGCCTTTGTACATACTTCAAGACTTCTATCTCAGCAGAGTGCATTTCTTCTACACTGATGGGACTGGGTATTTCGGAGACGAGTACTTTAGCTGTGCCTTCCTTCCGCCTGCGACACTCGCGCTGAAGATTAGAACGATAACGCAAGATCCATGCCATCAATTTCTTAAGCTTATACCACGAGGAACAGGACTGCACTACTCGGTTTAAGAAGTCAGCTTCAACTGTAGACGCTACTGCGAAAGTTTTCCTTTCCCGTTTCACCTCAGGATCATCTTCCTTTATTTCCACAGAAATTTCAGGTCGCTTAGGCCAGCGGTCCTCTGCTTCCCACAAAAAAGGAGGGCCATTAATCCAGCGGCTTTGGTGGATGATGTCTTCAGCTGAAAGCCCTCTGGACGCATCGTCAGCTGGGTTGGAATCTGTGTCAACATAGTTCCACTGATCTGGTCGCGATCCTTCATGGATTGTTGTAATTCTGTTCGCGACGAACGTCTGAAATCTCTTCTCTTTGTTCGTAATATAGCTCAACACGCACGTGCTGTCCGTCCAAAAGAACTCTTCTTCTAGTGCTACATCCAACTCATGTTGCATCATCTTGTTCAATCTGGTGGCAACCACAGCAGCTGAAAGCTCCAGACGAGGAATAGTAACTGACTTCTGGGGTGTTTGTCTCGACTTCCCCATCAAAAAGGCACAATGGACATTTCCAGCTTCATTGACGACTCGAAGATAAGTAACAGCACCATAACCTTCACCTGATGCGTCTGAGAAATTGTGAAGTTGGCTAGACACTATGCGGCCAAAGTTCTTGGGCCTTAAACAACGTTCAACGGCGAACTGTTCGAGTTTTGGAAGTTCCTGCAACCAATCTTGCCAACGCTTTAAATCTTCAAGAGGAATTCTATCATCCCAATCCAATCCCTTCCGGCACAGATCACGCAGAATTGCTTTCGCAGGCAGAATTAATGGTGCAACAAACCCTAGAGGGTCATAAATTGAGCTTATGACGGAAAGAATACCCCTCCTCGTTGGGGGTCGGTCCTTCACTGCAATCTTAAAACGGAAGGTATCTGACTGGACATCCCACAGAATGCCGAGGGCACGCTCAACAGGCAAGTTCTCGAGATCGAGCTCTTTGACCGAACTGGCTCTCTCGGATACTGGGACTGACTGGATGACATCGTAGGCATTTGAAACCCATTTCGTTAAGCGGAAACCTCCTTTGGCCAGCAACTGACGTAGCTGATCGACCAGTCGACTTGCTTGTTGGTTATCTTCCACAGACTTCAAGCAGTCATCAACATAGAAATTTCTTCTCACCGTCTGAATGGTGTCTTTATCAAAATGTTCCGCATTGTCTTCAGCCGTTTTCTGCAGTGCATAATTCGCACAACTGGGAGATGAAACTCCCCCGAAAAGGTGAACTAGCATTTGAAATTCTTCTGGTTCTTTGTCCATTTCACCACTCGGCCACCACAGGAAACGGAGGTACCTGCTATCCTCTATTGGTACGCGCACTTGATAAAACATCTTCTCAATGTCAGCCATGATGGCTATGGGCTGTTCTCTAAATCTTCTTAGGACTCCAATGAGCGAGTTGGTTAAATCAGGTCCTTGCAAAATCTGTTGATTGAGCGAGAAATTCTGGAATTTTGCGGCACAGTCAAAGACCACCCGGACCTTGTCGGGCTTTTGTGGGTGAATGACGGGGTGATGAGGTAGATACCATGAGGGTGAATCCTCTCGCTGACCGTCAGGAACTTTCTGTGCATGTCCTTTGTCAAACAAGTCATCCATAAATAAAGAATACTTCCGGTGTAGTTGGGGATCCTTCAGCAGCCTCTTCTTCAGCAACCCAAGACGATGTTCAGCGACGATCTTGTTGTTGGGCAGATCTGGAGGAAGACCTTCCAAGGAAGCGCAACTTCGTAATGACCACCGCGGAGCTCAGCAGAATCCTCCATTATGGCAAGGGCTCTCTTGTCATCTTGAGACAATCCTTTCTCAATGCTGAACTGCGAATCATTAAATTCCATTTCACAGAAACGTACAAACTGCTGGTCCAAGACAACATGAGACTGGATACGGTTTGAAGTACGGGCTGCCTTACTTGCCCTACCGAGTGGGCCATTGATGGTCCATCCTAGCAGTGTTCGCACGGCATAAGGACCACCATCTTCACTTCTCTGCACTTCATGAGGTTCAAGAAGTTCGGGCACATCACTACCTATGAGCAATTCGATGTCGGCATCAATGCAAGGTAAGTCGATATCTTTCAGGTAGAACCACCTTTCCACATCACTTTGAACCGGGATATCATCAACGGTGACTGGAAGCTTGACTCGTGAGAAAACATTTGACAGTTCAACGACATTACGTCCTTGTAGATCAGAAACTTCCAAATTGACCACTAGACTTTCACTCTTAACATTATCACTATCCATGGTAGTTAAAAACAGCATCGCTTTTCTACCTGTTGCACCTAGACGTTCTATCAACTTGTCAGTGCAAAATGTAGTGTTCGACCCTGGATCCAGAAACGCGTAGGTTTGAACCATCTTCTCCCTTCCCTCGGCTCTGACATTAACTGGAACTATGGCAAGTCCTGTAGCTGATGCTCCGGCCCCAGTCGCACTACACACTCCTTCACATGCTACCATTTCAGTGAAACAGCTTCGGGCTTGGCCATTCTGATTCTCATTCTCCGTGTTGCTCGACTGGGTCTCAGATACTGATGGAGTTGGTGCTTTGACTGGTTTGTCATTCTTTGGGTGTAAGAACGTAGAATGTTTCCGATGACCTATCTTACATCCGACAATCTGGCAGAAGCTTTTCTTGGGGCACGACATCGCCATGTGTCCCGCAACAAGACAATTATCACACAGTCCTCTACTACGCACAAAACTAATTCGCTCATCAACCGACTTTCCTCTGAAAAGCTGGCAGCGTGACAGCCAATGACTCTCCTTACACAATGGGCACTTGACGTTCGACTTGTCAGGCGCACGTTCAGTGTTGTCCTTAGGTGGGTCAGTAGTACTTTCCGGGGTGGTTCCTTGTGTCGTGAAAGCAGAACCTTTGTGCTCCTTTGATGGTGTTCTGTACCTTCTTTTGGAACCAATGCCTACAGCTTTGTTCTTGTCATCATTCGAGTGGATGTCCCCAAACACTGGATGGTTGGCTATTCTAGCCTTTGCTTCAACAAATTCTGCAACATCTCCGATAGTGACCTCTCTTTTCAGCTCTTCATTGATGTAATCAGCCTTTTCTCTCCATCTCTGTCTTAGCCAAAGTGGCAACCTTCCAATGATCCTTTGGAGAGTGTCAGGGTTTTCAATTTTGTTTAGGTATCCAATTTCCTTGAGAGAGTTCTTACAACTTGTAAGTACAACCGAGTACCTTTGCAAAGCAGGACCATCATCTGACTTAATCTGAGGAGTTTTCGTTACTCGATCAATGAGGGCAGTTGCTATTTTGTAGCTTTGACCATATCTATCCTTAAGGAGTGCTCTTGCCATCTTGTAGCCTTCTTTGGGGTCCATCGACAAACAGCTTTGCATTAACTCCTTCACTTCTCCTGATGTATATTGAACGAGATAGTACAAACGTGAGTTCGGGCTGCTTGTCTTTGACTCTATTAAATTTTCAAAGGCTCGCACGAAGTCAGAGTACTCAACAGGATCACCCGAAAACACAGAGATTTCAGGCTGTGGCAATGTCATGGCTAATGTTTGAAGCTGGTGCTGTTTCAGCAATTCCTGAAGCTGTTGATTTTGTTGTTGTTGCATCTTCTGGACTTCAATCACGTGACTGACATTCTTGTCACTTAGATCTAGGTGTTGTTCCAATAATCCACCTTCAGCACTTTCACCATTAATCGCAGAGGGTGAGCATCCGTAACCTTTCCATACAGGGGCGTCTGGGTTTAGTGGACTGCATTTAACCTCTTGATTTTCCTCTGTCTGATGAACTGGAGCTTCCACAGCTTCCTTCTCTTCGACTTGATCTGGAGTGGAGGTTGCAAATTGACCTGCTAGTGTCAGTGTATGACTTTCTTGGCCCTCAGGCATATCCACGGTGCTCTCCTTCTTGGTTGCATGTAAAGTCGGTAACTGACTTGACAGTGTTGACAGACGTCGCTCCTCACAATAACTGTACACCCTTTCTTCAGCGTCGGCCTTTGCTAACTTAGTTTCCAACTCAAAATTCTCTTTCTTCTGCTTCAACAAGAGTTCTTCTAACTGAATGTCCTGCCGTGTCTTCAATGCAGCTACTTCCACTGACAAGGCAGCTTTCTTAGCAGAGGCTCTCAGCCCTGCACTTGAAGCGGTGCTTGACTGTGAGAGACTGGAACTAGCGCTAGATTTAGACTTGCGCCTCCTAGAACTTGCAGTAGACTTCGATTTCGTAGAACTAATATTACTGATAGAGTCTTCCGGATGAAGACTGATGGCAAGATCTAATTCTTCTTGGAGCTTAAACTGAGCAGATTGCAACCAGACCTCAAATGACTGAAACACCGCAGTTCCCATACGTTTCACTGATTCAAAATACTCGATCGAGTCCCGAATTGCACCTTCATCAGTCAACTCAGCGTGATACTTATCATGTGCTTCGTTAAAATGTCTCATAGCTACTTCTAAATCAAGAAACTTCGCTCTAACCTGATCAACATTGTCAGAGCTCTTCATTAGCTCAAGTAATTCGCGCTGTCTTCTGGTGACGGCCGCCTTTGAACCGGACCTACTACGCTTTAAGCGAAGAATTCTCTCGTGAACGGCTCCATCGACGTCGACAGTTTTGGTTTTCAACCCACGTAAGTCCATCTTACTCTAAAATCGATCCACAAGCGAAGAAACAAATTATCGATAACACCAATCAATCAAAGAACGGATAGATTCATGGCACAATCGACGAAAATCCAAGACGATCCACAGCGAAACCAGCATATCCTTCTAACGCAAATGTAGACTTAAATGTTCATATGAATTTATTCCAAGGAGATTCGGACCAAAGATTCGTTACAAGGATCTGGTTAGACTACGAAAAACAAAACGAGTGTGAATAAAAGGAAGAAAGATGAAAATACTTAGCGACAACATACTTACAGGATTTGAAGGCTCGAAGGAAACGTGAAAAGACTTTAGGCCGTGTAAACGAACAGAACTCGACTAGAACTTTACCTCAAGATTTTCGAGCGAGCACAGGCGCCAGACCATAATATTACAACGACATATAAATGACGTAGTTCTTCTACCAGTCCCGCGCGGGCTAAAGACGGGAAAAACTTAACAGATACAAGAAGAACGTTTTGAAACCTACAATAATGGCAGACCTCTTCCTGAGATGCGAAGGGAACGAGTATTACACCTTTTATATCATGATGGATTCGGTCAACGCCAAATCCCACGGAAGGTTCGTTCGATTCCTTGCTTCGTGCAGAAAGTGATAAACCGACACAATGAACTAAATACATCCCTTGGAGCTGCAAGAGTTGACTATCCTAGGCAAAAAAATTGACGAAGCAGCCTTAGAATATATAGAAGGTACAGAAAGTAAGAAAACCAAGCATTTACTCGAGCGAAATACAACCGAGACTTTTATTGGATGGTGTTGTCCATCCTGCCGATTTACCTACGGCTAGCGTATCACAGATCAATAAAGTCATCCGCAAAGATCTTCTGATGACAAGAAAGAAAATTACTGCCATTCCACTTGAATCTACAACCTCTGAGACAACAGCGGCAATTGCATTGATGATTTTCTCAAAGAAATAGCTGATATCAACCCAACGACCTTGCACTTCTTTGATGAAACAGTACTTAGTAATGCGGGTATCAGCGCCCTGAGCAACCTGGGCCATTTGTCAAAACAGCTCTGGCAAATGCTTTTTAAAGTTTCTGGGGTAGAGCTTTTAAGTTCCTAGGGGTGAGGACTTTTGTCAAAATATTTTTTGGCAGGGTTGTATTCCAGTAAAAACCAACACAGTTTTCAGAGAACGAACGAGAACATTAATAGAATCTTAAAGTGGTTTTCTTGACCTTTCCTTTTTCCTTTGTACCCTTAAAAAAAGAAATGTTCATTGGCAGTCACACCTGTTGAGAACCCGTCGTCTGTCTGGGGAGCTTAGGCTAAACTGACTTTCAGCAGGATGCAGACTTCTTTCCTCATGTCAATATGAAAATTTTGAAAATTTTTTTGTCTTTTGCTGAGCAGTATATCAGACTCTTTGACGAAACTTTTTTCTGATCTCTTTATATTAAACAACGGGTTAACATTAACAATTTTTTATTTTACTCTATATCAAATTGCTTGATGAAAACATTTTTTTGCTCATCTATTTACACCTTGATTTATGAAACCGGGTTAACAAAAAATTTTGTAATTTCTCTAAACCTCCCCTCTTTTAGCTTGTTTACTGAGTTATTTGCTTATGTCGTTTTTTTATGGTTAGGGATTTGTGTAGAAGTGGCTACAGACAGAATTTCGCCAATTTCTTTAGATAATTCGTGTAGTTTCAATAACATTGTTGTCAATTCCATGCGAAATCCTGTCGTTTATTGTTCCGCGAAAGTGTTTTGCTAACTATTCAAGTTGTTATGTAAGCCTTAACCAGGCACTTTATGGCTGCAGTTCACTCTACTTAAAAATTTCTAGACTGAAATTAGACTGGTTTGAAACTTCACGGAGTCAGATTACAGAATATACATGTTCTAAAAGTTTTTGTCATTTTAAATTTGGACTCGCTAAAATCATGGCTTCAAGGGACCACTAACTTACTGCTCCGGCGTCAGATAAAGGCTTTTATTGTTTTTAATTGCCAAGAAGTAGAATGAGTTGATTTTTTTGCTAACCCAGTTTTCAAAACTCCAGGTATATTTACATGTACATGTAAGTGTCTAATCTATTCTAAAGCGTGGCAGACTGCAAATAATTGTTCCCTATTTTATAAACATCAAAGATGTCACGTCTGTTACAAATACTCTGAGGTGAATTTATGTTAGAACTCGTTTTCAGGAGAAATTCACACAAAAAAAAAACATCACTATCCCTACTACATGGATAGAAAACGCCAAAATACCTGTTTGCTTTGAACTTCTTTAACCATCATGGCGCTAGACTATTTGCAAATCCCGTCGGTAGGTCCCCACAGGCTCTGGGGCAAAGTTTTGCAACACTAAATCCCCTGCCATTCCCGTGGGTAGCCCTCGGATTGCCTTGGGGTTGACCCTTCGGGATGGCCGCTGATACTCGCATAATATTATTGTAATGTTATTTTATTATTTTCTCGAAGATATTAGCTTATGAGCTACTCTGTAAATTCGAGGTAACATAAAGTCATGTTTGCATGTATAAACTTTCAAGCACAACAAACGCGGTGAATTATTCTTTTTTTTTTTTACTGGCAACCCTTTCTCAGCCTACTGCCTTTGCCGGTTTATACATTATGCGGGGTTGATGTCCATTCAGAAAGGTAAAAAATACAGCCATGCCATTCAGTCCTCAGAAATCGTTCACCGATTGATTACAGAAGGAGAGAGCGATCTTGTTCCTCGCCGGAGAAAGGAGTAATCATAATATTCCCGATTTCCGTAAGCATCGAGTTTCTAAAAGTACGGCATAGAGAGTATTTATGGCGGGCAACCCAGGAATGTCATCAATCAAAAGTAATTGACGATGTGTCATTTTTCAGCCAAAGGCTTCGTTTGGGCGAAGCCGCAAAAATGAACCTTTATAAGAATGGGACCAGGCTCCGCATTGAGGATAAAAAGAAAAAATTCACGAGCCGACCGGGATTCTGCCTTTTCCCTGACTGCTGAGCCTGGTGCCAGGCTAAAATGAACAAGAACGCTCTAAGTAGCGGTGAGTCTCGCTTGCTTGGAGATAAGTGTTGTTGTCAAAGGCGCTGGTGCTGTTATGCTTCTTTTTCGTTTTGAATACAAAACG
Organism: Porites lobata; assembly: GCA_942486035.1. Taxonomy (NCBI): domain Eukaryota; kingdom Metazoa; phylum Cnidaria; class Anthozoa; order Scleractinia; family Poritidae; genus Porites; species Porites lobata. The sequence goes on from CALNXK010000008.1 coordinate 2,726,722, forward strand.
AGTGTTATATGTCATGATGTAAATAACTAAAAAACGTAAAAATTGCAAGGAGAGACAGAGCGCACAGTCTTAGCTTCACACCGGTGTGAAACTTTTGAAAACCTTTTACATATTGATATTGCTTCAGTGAGGAGAACTCTTTCAAGGATTTTACAGTCAAAAAATTGAACGATGATTTTTATCAGTATAAATATATATATTGCTTCTAAGTAGTGGACCAAGATACGGCTCGGTACAGTTTTTGTTCAATACAGTAAAAATGTGTAAGTTAAGCAGAACCTTATATAACAGACAGTTACTTCAGTTGGCGCGTATTCCTGTTGAATTTGTTGTCAGTTTTATAACATATCAAAATCGCGTGAAAGTAATTACATTTCCCATAGCTGCTTAGCATCATCAGAGGACAATTTTTATAGCTGTAGACAGCATGCATTTTATCACAGTATCACTGGGATATAGGGCTTCATTTTACGGAAAAATTTCACTTTCTCGTCAAAACAATCACTGACTCAGTCAGACAGCGAACGGGGTTATATTATTTGAAATTTATCTACAGTCTGCGGCCTAGCCTGTGTACAGACGTCACGTCTGTACACAGGCTATGTGCGGCCCACAATGACATCACCACGATCCACGATTTATTTTAAATTTATTTTATTTCAAGTTTTTTAACCGATCCTCGATCCAGTTTTCCAGTAAACCTCGAAGTTTTGCACGTTAAGATTGTTCTTTTTCTTCGACCACTGAAGTAATCACTTGTTCTAAAATAATCAACGCTT